>JAVJGG010000024.1:12590568-12622295 GCA_035590195.1 Aviceda cuculoides
TGTTTTCTTTTGTTTATCCCCCCCTTTAAATATTTTTTATAACCGGCCCCCCCCCCCCCCCCTTCAAATAAACCCAAGAGCTCATTTGCATATACTCAAAAAGTAAGCATTAGCATCTGGTTTGATTTTTCATCACAGAAAAATTCCAACTACTTGCACTGTATTTTTAGTTGAAACCTTTGCCTACCTGTTGTTATGAGGCTGACGACAAATACAGTACAGTGCATTTGGGTCATAAATCTCAGACTCAGGTTTGCTTTTGGGCAGTTCTTCGGGTTCTTCATCTGTGATCCCTTTTGCACCAAGGGCAGGCTTTACCTCCTTCTGAACCTGAAGATCTTCAGTGTCTTCCTCAGACACAATCACTTGGCTTGCAATCTCGGTGTTGTCTGCAGTCTCGGGCTCTTGTTTGACAGGCAACTCAGACTCACCTTGTTTTTCAGGCTGGACATCACCTGCTTCTGTAGGATCTTGCTCTGAATTTCTTTTCCTCAGACGGTTCTGTATATCCTTCAATGTCAGCGGCACAGGTTTCTGTTCAACACGTTTCTTTCTTAGTCGATTCTGCAGCTCCTTTAGTGTTAACCCATCACTATCACTATCAGAAGTATCATCTTCCTCTTCCTCCTCCTCCTCCTCCTCTTCTTCTTCTTCCTCTTTTGTGCATCTGCTTTTAGAGCCTTTCTGATCCTTGCTACTCCTAGTGTTAATCCTCCGAGTCACAGGTTTTACATCGGGAGTACTCTCAACACTGTCTTCTGAAGCAGTTTCAGCATCTGTAGCTGGACAGGATGCTGGTTCACTGGAATCTTCCAGAGTAGTAGGAACACTCCTCCTTCCTCTGCGTCTTACTGTTGTAAGAAATTCTTCCACTCTTTCTGTTCGCTTTGGTTGCCGTCCACTACGCCTGAGGTTTAAGCTCTGTTGCTGCTGTTGCGGCTGTTGTTCACTACAGTCCACATCAGTATCTCCTGCGCCTTCTCGCTTAGCAATTGTAGTCCTTCGAAACCCCCAGGTTTTCCTGAACTCTTTACTTGTAGGCTTGATAGTTTTTTGCTCCTCCTCATTGCTTTGCTCACCTTTATCATCCAAAGCTGATGCTAAAAACAAGGGAATAGTTATTAAACTGGTGGTGAAGGAAGATGTTTGTTCTTAAAAGTTTTTTTCAACATAGTATTATTTTCTTTCTGATAATATAGATATCTCCACCTCATTTTATGACCCTGAAAGCATATAAAATGCTTTCTTGTGAATGTAAGACAACAGCAATAGTAATTAAGTACATCACTGAACACTGTGCCCACATAATCCAGCTGTTACAAACTCTTCTATTATTTAAAAATATATGTATATACGCATATATACACACACACAATGGACAAATAAGCCTATTTTCTGCTCAATATAAAAAGAAGAAATCTTACCAGGAGAACTATTTTCCATGTTGTCAGTATTAGACTCAGATTCTAATGGTACTGGCTGTGAACTTACAGCTTGTTCCATAGTACGGACACCACTGTCCTCACCCTGAAATGCTGAAGAGATACATAAGGTTCAAAACTCAGATCCAAAAATATTCATAGCCTAAGTAATTATTAAATATTCTGATGTAAACTCATTCTGCTATTGTAACAAATACTTAACTTGAATTTCAATCCAAAAATAGTCACTGAATATCAACAAAAAGTTGACTGAATCCCTTCAAAGACAAAGTACTAAGTTAAATATATGGGTTTGGACACTATACTGACATCTTTTAGTAAATAGCCTTAGGATTTCTGATATTTCTCAATAAAATCTTTTCATAGTATGAACCTACTCCCTAGGGTCTGTCTGCGGAAAAACCTATAGCGGTTCCACTCCTGACGTGGACACAGGAACCATGCATGCACCAGTGTGAAAGACTATGGAGCAGAACAAGGAATCATCCAAACAGACAGTGCGGACACAGTTACTGTTTTAAAGGTGAGGATGATATTCGATATCAAAAACATTTTCTCGTAGAAAGGACTGCTGATTACCTGCAGCAGGATAAGGAGCAAGGTAGAAACAACACTAAGTTTAAAGAAATTCAAAGCTACTGCTGTTTAGATAATACAGGGTTAGTCAAAGAATAACAAGGTTTTGGATTGTAAACAAAATGTAAAACCAGAGAAACACCCTAGTCTTCCTTGTTAAAATAAATTAGGCCTGTATCTTATCTATTAAATAGTTTAGCTGCTATTTTTAAGTTGTTTCAGAAGCACTGGTGGGTATTCAGGATAAAGCAACACACTTTCCCTTCAATTATTTCTCTAACAAGGTTTTTGGGATAGAAGAAGTTATACAGAAAAGAACAAAATAAGAATCTTCTCAAACATCTCTCCGGGAAAAAAAAAATAAATCTGCATTGAATGAAACTTGAGAAAGGCTGTTCCTTGATATGGTTATTTACAAAAAGGTTTTCAGCCTGTATGATCTATCAGAAAGACAAACACCACCTCTGCCCCACCCCAAACCCCAAAAGATTCAGCAAAAACCCTCCAACTATCACAGACGGAGCCATGGCTGGGGTGGGGGGGAAATCTGTGCTGACAACCAGGATCCCTTTTTTCTCAAAAGTCTTTTCCAGCATACTAGGAGACTCTCTTATTTGAGAAGTCAGAAGCAAATAGAGAAATAAATATAAGATCTGAGACTGCATTTTGAGTATTTCAGGAATAACCTGGTTTGAACAAGTATTAAAGTTAGAATTACATCATGGTGCAATGTTTTCAATGAGTTGCACGCCATGTAAATGCTCTCCTAAATGCATGCAAAAAACTATGTTTTACAGTCATTGCAATTACATTGCTCATGTGAAACTATAATATGAAGTAGTAAGCATACCTCAATGAATTGGGTAAACAGAAACAGTAATTTAAAAACAACAACAAAAAACACCGCCCAAGTCTCCCCCATGAATGTTTTTGGAGTAGTTATTGCATATTCCTGGCTCAAGGATTGCACAGGTAAGCCAAAAGGGAACATTAACAGAATTCCTAAACAACAGTACTTGCTGAAAGAATCAAAGATATTTCTAACAGCTGTACATATTACAGCTACAAGTTTTCAGAGGCATCCTTATTACAGCTACAAGTTTTCAGAGGCATCCTTTAGGTAAGCTTTTCCCAATCTTTCAGTGTACACTGGTGATAAAAGCCTCCTTATTTCATATACTGCGTCAGTTGCATTACAGTTTTGCCTTATCAAACATGATCACTCTATAGTGCAACTCCTCTGCTTTCTAGTATTATATTTAACAATGCTACAACAGAAACTTAACTGTCAATGCTATGGAATCATAAGCATCCATGCAGACATATTAAAAAAATTCACGCTTAAGTTGTAAATTAAGAGTCATTTCAGTGAGATACTATAAATGTTGCAGACTCCAGAACATCAATTTAAATAGTAACTGATTACTTTTAACACTACAACCAGAATAAAAAGTGAATTTTAAGCCTGTAGTAAATAGGCAAAAAGCTGAAACTGCTTCAATCCGATATGAAATTCCATTAAGTTCCCCCATAAAAAAAAAATCACTAACTATAATTTTAATTTTTTTTATTTTATTTTTTTTTTTATTTTTTTTTTTTTACAAAACAACACTAAAATTATATTCACACCAGAAAGAGGCTGCAATGGAAGTAAGGGAACAAGTCAGAACAGTTAAAGTTTACAGCTTTGTTTACCTTGGAAGATGAAGAAATGTTAAAAGCTACAAGCAGAGGTAATCCAAATTCTGAGATTTAAATTTCAGATAAAATTAAAGAAATAAGTCTCTTCAATGTCCTCTATATGCTTTACCTGACACAGCATTAAAGGTTCGAATGGTTTCTCCCTGCAGAGCTGAATGAAAAGGAGAGCCAGAGGAGGGCAGCAAAGGATCAGAGTCATTCAGCATTATCCTTCCAGCACATGCTGAATTTCCTGATTCAGAAGTGCCAGACCGAGTCTCCGAGTTGTCAGCAGGACCAAATACTATCAATCCTCCTTTTCCTGCTGACTCCTGGAAAAAAAAGAAGGGACAAAATAAGGCACTGATATATTTACGAACTGAACTTAGTATTGTTTACATAAATTTGGAATTGTTTTCCCCCTATTACATTATAAAGCAAATTCCGTTGTTTTGCCTTCTTGACAGTTTTATACTTTCAGAAAGACACTGAAACTGGAAAGAAAAGTCAAAGTAAAGCAATACCACCTCCACCACTTATGAACAGCTGACACCTTTGAAATAAATACAAAATGTGATTGTACCCTCATCAGTTCATTTAGATCCCATTAAGATTTCCAGAACAGTAACAAACTGTAATCAACAAGTCTATTCCACTCACACTATTTAAAAGCATTCTGAGAGTGAAATTTAATAAGTGTATACTCTGCAATGAAAATGCAGAAATGCTTTTAAACTCCATCAGCATGCCCAAGGTTACAGTAGGGAAGATTTACCAGTTTGCACTAAATTTCATCACAGAAGACATCTATCTGCAGCTTTGAGGACTTAAATCCAAGAGCCTACTCAGTGGTTTTGCAAGATGGGGTAATAAAAACTCATAGCTGAGCTTCAGAATTAAACAATATTCCTTATCACTGTCCCTTTCACCAATAAGGTTTGCAACATAGAAAATTTCAGAAGCTGTATTTTAAGGACAGCAGATTATATCAATAACACACTTTCCTAAAAATTAACCCTTGGAAAACATTTCAAAACCATAAGGCATTCATTTAAAGCATCTGAACAAGAACAACTTTTTAGCCCAAAGGTCCCAATTCACATGCGGAATGGCAACAGAACATCAACACTGTCTTCTTCCTTCAAGCAGGTGAGCTTGAAAATCAGCAGGTGAGCTTGAAAATCAGCAGCAAATGCCTGAATTTAACCTCAAAGTAGTCTACCAAACTATAAGAACACTGGAAGAAAATTTGGGAGGAAAAGGAGGACCAGATGAACAGGTTAGAAAAGTCACTTTTGAACTGGCCTATAAAATAAATTAGTGAAAACAAAACAGCACTATTTGACACAGACTCTGCAAGTCAGCATTCTGCAATTAAAGATGCAGGGGAACTGCCACAGTAGATATAGGAAATAACAAAAACATTAATAATTCTTTTAAAGGAGTAAAAACTGATTGTCAATACTGTAGATGGGGAGACATACAAATTTAAGAACAGACTAGATAATCCCTCATAGTCTGACTCTTTTTTAAAGAATGTCTTTTTTTTCCCCCCCCAAATCTCTCAAGCCCCCAACTCTTAAAGCATCTTTGCTGTTTAGAAACACTTTTTACTAAGCAATGATCCATCTCTAGGTGTTCTGCAATGCCATGTCACTATCTCAAAAATAAGGAGAGGGGAAAAGAGAAACCCCTCCCCAAATCTGGTTTTACTCAGTGGATCACTTTATTATTTCATAAACAATAATTATCAAAATTTGCATGACTGGCAAAGCAGAATTATGAAAAAAACATGAGTGCATAGCTAGATGCACATCATATTTCCTTCCCCTGTAGCTTCTCTATAGGGGATCAAGTACATTATCTACATTCTTTCCCTCAGCCAACTATTCCCACTCCAAAAAGAGGAGGAAAAAATTAAACAAAAAAAGACGATAGAATAAACTTATTTTGAAGACCCTAGTGCTATATCTCATGACATTGAATACCTGCTCTAATATGTATTTTGCTCCATTGTCTGAATCAGTGATTATATCCAGGAAGTCAGTCACTGATGGCTGAAGACAGTCTGAGTTTAAAGTGCCTTCTTCCACGCTGTTGTTCTGTAATAACCTTTCAATCTCCCTGTTCAGAATCTCCAAATGATCACACATCACGCAATTTTTAAGTGATATTCCTAAAGGAAGAGGGAAAGTCAGCTAATCACTTCTTGTTCAACTCTAATATTAAACTATGAAACAAACTATGCCTCTATAACATGCAAAAAGTGCATCCTATTTGAAAAATTTATCCAGTAACATACTAAAGAAAGAATTGTCTGAAGGATTGACTTCATAGTGACAATTACATATCTGTGCATACAAGGCCCTGTGTGCAACACACTCTTTACAATTACGTTTGAGTCACAGAGCCAATATCACTACAGCATTCCAAAAACGGAATTGGCATCCTCTCTTCCTAGGAAACATTCTGGCTCATTGAACGTAATACATTTTAAAATGTTAGTCATAGCCCACCCAGCAGCGAGGCTGCACAGTGCAGTCTACAGCTCTGATTTAACATAAAATAGCATTTTAAACACAAATAGTAGTTGAAAACTAAGAGATTCTATGCAGGAATCATGCTTCTTTTTGCATTAGTAATGTTACCTTATTATTATTACCTGTATTATTACCTCCATTACCTACAGGAAAAAACTTCAACAGAACTGCAATTTTCAAATAATTTCAAATTTGTGAGGTACAAAAATTCAGTACACTTAAAACTCTAAAGCTGCAGACCCCCTACATTTGCTGTAAAATGCTTGGTTGTTTCTTATTATTATTTAATATCTCCATTTTTTTCCTCTCATCATTTGGTCCAAATTTTTTTTTCATGAAAAACAGAATAAGTTTCAAACTTATTTTATATGAATCTGCTCTTGCAGAACCGCATCTTAATATAGGTTGAACTTAAATGTCTAAAAGAAGCTGAAAAATTAAGTATCATCAAAACATAAAAATACAAAGCCTTAACTCACAATTACACTTTTAAACCTAGCAAGCCTGCTGGCACTTCTAAGCAAGTGTTCTAGTAACTGCCTGCAAAAATATTTACTACAACATAAGTCAGCTTTGGAAGTCTTCAAATATCTGTTTCTCATCCCAATTCAGTATTATTTTTGTTCACTTTGTTCTCAAGTTAACTATTCAATTGCAGTTGAGATACTGACAGAAATGTAAGCTGAAGCAGCAAAGTGGTTATCTTGTTTCAAAGGAACTGAACATCTGTGATGAACTTAATCTTATTCGTCCTAATACAGTACATTAATCACATTTCTGAAACTGGAAGTTCTAACTGGAAACTGAAAATTTATGTAGTTCCCCTAATAGACAATTCCCATCAGCATCACCCTGCCTTTCTGCCACATCTCCTTCAGAAAGGACATTAAGTACCTCTGAAAAATTTAAGGCACGAATCTCCATAAATGATGTGACAGAACAGCAAAATAATGTTAATAATAAACATGTATACCGTTGCTTATTCAAGAAGTCCTCTGGTTTTGCTTAGGTTAACAACTTCTGAGATAAGCAATCCCCACTGTGAAAACGCGTAAGCTTTAAGACAAACTATAAATATTGTTAGAGACACAAATCCAGAGTTTCTTAAAGCAAAAATCTCTTCTCCCTTCAGAGATGAAGTAAGCTTTGCCAATACAAACCCTAGGTTGATTTAAATGGTTACATAAGGTACACAGCAGGTCCTCATTAAACAATGGATTCGCAGTGCTTATTAAATCCATGTTTATGGACTATGAAGAACAAAGTACAACCCTAACACTACTTGAGCTGCTACTGTCCTGCTCCCTTTTCCTGTGCTCAGTTACATGGTCTATGCCACATCTACCCACACACCTCCACCACAGAAATAGTCCCCTGACTCCTTAGTAAACTCACGGCTTATGAATTTAGCAGAAAATGAACCCACCAAAGACTGATCCAAAAGGATAAAAAAAGCAAACATCAGAACTAGTGTAAAGACGTGCAAGAACAGGGATGGAGAAGATCCCCTTAGGCAGGCTGAGCTGGTGTAGCACCTTGCTGCGCTCATCCAACACTCGCACACCACCACCCATCCGTGCAGCAAGGGCTCATCAGACCTTAGTCAGCAGGACTTCATTAACTGCCCCCTCAGTCAAGACTCTGTTTTAAGCTTGCAAACTGTAATAACGTGAGCATTCCAGTGAAACAGAACAGTCACTTATCTAAAAGTGGAGCATAAAGCTGATGCATGATATCTTGAGAAAGAATACTCAGCCAAGAAAACATTTATCTAGGTTTTTCCTGCCCCGTTACTTTGCAAGCAAAATGTTCCAGTTTTCCTAAAACAAGTTAGGTACTTTAATTCATTCTGGACCCAAATTCCAGAGGCAATCGAAGCACACAAATATACTACTGGGGGGGGGGGGAGAAGTATCACAAAACTATCACAAGATTTTAATTTTGATTTGGTCAACTACTCTCAAACAGTGAAAAACCCAAAAACACAAGGCTGCCCACTCTGTAAGACTACAGAGGCAATCATTCACATTCAGCATCCCTGAGGATTCTCTAACTACAACAAATCTGTGTGTTTTTCAGTATACATCGCTTGAAGAAATTCTGGAGCAGTATCAGCAGCCAATTTTACAAGAGACAGAAAAGATATTCTCAAATTCCAAATCCTGATACTGCAATACCACTTGTTCACAAACACGCAATACATATTAAAAATCACACACCTTCATTAAACAACAAAAAAAAAAAAAAAAAAAGAGAAAGCTTGTAATCTCACCTTTCTGTAAATATATTGCCCCTCTCACATTCAGACAAAATCTCAAAACCTCAAGAAAAGCACACTGCTCTCTACTGCCATTTTTGTAACCCAGCAGTTTACAAACCTCAGGCAAAAAGGAAGACGGATTATCTACGCCAGTAACTCAGAGCTGAGAGGTGTTAATTGCAAGACAGGCAGCTTGAAGACAGCTGGATCTGCTGATGCTGACTTCATTAAGCCCTTTTTAAGACACCTCAATATAACATCTTAATCTGATGATGACAGAGCAAAGCTTTTAAAGAACACCAACATTTCCCCATCTTTTTGTGTTTATATTTTTAGACAAAGGTCAATTCAACAAATATACATTCAGATCAGTATCTGTGCTTTTATTTTTTCCTCTCATTTCCCTGAAGAGGTAATAAAACATTCAACGGGCCCACTGACTGCATAAAGACTCTTTTCTAGAACTTTTTATTTTTAACTGCATTAAGAATTCCCTGCCTCAGTTAACCGGGAAGACTTCACTCTAAAAAAGGATCTTGAAAGACAGCTTAGTAATAAAACCTTTAACATGAACTAAAAACAAGCAAAAGAAATAACTTTATTTCTCCTTTACCTGAGGAAACAACGCAAAACAAAAAATCTGTCAGAATTCAGGGTAAATTCTTCAGTTTCAGCTTACTCGCTATTTTATTTAGTTTTTTGAGAAATCTATATGAAAGACTAGTGATCTTTATCCTCTCCAATGTTAATCCTCATTGTCAACAGCTAGACGACAAAATATGCTGCGCCTTATTCCATGTTCTTTGATGTCAGCACTCTTCAATACTGAGCCAATTTGCTGTAATTGCACAAATTCTGTTATCTCGTTATTTAAACATTATACAAGCACCTTGCATGAATGCTTTAGTCCAAATTATTAATATCTCTCACCTACTAGTTCTCTTATTCCCTACTCACCCTGAGAACTCTAGAGATGTCTTCGATTTTGAAAGACTCATGCATACTCATCCCTACACAAGCATCCAAGAAAGCAAGGTTCACCTCATATTTAAGACTTGCGATAGACCCTAATACCCACAGTTGTTTCAGTGTGACCTGTTACCTAACAAAGGTTCTACTGTGACAGAGAAACAAAGGCACTTTTTAAGAAACAAAGGCACTTTTTTTGTTTGTTTGGGTTTTTTGGGGTTTTTTAAGTCTTCATATTGAAGCTCCAGTTACTGATTTAGACACATTATCGAAATTCAATGGCCAGGGCCCAAGGACAGGACAGAAATCTCAAACAACCACAATGGCCAATATAAGGTTCAGCAACTTTCTGAAAACTAGGGTTAGTGAGAAGACAGAAGACTGTTTGCATCTGCAAAGAAAGTCAAAGCCCAAGAGTCTTATACTTTCCAGCTTTTAAAAGCAGTTACCATTCATCAGTGACCAGTTTCATCACCATATCCTGACACAAACCCAGTCTGTGCCAGTATTTAAGATACTAGCTTCAATTACAATGACTTGTAACAGGCCTTTAGTTATATTTTTCTGAGTGTTTCTTCAAAGTTAGAAGGCTTGACATGCAAGGTATTTGGCTAGAACCAAAATATCTAGGGTAGTTCTCTTAAATGTCAAAGAAACTGCAGGATGTTATAAACGGGACAGAAAGCATCCTTTCCAGAATGATGTAACAGTGATTCCAATCACAACTGACACTGCTCATTTTATTTCCTGTAAAAGAGGCACTGGGCTTGGCCTATGCCTCCTTTAAGTGTTAAAAAATTCCTAATAAGCAAATATATTAATATTACATGAGGAAAAAAATAGTATGAGAACTCATGTAAGCAGTTCTGATGCAAATAAAAGAACTGTTGGTATGGCTTAGTTGATGCCACTCCTGCTCAGAAGACTGATCCCATTGAAAACTACTTTGCATCCCTGTTTGTCAAAGATGACATCTGGGAAACCTTCACTTTCTACTAACCAGCAGCAAAATTAATCCCTTGCATCAACTAGCAATACAAAAGCAGCCCAAAGGAAGCCAGTAGGGCAAAACTACTTTGTACATAAATGAGCCGTTCCATTCAGGCCATGGACAGAAGGTACAATCCCTTGACCCCCAAGAACAGCAGGAAACAGGTTCTGCGCTAGCCCTGGAGAAAGCCATGCCCACAGAGGGCTGCAGTGCAGTCCCCTCCATCTGCTCGTCCACAAAAGATGCCAGAGCAGACTACTTACATGAGAAGCAACAGAAAATCAGACGACCAAGTACAACTAGTATATGGTATTTTCATATAAATGTATCCACCGCTTACTGACTTAAGTATCTTCCTTCTGAAAGAAGGAAAACACTTTTCAAAAAGTTGCAAAATGGGAATGTTGTGACAAGAGGGAAGCAACAGCCATATGGCTCAAGTCCAGATATGGTGAGACATGAGAAAGTTGTTGTGATCCTGAACTCCTCCCCTACACCCCAAACAATTTACTCTCTCACTACTTGACTGCTATAAACAAGCTGCAGTTCAAGGTCAAAAGTCCAGACATCCCTGGTAAGTACAAAGATCTTATGCCAGAATAAGTTTACATTTGAAAGATCATGTTAAAAATAAAATTTGCATAAAATCAAAGTATTCCAATGCTATAACACTACCAAAAAAAAATAACACTTATCTGTAAATGCTTTGCTGGCTATTGTTAAGCACAGTAAATTAATTCCAAGATTATAAACAAACCTACCACCTCATATACCTGCAATATTAACAACTTAAAAGTGGCAGTTAATTCCTTCCTAGAGTCAATACGTTATTCCCATTTAAAAAATTAACATATTAACAAGCTTTTAAATAGATTCAGTAAAACGTAATTCAGTAATACAGCCATGTTCCTCAGAAATACCCCATCCTAATTTAAGAAATGTGTACTCTTCTTAAACACTGCATGAAGTAGTAATAATTCTAGGCAAATATGAACAGCGCTATATAGCCAAATTAGGACAAAGCACCACCAAGATCTAGATTTAAGGTAGCTTTTAGTATCAGAACAGTATTTCAACCACAGATGCACACAACATGATAGATTGTCAGGGATGGCACCACGGACACCTACAGTACAGTCTCACATCACACTCCTCCACTCAGACCTGCTGCTTCTTCCCTCACCTACCCATCTCCCTTCACGAAGACATGTTCTAGTACGTGTAAAGCCTCGTTTTTCAGGGTGGGGTAGTACCCCATCTAAGTTCCTGCCAAAAGTAATGGAAAAGAACTGACTTGACTAGCATGGTAGATCAAATCTGCACCCTTTGAAGATGGTGCAAAGTGTGTGATGATATCCATACCACAGTAGTCTCCAATGTGAGAGAAAAGCTCCCCAGGGATACCTTAGCACACCAAGGTGATCAGATCTCCCGGGTGGTGGGATGGGGGATATTAACTGAGAGGCTTCTGCACCTCTGTTGAGACCCCGTTCCTCAATCTTGCTAACATTTTATCAAGAAATCTCTGAAGGTACTGTAAGACCTTGTGGCGTCATGATGTGGTATCACATATCGTGGATAATTCAGTAGTGTCCATCACCACCTTTCTACGGTCAGACAGCCCTGGAAACTCAGATAGACCATTTCAATGAACTTTTGTGGTTTGCAGACTTTCTGACTTTGGATGCAGCTTTTTTTTGTTTGGCGTTGAAAAATTATTTCAAATGTCGAGGGTATGGTGCAAACCACTTGTCCTGTCTTGGTACAGGGGAGCCCATTAAGTGCATATTTACATGATACCAAGTACTATCAATACACAGTGCTGATGCCAATCAACTAATGAGATTTAAAATGTAAACATTAACTACTTTTTTTTTATTTCCAAAGATGAAGAAACAAGCGTTCAATTTTCTTCCAGATTTTTCTCTCATGAAAAATGAGACTCAGTAAATTTATTAATTTCAAAAGATCACTTCTTTCCACTTGAGAAAGGTATTGAAGAAATAATCTAAATTAACAATAAACTTCACAGCAAACCAACTCGACAGGTTATTTTTTTAAATAATTAAGCAAATTGATTTATTCCAAGAAGTTAAAGAAATATCTTCCCTTAAAAACAACAAATACATTCACTTGGTCTCTGTACTTGTACTAATAAAGAAATGAACCTTTCCAAATTAAAATGTCTTTAGTCACCCATTATTATAAACCCTCCCTACTGTATGTCTGAAACTAATATATATACTGTCATCCTTTCCATGATTTCTGCCAGGCTACTCACTTACCTTACACAAGCCTCATAAGAAGGCCACTGCCTCACATGATGGAAAACTGCGCACAGGCAGGACAGCAATCCTGCACATTTGCAGTGAATGTGGGACCTCCTGGAAGCGTTGAATTTAATGTGTACGCACAGAATCAGATTACCATGTGCACACAGCAGACTAGTGCACAGTACCAGTTAGACAGAAAAGACAATGAGGAACTCCACAGTATGACATAACTACTCCAAGCCAAAATGCATAAAGTAGCTCCCTGGTTTATGCAAAATAAAATACACACACACTGAAGTTTATTTTTGTCTTTCAGACTAGAAAATCATCTTACCAAGCAAAACATTTTAAAAAAAAAATCTTATTTCAGATTGCATCATACAGGATCAGAACAGTCAGAAAAAAGTAAAGGAAAGAAGGGATGTACCACTCAGTAGGTAGTGCAGCAGAATGAGAACAGCACCAAGTATTACAAGTGTATTTTATTCTGAATAAGTAACAAAAAGTACTTCTTTGAACCAGAGTGAAATTCCCACAGCTAAATTCAACTAAATAGCAATTCCTCATACAAACTTTTGAGGCGCTTCAGCAGCAGGCCCACCAGAAATCTGGCAAAAATGAAAATTTTATTTAATGACAAGACGATGATTGTATCTAGACTACAGATGTTCACTGTCACAGCTGCACAAGTCAGGAACGGCAAGGGGTACAATCCCTAATCAACAGAGCCATGCTGGCATAAGCACCTCATATTGGTGTAATTACACCTGCAAAACTGTACTTTTACCTGTATGAGCCATTCTGTTTGCAGAGTAGCAGGTGTGCACCATCCTGGTGCAGCAGAGTTTTATCAGTGCAGCTGCACACTTAATAAGAAAGCCCTACCAACATATAGTACAGGCCCTTCCAAGGGGGGAAGCGGTTTATCTCAGGAGGAAGCAAGAGTTTGAAAGTTCACTCAAATTCCTTGAGTTAAAAAAAGTTACATTAGCAAACAGATTCTAAGATATCTGTGTACACATTAGAGCTTTTGCCAGCACAGCTCTGCTAGTAGCTGGGGAAAAAGAACTGTAACTGACAACTGTACTGACAAAACTTTAGTAAAGGTAAAACCTTAACATAAGGCACTTACGCTATGCACGTCCTCCAACCTGTAGGCCCATAATTGTGTTTGATAAACAAAATTCATATTCAGTGTTTTCTGCATTTGAGGAAACATTAACTAAATTTAAGACGAAAGAAAAGTATTATATACATGCCATTGGTATTTTCTAGTCCAGAGCTTCACGGGTGCTTAAAAGACTAGGCAGATACACTCTACTGGCTTACTAACAGACTGACATTTGGCTTTTTTACTACTCCTAAAACACCTTCTGAAGTCTTTATTCACATTCTTCCAAGTAAGCTAATCCTATATCAGCCCTAACAATGAAAATTTACCCAAAGACAAAATAAAATTGAATTTTTGGTCAAATTTAGTTCTGCTCTCAGGGTCTGAACAGTATGAGCAAAAAATCCGACAGCATATAGATTTTGCTCATTAAGAAATGTTGTGAGCAGAATCACAAGCAGTGTAGATAGCTCTGCTTTTTTCTTTTTCCCTTTTATACAGATTAAGAAGAAAAAAAAGAGGCAGCTTTCTGTGGTCAAAAGCTTAGATTAAAAAAACAAACATAACCATCTCTGTACAAGAAACCTTCTAAAGGCTCCAGTACAAGCCATTTTTACAAGCCATGGTCCCAAGTTTAGACAACAGAAATATCAGTCATAAACTTTGATTGTTATTGGGTATTACTCAATATACAGTATCTTTAACATTCCTTTTCCATCACCTTGCATGAAAATTTTACAAACATATACTACTTATTTGACTAATGTTCAATTTCTGCTACTGAACTTGACCTCTTCAGCAGCACTGAAAACACATTTTCAGCAACTGCACAGGAAACAATGTGCTTTGGAAAGGTGATTCACACAATCTGGCATTTCTCCACTGAAGTACCAAAGAAACTAGTTCTTTATCAGGGCTGTTAGGAACACTCAGCTGTTAACTGAACAGCCACAGTTACTTGGCTGTTTACCGATTCAGGCTAAGCCCAAGAACCTTACAGTTTAACTCTTCAACACCCCACAGCTTGTTTAAACATACAAGATTACAATTCTGCAACTGTCAAACTTTAGCTTGAATACTTACATTGTACTTAAAAATCCCTCTTCTCAAACAGTTTTACACAAACTAGTAAAGCTGTACAGGCTTTTTGTCAAGTTGGCATTATAACAGTACATAAACTAGTTACACATCCTAAAATATTAGGTGTAAAAAAAGTTAGTTTTACATATTTGTTATGAAAAAACTCTATACGAAAAAAGATGATTTGCCAATAAGCTCCACATATTTTTAGGGATGTTAACAAATTCCTCTAACTTTGGATTAAATTATTTAAAATGACAAAACCAAAACCAAACAGATGCAACTTGTAAGTGCACCTCTTCTCGGTATTGCAACAGAACTCATTTTCAGAACTCCAGGAATCTACCGTCACTGACTAGGAAGAATAATATTTCATCTACATAAAAGGGGGCATCCCCCCCCAAGTTTTAATGATGCACAGGGAACTATGTTTAATCATCACCTCATGAGGAGGATTCATTAAATACTTCAAAAGAAGCTTCTCAAAAAGACCAATATTCTATTTTATAGAAAAAAAACCCTCACCATACATTCCCTTGTAGACTTCTCAGCCAACAGTATTGGGTCTTTCCCAAAATAAATCCTAGGGTTACAGAATTAGACCAAGAAAAGCACTGATGCAATGATGAGTTGAACAAACATCGTGTCATTAACTCAGGCAGCTCCAGAAGCCAGAACAGAGTCAATCCATATGGTGAAGTTATGCATGTATTAGTATTTACATCTTTATTCCCTGACTTTAAGGCTCTTAGAAATTCAACAGCGCTGTTGCAAAGTGTTGTAAAACAACAAAATCAAACCAACCTCACAAACCTTACATAGCTAGTCACATACCAGACTTCTTATAATCCTGCTGATGAAATTCCCATCAATTTCAAACAGAAATTAGAAATTACTATGACATCATTTCATAAACAACAACAAAACCTCCCACATTCTTTTGATTAAGTAACAAAAATAGCTTTTTATTTTAAAAGAAAGCTCAGAACTGATAGATCAGCTGTTCCTACTACTTCACAGCAATTAACCTGAATTTTTACTTGGATATTTTACGCATTGTCCTACCAGCACACAGGTGTTTATGCTTTTCATTTTTAGAAAGAAATGGTATGTAAAGTTGATCTCCAAATAAATAATTTCAAGTATAGTATCAAATGCTGTTCAACGGCACAAAACTAAGTATTAACAAAATCATTCAAGAAATGTATTTGAGTATCATTCTTCAGCTTTACACTCCATAATACATTTATCCTTGCTTCAAAATGAGACATTTCATAATGTATTAATTTGAACTTAGTATTACTTTACTTACAAGACAGCTACAAATGCTTTCCATTTTAGAATCTGTTTTATTCTCAGTTCAGCACCGCACTTTTTCATCAATACCTCTAACAGTTAATTTCAATATTCACTTTAATCCACTAAGAAAATCAAGGCGTAGCATTCAATAGTCAAATATTTCTTCATCTGAGTATTATGAAAGCTTCCCACACAAAACCACAGATGTGTTGGTAAAACTTTATAAGGAACATTACAAAAGCACTGTAAAGCAGATTGGACTTATCTAATGACCACAACACTATTTATCTCCTTACTAAAATAAAACAGCTTTGATAAAAAGAAAGCAAAAATTCCCCAACCACAAGTCATATTTTTCTGTTGTCATTTCATGGTGACATTATCATGATGTCTTAAAGACATGGAGAAAAAATGGAGACTAAATCAGTCTTGTCATGGTGTGGCCAGCAGAATACACCAAAGAACAATTGAACCCGACTCGTCCATTAACATCCAGAAGTTACTTTCTTCTAGTTTCATCAATTAGATGGATTCCTTGACCAAAACGAATAGCAGCCAGTCTTTCATAGGCAACAGCTCAAAAGACAAATATGCCTAAAGTATGCCAATCTACTGACAGCACTACAAAGCAAAAAATTCAATTGTTAATCCATACTTTCACTCCTTGTAAAATGAGAAGTGCTGCATCAAGCACTTTAGATTGGATATTAGGAAAAATTTTTTCACTGAAAGGGTTGTCAGGCATTGGAACAGGCTGCCCAGGGAAGTGGTTGAGTCACCATCGCTGGAGGTATTCAAAAAGCACATAGACGAGGCACTTCAGGACATGGTTTAGTGGGCACAGTTGATGGTTGGACTCCATGATCTTAAAGGTCTTTTCCAACCTAAATGATTCTATGATTCTAAGCCCTTGGCGGCATGTAGATGCAAGTAATTCAAAGCATCATATGGCCAATTAAAGAGCATCACTGATCTAAAGGAAACACAGTGAGCATTTCTCCCACAAAAGAATGACTAGCAGGTTTGGATGAAGTACCGGAGAAAGTCACAAGAAGCAATTTGGTTTTGCTCTGCTATGCCAGTTTATCACAGTCCTCTCTCCCCACCATTCTTTTTGGGGAAGAAAGGGAGTGGGGAAGGAGGTGAGGGAAAACATGGAGGAATAGATGGACTGAAGATTTTATTTGCTATCAAAAGCACATTAGTTCAATGCTTAAGTATCACAGTTTTAAATATGCTGCAGGTGAGCACGCACATACATATACCACTTCCTCTGGCTTACAACCTTAACAAAATATATCAACTAATCCATCAGTATAGAGGTTTTTAAACATATCTGTTAATTACCACAGTTATAGTGAGCTGTCCCTTGTGCTCGCTCTTTTGCTTTTAGTTTAGGGAAAAAAAAAAAAGCTTAATTGAAGTAAAAAAACCCAAACCCAACAACTGTAAAGCATAACATATAATTTAAAGTCTTGACTTTTCAATATTTAGCACCGTATTCCAAGCAGGTCCTAATTTTGACTGAATAGCAGAAGATCCTGCAGGGTTCATTTCAGGCTACAGGCATTTGATACTGAACTGACCTCACAGTATTTACATTCCCCTCAGGAAAATTTGGCATGCAGTCCAACTGGGGAAGATCAAGTCTAACACTACTTGAGCTACTAGTGCTAGAAGCAAGCAGAATAACATTGAAAAGAGTAGGGTGAACAATAAGGGCACATATATAGAAATAAAATAAAAAGGAAGAAGAGAAAGAGAAGGTCAAACAGCAGAAGAAAAGAAGAATTGAAGAGACAAGAGTTGAAGACAGTTGTTTTTCTGATATAAATAAGTCCCCAATTTTTTTTTTTTTTTCAAACTACTAATGCAGGCAGGCCTTTCAACTAGTAAAAGCAAATTACTTCAACTCAAGGAAAATAAACTAATCAGAAGACTTGAAATATTTGTGTCTGCTCAAAACAAATTAACAGCTGCCAACTACAGCTTTGTCTGCACTGCATTTTATTTCTTGTTGTGGTTGCCATACCTATGTCAAATTTGGACAGAAGAAAAACCCCAAACCATAAAACTCCCCCATAAGCTCTGCTTTTGACTATTCCCACTACAGCTGTAATAGAGACACCTGTTGAATCCAGCAGTTAAAGCAAATCCAAAACATTCACCTCCATTCATTACCATTTAGGTCCCTACTGCTGCAAAGAAATTAGAAAGGAATACAAGAGCCAGTCAGCAAATCCTACTCCCATTTTTGCTAGAAGTGCTTATCCCATCCTCAAACAAGTGAAAAATTATGTTTGTTCTTTACAGATTCACTCTGCCAGCTACATAATCTCCTATAAACCAGGCCTGGTGAAATTATACAAGAGACACAGGTTCTGAACCAACTCCGGATTAATTTCTTCACCTCCTTGAAAAATTAACTAAAACCCTTAAGTTACCATAATTTCTTTGAAAACCCTATTTCCAGCTGCACAAGACAATTTTTAAACAAAGTAATAAAATAACTGAAACGCAAGAGTTCTTGTACAAGTTAACGTTGATTGCAATACCTGTCTAAAATGATAGTACCTTCAATCCTTATTAAAAGTTTGAGAAGTTTCTGCCTGCTTTAATGACTTACAAATAGCATCACTAAAAGTCAAAAAGAAAAACCAACTCCATTACTAAACAACAACTGCAAAAGACTCTCCCCCCCTCCTATTTAAAACCAGGTTGCTAATAATTCCAGCTCCTCAGCCTGATTGCAGTCCCTCAGGTAGCCCAAGCTCAAATCATCAAGGGCTGTGAAACACAACAAACTCCACTTACAAGCTAATAGGACATCACTGCTTTAATCAACAGATTTTTTCTTCTGCTTATGTCTCACTTCACGTTGCTCTTTTCCATCTACAAAATTGCAAGATTTTCACATAACTTATATATTTGAGCTCAAAAATGTTTTGAAGCAGCAGACAGCCAAACAAAAGATTATAATGAAGAGGTAAAGCACTTGCATTCGAATTGACTGCTGAATTTGATAGCACTTTTTGTTGTTTTAAACCACAAAGTGAGCAATGAGAGGCAACAGAAATCCCGAATTTCTTGTTAGGCAGGTTTGGCACTCTCACCTGAAGCTGAACAAAAACCACAACAGAGTGAGCTCTATTCTGAAGTATATTGCAAAATCTCTTCTTGTGTTTAGCTTAGGATACAAGAATAAAGAGCACTTCAGGAAAAGGTTCGGATTTTTCCTGATCTCTAGAAATCTTTTTGTATTTTGAATGTGAAGCAAAATGCAAGTGTTCCATGTAAGAAATTTGGAGTGAGAGTCCTTGAAAGAGCTATAAAAACAATGTGTCCTGTACATATATGTGTCTATGTGTGTGTACATATATACAAAATATATATAAATAATAAATATATATATAAAATATAACCACTACTGGCAATGAGAGGACCAAAATGATACTCTTTCATTTAATTTATATTTAAGCAGAAGTCACTTTACCCATCATACTAGGTACATGTAAATAATTCCAAAACTTCACCTTTTATGCTGTTTACTATGCACTGTGCAATGTACTTAGCCAGAAAATATACAGATTTAAAGGTTTTGTTGTCAGTTTATCTGCTCTTAAGAACAAAAAACTTTTCTTAAACCATATTTGTGGCAAACACTGCAGAGAACATTTTAATCTAGGAAAGTTTTTAATTCAATTTCCAGGAAAAAACCTTTCATTTAGTAATTGAATTATCAGCCAGACAGGAGCTGCAGAAAAAGAAATACAAGGCTCAGTACAAAAGGCAGTAAAAGTCAGACTACCTTTTCCAGCAGTGTTACCACAATTCACACTCTGCTTCCTTCTAGTCTCATCTCCACACTACTTCAAGGCAAGGTTTATTAAGTGGCCTTGCTGCTTGCAATATTGTCAGTTCATTTTTATCTGAAGTCGAGCAAAAGGAGGGACCTAAGCAGGAGACAGACTGCATGGCAGAGATCAGAACATACCACTTTCTCAAAGTTCAGCAGCCTGGTGTAGTCCCTAGGCATGCTTGTATAAAGAGATAAGAAACTTTAAGTCAGTATTTTCTACTGACCACAAACTACAGACAGATAGCCCAAGGCTCTCATTGATGAGTAAGTATTTAGGCTCCCAAACTCTCCAAATTCATTGTAGAACAATTTTAATAACTACCTCATGTGTGATCAAGGATAACTTTAGTGACCTACTCCTGTAAAATTCACTATATCAGAGATATTCTTAGGTGTTCAATTCAACCAACTAAAAACGTATTGATTCAAATGTCAAACTTTTTAAATTCTGCAGATACAATAAAGATTGATTAATTAGTAAAAGCTAAAATGTTACTAATTACAAAAAAATTCAGTAACATTTGTGTGCTTTAACAACTTAAAACATTTCAGTGTCGTAGACCAGGTAAGTAAATGGTACCCACACCAAGCTTAGAAGATAGAAATTGTACCATAGAAGAGGTTTAAGATCAGAACAGATTATATGAATTTCTAATGAAGTTTAACTTGCATCATTGTTCTGATTAATTAAGATAAACATTTCATGTTATGACATTGATTGCTCAAACACATACTTTTGGTTTTAATTTTCTTTTTCAATCTTCTGTATCAAACTTTATCAAAGATTTCAACCAAGAAGTTTTAAATTTTATCTAGAGTATACGGAAAAATACAAAATAAAGTAGCCTTAGAAAATGGTGTGGACAACATGTAAAAACAACCAACCAACCAACAAAAAAATCCCAACAGTCTTAGCCAGCTTTACTTTCTCCATCAAGAAACCAAGTTATCTTTTTCGACATTCAATTAGATTAAAAGGTTTTTTCTTCCCTGTAGGTATTTGAGAGTACCATGTGTTTATTCTTGTTGTTTACAACATTTTATTTTGAAGTGAGATTTCTGTCCATCTTATAAACCAAGTTCACTGAAAAACTTTAAAGATGATATATCATCTGTTCTTAAGACATCCCAAAAGATATTGTCAAAAATGATAAATGATACACAGTGGTCAGCAGCTGAATAATCTGTAGGATTTAACACAAAATTAGAGAATTAAAAAAAATATAAAATGACAATTTTGCTAGTAGTAGTAGTGCAGCTCAGAAAAAAAAGCATCAAAAGCTGTATTTCTACAGGATTTACACAATCTCAGTAGCCCTACTTACTCGATGAGTAGTAAAGAATATGCAAGTTCCCATGAAATGGCAGAATTGAAAGATGGCAAAGATAACATTTTAAATTGCAACTTTCACCAGGTGTTTTTCTTTCAAAACCCTTTGTTTACTAGGACCCCTCTTACCTGGTCCGACACACTGAAATACTTCCAGTTAATAAAGCACAAAATTCATTTTTTAAGTACTTAGTTCTATTAAACATACCTACAATAGATTCTCGAAGAGGGAAAAAACAGGGCGCTAATTTTAAAGAATAGGTTGCTTGGCAATGTACCTTTCCTTAAAATAATTGTTCTTACTAAGTCACCATGGAGAAAGCCATGAAGAACTAAGTTTCTGAAGCCTCTTGAATATGCAAGTGGCTTTCTAATTGTTTATATACAGCTCCGAGACCATCACAGGCCACACAGGCATTCAAAATGCTGTCTAAAAGCCTTTTTTTCCACTTCACAGATTTCAAACAAGTATTCAACTCAAGTTATATAGGTCTGGAGCAGAAAGATGCAACTTCAACCAACTATTTAAGCAGACCTCCCTGTCCTACCCAGTACTGGGAAATAGGAATCTTTCCCAAAGAGTTCTACTGGAGTGCCTACGCTATCAAGTTCCGTTCCCAAACTCCTAGTTCTGAAGGTGGCTACTGATGCAACTTCTTCCCTCTCAACACCACTGTCAGAGAATACCTTCCCTTCAACCAAATGCAAGAGCAAGTGAAGTGAACAGGAACAGCTATCTTCCACATTCAAAAGAAAGAAGGCAAGGGAAGGAGAAGAGAGAAGGGAAGTGTTTAAATTTAGGTATTTACTTACTGAAACACAGAAAAAACACACATACAGGCACCACGTTGGCAGAAATCCCAGCAGTCAGGGCTGTGGAGCTTTGCTTCCAGCCAGCATTTGCCTCAAGCTTCACAGGAGTTTTCTCCCTCTCTCACACGCACAGAAGCGTACTGAAGATCGCACTGAACTGCCAACCAAAGTGTATCTCAGGTTTAATGAAAGCATAATTCATTATAATAAGAGCCACTGTAACATAAACATATGCAGGAAAAACAGGCTTAGCGCAGCACCACAACAGACACTGGTTTTGATTCAGTACAACAAAACACTTGCAGACCACAGAAAAAAGTGGGCGCAATTCCCTTAAAGTAAAAGCAGAACTTAACGTGCAACAGGTAAAATTTAGAGCCGTAAAAGTTCTACCAAATAGTGGCTACAGCAAGCAGACTTCTCTGTTGGCAAAGCTGACAAGGTACCTGCCTGCCAGTTCAGGTGGTTTTGGAAGTGTCCCTCAGTTCCAAGTACTGCAGGACATGGGCACCGAGATGGGGAAAAGAAAAAGAAGTTGTGCAACACCCTGACACAACAGGCAGATGAAATACTGGTACAGGACGGAAAATAATTCTTAAGAGGGCACATCAGGTATCCTTTTTTTGCAAAGGAGGGAGGGTTTGGGAAAAAAAAAAAAGCATCACTATATTTACAAAGTAACGCAGCAACCACCTACATAAAAGCTATGATCGATCAGCATTTCCTTCGCTTTTTACCATCCCTCACACATTTTAGATAGCAAAAACGAAAGACCACAGAAGAGTTCACTGTAATAACATCTCAAAGGCATATATTAGCTTTATCTGCTATTATTACTTAATCACCAATTAAGACCAAAGTTAGGGAAGAAATATTACCACTTCCAAAACCAGGATGTAAAACCAGGGAAATTAACTTACTAATCTGTTAATAGATATCAAAAAAGCTTGAGTGTCTTCAATGTCTTCTGCATGGATTTCAACATTTCATGTAACAACTTTACATACATCTTTTTTTTTTTTTTGGTATTTTTAAGTAATTATCCATTAATTCTTGTAAGTGTTTAAAAACTTGGTAATGGTTTTAAAGGAAAGAAATAAATCAGTAAGTTCTCTCATGGTTTCAAGTCTATCTTAGTAAAACTAAAGCATTCAAGGTATTACCCAATTTAGAAACACACTTCAGGAAACAGCTCAAAATATCAACCACAGATGTCACATTCAAAAAGAAACTTAATAAGCACAGTAATTCCTAATGTCCACATTTAATATTCTACCTGCCAGACTAACTTTGAAACAGGTTCATAAACCAGGGACAAGCAGCCCTGCCAGACCTGCACACGAGTCAGACAACATGTTTTCACAGGGTGAACTTTTGCCACCCTTCCCTCTGGGAGAAATTCCACCGAGTTTGCTCCTAGGAAATCAGCTCCCACACTCCAACTCCTTTTACTGACTTTCCACTGCCACTGCTCCTTTCTGCCTGGTTTAGCTTCCACTCCTCCCCGTTCTGCAACTGTTTTCACCCTTTTAGCTTTCTCCTTCAGCAAACCACTACCCCCATCCTCTTCCTTCCACATCCACCCCATAAGCTGCTTTTTGGATGCAGTCCCACCCCTCCTCCTCTGACCCATACTCCTTTCTTCCTGTGTCTAGGATCCTTCCACCTCCACATCCAGCGTCAGCATTACAGTATTTTTTATTCTGCTGAAATATTTCAAGAACCAAGAAGTAAATGTTAAACTAGATAATAAATTTGTAGGCATTCCTAAAAAGTTCTCCTTTTCTGAACAGCTTTGCTCACTGCAAAGATAAAAAGCACAGGTCAGTTCATTGTAATGTCATGTCCCAGTTCACCCACCTAACCATATGCCATTATTTGACCTAGAGGTCTTACAATGTAAGAATGAATTCAATGAAGGCTAAGAATAACTTTAGTCTTTCCTTAATTTTAGTAAAATAAAGGTTAGAGGTAACACGAAAAGAACTAAATTTCTGGGAGGAACACTGTGATTCTTACTGCTGGAGGAAAACAACCTGATCTGTTCTTTTTTTTTTTCCAAATTCTGTTTTTCCTTTCAAGGGCTTCTCTGCAAACATGACTAGTTGTTCTCTGATTTTTCTGGAGAGTCTCAGCTGAATGGGAGAGGATCTTTATAATGCATATAAAACACAAAGGTTCAAACAAAAGCTGAATTCTCAATGAGCACAGGTTTATTTCAGTAAACAAAAGAAACTCAAGGCTGAAAAAGATCTTATCCCTTTTAATCACTTAATAAATTTTTCTTACCTTCCCAATTTTCAAGCTACATGCCTACAACAAGCAAACCTGCATTGATAAAAGTCTCTATAAAAGCATATAAAACCTCTATTTGATGCAACAGCGAACTCACCTCAGCTTTGGCCTGGGTTTGCCAATGCCTTGCTTCAGCAACAGGCAAAAATTGTTCTAATAAATACAGAAAAAGGTAAACTTTGACACAAAGCCCTAAAAATTAAAACTTTAACCTTCTTAATTCTTTAAGTTTTTAAGAACTCTTTTAGTCAGCTTTTGTACTGCCCAAAAAGTCCTACAGCAGAGTTAAGAAATATCAAATTCTAACACCTAAACAGCTTATCTAAAAGTACTTCTATAGAAGCCAAACTACATAGACTGATGCAAAGTTCCTCAAATATTATCCTTGGACTGATTTTTAAAACAATTCTATTTGGTAGATTAATAACTTAAATAATATAAACTTGGTTTTAAAAAATCAATACAAAAATCCTAACATATGTTCAGAACTACTGAAATTAAAATAGAAAAAAGTGAAGAAAAGTAAGCAAATGCCTGAGTTTAGATAGTCAGGTGGTTTTAACAAGCAATAAGGGTTTCTTAAACACATGCGTATGAATAAATATGCGCACACACATATACATACACACAAAGACATATTTATGTAATTTTATGGCGCTCAAAACCAGTACGTTGGTGCCTAATGACTGTGTAGTCACTTGAAGTACTAAAAAAAAAAAAAAAAAATCCTCACTGATCTTAACAGGTGAGGAGTCTGAAGCCCATGACCAGGTACATCTTCTCTACTGACAAGAATCATACGGGGATTGTCACATGGGTCCATCTCCTTATGCACTTATAAAGAATGTAAGTAACTTAAGCATCCCATACTACTATCCAGCTTAAATCTGTTTTGAGGATAAAATCCTTAACTTTTCAGACCTCAATGAATGCTCAATACACTAAGCATAAATAACTAGTTCAGTGAAGTATTTGAAGCAGATCAAAAGAAAATCTCAAATTTTTCAGCATGCTGTGCCATCATTTTCAAACTGAGTTTTCCCATATCTTGTTTTACTTCATGATAAAGAAGATTCAATAGTTAATTGATAATAAACAGATTATTAAAGGTTATATTTGAATGTGTCGATTCTACCATCATACAGCCCTATATTCCAGGTAAAAGTTTAGTGATTGTATAAAGATTACAACCAAACCAAGCATTACTTAGAAAAGTTTTCTGACAAGAGTTCCCACCAAATAATGAGGAAGGGCTATCTGTGCACATTTCTAACATTAAGTAAACAAAACCAGACTTTCTCACTCCCAAAGAGACAAAACACTTTAACAATGTGACAATATCTCATGCAAACATATACAATATATTATGGCATTACATTTTTTTTTACTCCAAATAACAAACAACACCTTTGGTCATTTGCATTTACAAGGGATGGGGAAGATGGGGGGAAGGATTCTGTCATTACTAAGTATTAGATTTCTTCTACTAACCCAAAAAAACTGCAAAAAAGGTCAAAGTCTAGCTAGCATCAACTTACTAATACAACCCTATACAAAACAAAACCACTCTATGCAATGGAAACAACTCCTTATCTATCCCTGTTTCAGAATATCTTTCCTTCTTAAAGCTAGAACAAATTCAATGTCATGGGAAAAAAAGAAGTGTAAAATAGTCATCATTTGATATTTACTTATTCAGAAGATGAATGTACACATCCCAAGAAAAATACAGTGTCCTTTAAAAATAATCACATTTCAATGCAGTCTGTATCCCGAGTCATTTGTTTGAAATGCCAGTCCAAGGAATGTTAAGGTTTAGCTGACGATTATCTCCTTGACATTATCCCAATTTGATTATACAGTGTTTACTACATCAAAGCCAGAAAAAGCACAGTAATCGATTCAGTGACACACCCACTTGGAACACTGAAGACCTATTATTAAAGAACCATAAGAATAATTTTCAAAAGGTTTTTATTTTCAAACACAGTCTAGCATAATATCTTACCACAAAGCAAGGTTGTCAGATATTTTTATTCAACCCACATATTTGAAGCTGTGCCTCAGAAGTTCAGTGAAATTATTTATGTGATCAGGAAACTTGACTATCCTTCTTCTCTAACTCTTTTATTGGACACAGGACAGAAATCCAACAGCCAAGTTCCACATGGCTGGATGCATCAATAGCATGCCATTAACATTCATTCCCTTGTAACTTTGTAACTCATACCACAACATAAACCAACATATTTGTTTCAGACCTGATCACGAACAAGTTTTTAGTATCTTTAGTTTTAACACAGTTTTGTTATGCTGTAATCAACATATTTAGGACATGTGGGAGTGCCTGTATAGCACAAGGTCATAACCACCTGCGCTGTTTCCCACTCATGCGGGAGCATCACAGCAGTTTAGATTCAGACAACTAGAATTATTATAATCAACACACCATCCAGAGTTACATCGCCTAGGATTATAAAATAGCGATTATAATGTTGTCACCCTAAGTTAGCTCTCACATCTTCTCTAGCACTGATAAGGCTGAATGCTAGACAGCTTTAAAAGGAGAAACTATCATTGGGCAGAAGTTTAAATTCAGCCTGAGAGGCTACCCAACAAATATGTATTTAACTAAGGATGCCAAACTGGTCATACCACGTGAACCTTTAGCAGGACTGACAGCACTATCCCTGCTATCCTCCTACATCTATCAAATCACAGAGAAGTCTTGTTTATGCAACATGTTTTCAAAGATGCAGCACAACTTTTAAATATAAACAGAGCTATTTAGTGTTGGCTATCAGCTAAACAATCAACTTAATGTACATCTTAACTGTTATGGGAACACCTTGAACACAAGATCTTATAAGGACAAAAGTACACAACCAACCAACCACTTGGTAAGTTTCTGCATAAGCACATCAGTCACTCTACAATAGTTGTCCACACGCTTTTTTTTTTAATATACTAAGAAAACTGAAGTTGCTATTTTCCACTTTTTTTTTTTACATACTAAGAAAATTCAAGTTGCTATTTTCCAGTTCCTATAGCTAACACATTCTTCACAAGTTTATTCCATGTGAACAAGTTCCATCTGAAAGTCTAGAAGAATTTCTTTTTATATACACAAATACAGCTTTCTTTAATTTTCACTCATCTTCATTTATAATCTGAACAGAACACCAGAAGTGAAATCCTTAGTACATTCGTGTCCTCAGTCTGGTGTAGTTCTTGTCAGTTGCTATACAACACTAGTGTAATGTAAATTACAAGGTGGCACAATACAACAATAAAACAAACATGCCCCCTATTAACAAAAAGTCCCCTTCTAGAGAGCACAGCACCAGTTCTAACCAGATTTTTGGAGCATTATCCTTCAGTACTTTTTTAAAATTTTGTTTATGATGAAATCAAACACGTTCCTATATAAAATAAACCATGCAACACATGCACAACATCCATCTCACAATGTCTACAATGCAACTTACACAGAGCAGCTACCTTTTGCTCAATACTAAGTCACAGAAAAACCTATCTGCAGCTTATAGCCTCTGACTATTAGTAACCTTCACTCATAGAAGTTATCCCACTGACGACACTATTCATTTAAAGATCGCAAACCAAACACACGGTATAGTGAGTAAAAACTCCTGAATGAATCAAGAAAAGCCTGCAAACTATGAAATACCAGAAAAAGAAGCATATTAACAAGACCAATATACATAGGTGCCACTTTAAAATTTTCCAGAAAAGGATGGTCTAACTATCTAGAGAGGAACAGCTTATAAGAAGTTTGTATAGATCTGATCAACACAACCTCTGCACTTCTACATGAGAGTTCTACTTCCATGCCTCTCATTCAAAAAGACAATACACACAGCAAGTCTACCATAGTGGACACACTCTTCAAAGCATACTATAACCTGAATAAAAAAATAATGAAAATCAATGCTAGAAGCAGAAACAAGAGGTCTGCAAAGAAAACAGCCACTTTAAACCTTCAGAGTGGTTTTAAACAATGTAATTACTAGAGAATAGAGCTGAACCGAGACTCTTCTCCCAGTGACGAAGTAAGATCTTGCCTTTCTGAAAGCATTTATGACATGACAGTGTACACACACAAGTGTCAGACGGACAAACTCAACGTATTCTCGACTTGCGAGGACGTTTGTTGCTAGACGGTTGCACTCACAGCAGAAATTTCATTTGAATATGCATACTCAAGCAGCTTTAATTAAAAGTATTAACACAAAAACTCAATAAATTGTTTTAGCTGTTGTCTGTGCAGAATTCAGTAAACAGAGGTCTACATACACTATGACAAGCTTGAATACTCCTTTTAGATTTATAGCATAACATTTAAATTCAGTTTGGAATACACTCAAGATTGCAGCAAAATTTAGACAAACTATCTGAAAATTAAGATAAACATTCGACTTACTTTACATAATATCTTGCACCTTCAAAAGTATAAGCTTCCTCCCAACCTGTGGGTAAGTCTGGAAAACAAGCAGCAAAACATTCCAATTACCTTTTGAAATGATGCTAGCCATACTGGTCTACTCCCTAAAACTAAGGCAGTTAAAATATTGTGTGTCTGATTCCAGTTGTTGAAAACCTTAGCCACATAAACAAATATTTTAGAATTGACTCACAGTCCTGTCTCAGTTTAAATTCTGTAATCCAAGAGAAGCTACATGCATGAAAATCTGATGTGGATTTCTCATTCTGAAATAATAACAATAAGGGTTTAAGTGTGCCCTTATTTAACAATGTTCCTTCCTTTGACCAGTAACTAGAACTCATGGTCGTCGCCAGATCTTTCTGCTTGGAACTTCAGTAGCATCAAATTACCTGGCAGGCAGAGAGCTAAACAAAAATCCATTTACTGAGTTTGCGTTACATGCAAGTCACAAGCATCTTAACAAGCATGATATCAACTACACCACAGAGTATTAGCATTATATTAGCATAATTCCACCACTGTTGTGACTAACAAGTGTTCCTGCAGTGTTTACAACTCTATTCAATTTTACATGAAAAAAATTTTCAATGCAAATCTAGTGGAGGAAGTGGGTATGACTTCTCCTTCTCCATTATCACTCCTGAAAGTCAGGAGCCCACATATAAAAGAGAAAACCCCACCACTAATGGTCAATTTTTTTCAAGTAACAGCTTCCTGATGTAATGGAAGCTCTGAAGATGTTGGGGACCTCTGTGCAACTCTAGATACATCACTAACCTTAAAAGTTTGGCCCAGTTACTAAGAACAATAATTAATATGTAGGACTCACTCATTGAATTATAAAAGCAAGAATACGTTTCCTAATTAAAAGAAAAAAAAATATTCAGTCCAGATCGTGTGCTATCCCCCCCCTCGCCCAGTTTACTTATTTGCTCTGGCTGTCTTTTTTCTTCACTCCTGTCTTCTCTAGAACAAAAATCAAGGTGTCTTTTGCTAACAGCACAGGGCAAAGTACAGCAAACAGGAAGTCTCTCTAGCAGAAGTATTTATGACTGCTGTAACAACTTTGCAAAAAATACCTTTCCAGTGCTGAATATCTCAAGGAATAAAAAGCACTTCATAATGGAGGACAAAACTTTCCTCATTGTCTAGTAAATATCTTACGGTATTATTTAATAAGGAGTTTTATAATAATATACACTTCCAAAAGAAGTGTTATTCGATCAAAAATTGTCTCTTAAGAGAAGACATATTTTGAACATATTTTGACTGGGTTCCAAAACAATGGTCAGGGCAAAACAAGACATAAAACTCAGAATTAATCTGTTTGATTATATCTATGTATGGAGAGATTCATTAACATACACATGAATGAGAAAAACTACAGAAACAGGTTTGTTTCGCAAATACTTCAGCATCTGCTTGATAAATCATGGTCAGTATATTCAAGGTCATGCCTCACTCTTGTGTTCAGAAAGAAGTTTAATTTACCTGATAGTAACTCTGCTATGTTACATACAATACTCCAGGTACTCAAAAGCAAACTGCATTTCCTTCAGAAGGCACTTAATGGCAGAAACAAATGAGACACTTAGCAAATTACTGGGAAATGACCATCAGTCAACAGAGACACTGGTAATAGTTTAAAAAAAGAATTAATACTCAGCTAATGTTAGCATCCAACAAGCAAAGCACTTCACATACATCTGCCCCCATGCATATTGCTGTAAGTGAAGGCCAGTTTCTCAATTAATCCGAGTACTGAAAGCGGTGGAAAGAGAAGCCTGATAGCAATCAGTAGTTCTATTTCCCGGCATTAAATGACTTCTTACAAACAACAGACCTTCATTGCAAATCAAACTGCAGAGTTCTAATAGCCAGAAACCTGTGCTTTTTAAACTATTCGCAACTCATGAAAAAAAAAAAAAGAAAAAAGAAAGGCTGCCCGCAGTTTTCTAAAAGGCTGTTTCTGATTTCTTAATGTGTAAGTATTAACCAAACATAAAAAGCAAATAATCTGATATAGTCCAATTCACTTGCAGATTTTCCTGCGATTATCCAAGCGATTACACATAAAAACAACTGCACTTATTACTACACTCCACCACCTCCCAGCGGCATATGTAGCCTGTGTGCAATGCCAGCAGTCAGAGTTTGGCTCTGGGTCTCCAGAGTGTCTGCTGTAAATCCTCCTCCTCCAGCACCTCCTGCTGCTACTTCTCCAGAGTGGAACAAACAGCAGTAGCAAGGAAGACCGATGCCACCCTCCTCCCTCCAAGTTATTCCTAGTGTTTCTGTCCCTTTTCCTCCTACCTATTCCACCCCTCTCAGTCACTTCGAAACCACCCACGCTCTCAGCCTCGATGGAAGTGCAGGGAGGAAAAGGGTTTCTAGGTGACTAGTGAGATCAGCCTCCACATTTCTAGTGTATAACCTATCGTGGTTATATCTAGGTACTGCTGGAAACAGAAGTAAGATGTGTGGTTTAGCGCTAAACCGAGCCAGGATGCTGTGCAGGTGAATAGCCGGGGTAGCCTGCAAGAAGCACGAGAGGAACAAGGCGGTCTCCGGTGGCAACTACACAATATTATAGGGGTGATACAAGGCAACGGAAAGCGAGCAAAGCAAGAGAAATCACACAGGCACGGAGGAAAAACACGGGGGCAGAGGAACGCGTTGTACGAAGAAGACGAGGAGCACACCGATGGCGAGCTGGACGCGCAAGGCTGCACCGTAATGTCATT
>JAVJGG010000024.1:12623489-12638723 GCA_035590195.1 Aviceda cuculoides
CGTGCGGCGGGCAGGGGGGGCCTCGCCCGGCCGGCGCGGTCCGGTAGCGGTCTGAGGAGCGCGGGGGCCGAGGCGGCCCCGTGGCGCGGGTACCGAGCTGGGCCAAAGACGAGGCGGCCGATCTCGCCGGGGGACGGAGCCCGACCTTCTTGCGGGGGGTGGTTTCCCCGCCGGCCGGGGCCCGGCCCGAAGTGGTGCCGTGCGGCGGCACAGCCCGGCGGCTCCGACTGCCGGCCTGAGGCAAAACCTCTGGTCATCGCTCTTGGGGTCTGCGGGACGCGCGTTCCCACAGGAAATGAGAACTTTTGGCGAATTTCCTCCGGGGGTGTACGCGCTCGTCTCATACCCTCGACTTCAAGCTTTCTGCAAATTTCCTATATAAAAGCATGGTCTTCGGAAGCAAGAGTGAAGAGATGCCCTGTTTCTTCCCGTAAACAGCGCTGCCTGCACTGTGTGCCTGTCTTTTAAAAGAGGTCTAGGGTATGGCATGCAGACATGTTCTCAGTGTTTAGGGAGGTGGTGGTAATTCAGGTAAAATCCGCATCTGCAGAAATGAAAGTGTGTGTGTGTACTTTTATTCACATGAATAATCTGATTGCATGTGCATTTATGCATAGCTATGCACGCCTTTGATTTAAGTTATATGTGACAAATGTAAATTACTAAAACTGTGTAGTGGCCGTGATATTTCTAAGAGAATCTTGCCTTACAAAACCACTTTCTGAATGAGGAGCAGAGCTGGGAAGTCCGATGGTATTCCTGTGTCCACAGGAACATTTGAAATTCACAGCTGACGGTGTTCTGCGTAGCAGCTTTGTGCTCTCTCCCATTCTGAACACCTTGGGAAAAATAAAATTTGACAGAACAAGTTGCTGTGTGGTTTGGTCCCCACCACACCGTATGGTCAAAGCCTTAACGCCCAGTTGCCCCACACAAGATATTCTAGACCCGAAGAGCAGTGAACATGTGAGCAGATCTTAAGTTATCTTTAAGTAGCTGGATAGAAGATAAGAATTCCTCCCTGTCCAACAATACCCTTCATTACCACTCACTGCTGACAGCATCTGAGATTTATAGACTACCAGAAAAAAGATATGCGGAGAAAACACAAGTTATTCTACAAACAGTTCCCTTCTCTCCTAAGAGCAAGAGCCCTTGGATGATGAATAAAAGTGAATAATGACTCTTCCTCTGAAGGGCTGTGGAAAGCTGCCTGGCAACAGCATGGGGGAAATCACATGTGTTTTGGGCTCCTGACGTGCTAGTGGTCATATCCTGATACCTCCTCACGCAGACTAACTAAAGCAAAGACCAAGTGCTCTTGATCTCCAGAACACTGGATACCTTCCACCATGCAAAATCAATTTTCTTCTCTAGCAGAGAAGGACATGCAGCACAGCTAGGCTTATATTTGCCCAGATCCATAAATTAGGTATTTAGGTAGGATTTCAGTGCATAAATCCTGCCTAATCCTAGCATGTGCTTTGCCAAACGCCTTCCTTAGGCAACTAAATTTTGCCAGTACCTTGCCTTGCAGCCTGTTTTCTGCTTTGCATATGTTTAGAATTGCTACCATCTTGGTAAAAAAAAGAGCGCCGTACCTAAAATATGTCAGAGCCTGGCTGAATTCTCAGGCAAGGCATTCCTCCAAGTGCCGCAGAGGCCTGATAAATCGGCTGCGTTCAGGCCACACCTAAGAAGGACAAGATTAGTTTCTGTATAATTCATAGCAAACAGGTTGGCGGCAGAGTCACCACCACAAACACTACAGAAAACCTCTTCAGCCTGAAGGATGAAGGGCTTTTAAAACCATGTCACTCTCTTCCCAGGAAAAGGCTTTTGCTCCAAGCTATAAGCTATTCTGAAGCTGAGACTATTCGATGAGTGTACTGAAGGTGCTCCTCCTCACCCTTTGAAGTCACATTATTTTGCAAATGTAATTATTGGGCTATAGGGTGGTGACATGACTTGCTGGTCTCATGAATAGGAAGCCCATCCAGGGAGTGATGGAAGATCTTGGTTCTGCTCCATTTTTCAGGGACTCATGTATTTTGTGTTAAACAGTCATCAAATAAAATTCAGTATTAGTTCTGGAATACATGGAAGGTACTTTACGACTGTATTTGCAGATACTGATCCTGCAAGGTGCCATGTACCGTGAACACGTGGTGATTTCTGGGAGCTCAGAGTTTTACAATTTTGTGGAACAGAGCTCATGAATTCCAAAGAATGTGAGGGAAACCACACCTGCATCATTTGTGCAGGCTGGTGCTGGCAGTTCTTCTTTCTGAGGGCAGCTGTTGGTTCCATAGTTAAAACTTTTGCTTCAAAGTTAGTCTAAGAGTTTGATAAAAACAAATCATACATTGAGTTTTCACAAAGTTCAGTAAGAGTACGTCTTTTCTACAGTCAGATAAGTGCTTGAATGCTCTTCAGAGAGGGACTCAAGAATAATAATTTTAAAAAGCCACATCACTAAGGGGAGTAAAAATCTCTTTTAAAAGGAGTTTATATCACTGTAACAACTCCATGCATAATTTAAGATACTACATATTGTACCTTTCACATCATTCTTTCTTACTATAAAAATGAGCTAAAGATTCCAAATGTGAAATTGGTCAATCTGATTTAGAAGAGTCAGAGAAATCCATAAGGATGCTCCCATCTGGCCAACAATTTTTTTTCCCAGAAGAGTGGAAGACCATGTGTTGGAGTGGTGACCACCACTGACACAACGGTTCTCTGCTTTCTGCATGCGTGGCCTGATCTATCTGCTGCTCCTGTCACCGATGGGAAGTGGATAGAGGATGTGGAGCAAGTCGTTAATCTGTGAGGCAGAGCCCTCCCACCAGTATATCAGCCACCCATCACTGGGAGCTTGGAATAAAAAGTAAAAACCCGGCTCCACTGAGCTTTTTCCTGTGGTTCTCCATTCTGACCCCACCTTTTTTCCTTCCTCTTTCACCTCCCCATGACAGTACCTTTCCTAGCAACTCCCCCAGGGTCAAGGAGTACTAAGGGAGCAGTAAGTTTATTGATGTTTGAAAAAAATACTTTTGGCTCAATAACGTATGCATAATCAAAACATTTAAAATTCCTGAGGAAAAAGAGCCCTGCCCACAAGACAATGAATCCCTTTAAATGGGATTAATTAAAAACCAGCATTGGGAGAATATTCATTGTTCAGAGAAATCCACCCACACCTCTCCCAACAGGTATGAGGTGACCATGAACATTTGATGAGCCAGGAAAAAAAGGACTACATCTAAGCCTAGCACCTGACAAAGCCAGTAGCCTCTGAAGCAGGGAGTGGACTGCAGTCCCGACGCTCCACCTGAAACCTCTTCACAGAATTGTGTTTATTGGGATTGGTTCTGTGTATTCTGTCAATATGAATCAAATTGGATGAGGTCATTTCATGGAGTCTGTGACTTTACATTTTTTATGCTGTTTAACTAAGAAGGCAATATAACGCTTAACATTGCGAGAAAGACCATTGGCGGTTGTGTGGATTTATATTACACATTCTCATGAGGGAGCTGCTTCTGAAGGGTGGCTTCCTTCGTGCCCCATTCCTAAACGTGAATTTTTCTTGCCTCTGTACCAATATTGCAGCCCACGGTAAATTAGGTCAGTTTGCTGATCTGGTAGAAAATAAATCAGAAATCCTCTCAAATAATTCGTTTCCCCTCAGATCAATAAGCTGATCCAACTCATCCTGAGGTCACTTGATAACTAGATCCAACACATGGGGTGGGAAGAGAAGAACCACTCCATTTAGGCTACATTCCTCAATGACAGAGGTGGGGAAAATCAACAAATACGCTGATTGACGTTCTCTGGAGTCAGGGTATCTCTGTGTAGATGAAAGGAACAATTAGCCTAGGTCAGAGGAAATAAGAGAGAGGAAAAAAGCTGACTAACACAGCCTCTGCAGACAGCTCTCGTGGTGGAAGGGAGCCTCTCCTTTGCTCTAAACAAAGAGCCTGATAACAGTTGAGGGCTCCTGTCCGGTAGCTCTGAAGGCGGCAAGCTTTTCTGGGGGTCATTGGTACAAGCGGCACAGTAGTCCTCTTCTGGGCTAGCGTCAGGCATCAGTCTGCCTGAACGAGCGCTGGGTCATTAGCCTCCCTGTCAGCAGCACGAGATAGCCTAGCAGACTGTTTTCACAGGCTGTGAGAGACGGAACTAAAGCCTGCACTTACTCAGGCAGTAGAAACAACACGTTATTTTACCATTTAATAAGTTTTGCAATCTGTGCTTGACAGAAAAAGCAGTTTTGCTCATTTCAAAACTTTTTTTTTTGCCACAGTCAATGATTTCCAGGTATGTCATGTGAAAATTTTGCTACCTTTGGGATAGTGAATCCTCATATGAGGCCAATTTCTTTTAAAGATCCTGTCAGACTAATACAAAACAAACTCCAAAGCCAGAGCATGAGATTTGCTTTTCCCTGGCAGGCAACATCAGAAGGGCAAAAGGGTTTATTACTCTCTGAACCAGCATCATCTTGTCAGAATCATATTGACTATTCGGTGCAACTTTAAACAGAGAACACTCCTTTTGTAAAAAGTCTCTTCAGAGACTTGTTTGCCTTACTGTCCATATCACGTATACCATGGTGAGCTTCTTGCCCAGTCTTCCAGCCTGAAATGATGGATGCCATAATTGGGACCTTCAGGTTTCTTTTACTAATCGTATAATATTCAATACCTCAAAATCAAGAGCTGCTTTGCTGGAACCTTCTGTTCTTCGTTTTCACATCATTTCACAGCATTCTTGTTTAGGAAGCCCTCAAGCCTACCATAGCAATGGTTGTCTGTGAATTTCACACAACAGTCAAATGACATTTTTTAATCATGTTTATTACCAGGATTAGTTTAAAATAATATTAGGAAGGAAATAATTTGTGAGGGAAATGCAGTTCTCTCAATATCCCACTTGTCCTCTCACTAGCAGTTGTTAGCCACAGCTGGCTGAAGCCAGGAAATTTCATCTTTCAAATAACCCCTTCATTTGAATCATCCAGAAGAAAATCATATACACTACAACGCAAATAAATTCTCTGTCTCTCAGCTGGCTCCTCTGTGTCACAGGTCTCTTCGGTATCTGGTCAACTTCAGCATCTGCTTTTCTTCACACAGTTCTCTTCATTGCTGCTGTCCAACTCCTCAAAAACCTGCTCTGTTTCAAAGTCTAGGAGATGCAGAAGCTTTCTCTGTTCTGGAAGACGCAGAAGGTGACCTGTGTGTCTCCTAAGAATTGTCTTTGTTCAGTAATTGCTTGAACAAATAAGGAGAAACTTAATGTGGAATATCTGGAAGGGCTTCACCTGTGGTTTGCATTATGGAAGATACACAGAGCCCTGTGGCTGCAGGGGCTTTCACTTATGTGATCTTTTCCCATATCTTTTCTCATATGCATTTCTCCAACATCCCCCCCCTGCCCTGTTTTTTGGTGTTTTTTTTCTTAATGGGGCTAGTAAGAATTTGCAGTATCTTTGTATTTAATAGTACCAACTTTATAATGAATTTTAAGCTATCCCCATTAAACTTTCAGCAACTAAGTGATAGCCTGTTTTCAGAGTAAGGCGAAATAATAGTGTTTCACCCTTGAGATTTTTGTAGACACCCTTGTGACAATCGTGATGACGATTTCCATAAAATCATTATGTTGTGGATACCTTGGCTGTGAAGTGCTTTAAGTGATACTGTTTTTGCAAGACATTTAACATCATAATCAAATCACGGTCCATTTTCTGTAATTACCACAGTTGGTGTGATATGTATGTCCGTCTTTACGGACTAGACATAAGATTACCAGTGTAGCAATGATATTCTTTAATAGTGTTATAGCAGAATAACAAGAAAAGTAATCTATTTTTAGTCTGTAATTTTCCCAGCATTGTAGGCAAATCCAGGCCACCTCTTAACTTGTTGATCTTTAGTTTCCTTGGGTACATTTAGATACGAGCTAGTATCTGTTCCAACAGTTGTTTTGTTGTTAACAGCACTCACCTTTTATCGTCTTAGCACTTTCTTTCTGGCCTGGACTCTTTACTAGAAGTTCTATTCTTATTTTGCTGTCTTTTCATGTAATTCAGCCTTCCTATGCATATCTTTTTCATTTTATCTCCATGAACTCCGGTTCTTCCATAGTTTCAGCCCTCCCAATGGGAGGTAAGACAGAGTTTTGTTCTTTCACATTTGTTTCCTTTACATCTGATTTACATTTTACTCGCAGTAAGAATATTTTGTTCACTGCATGACATGAGTTTTACCTTCTTGTGCTGGATAGGTATATAACTGAAAAAAACGTTATTGAAACTTTACTTGCAAAATTGTGTCCAACTCAAATTCGTTGTGTTGCAGGTACTGGGACTGGATTTTTCTGAAAGAATGAAGGTATCTCCCAAGGCCGCTCTTACAGCAGCACTGGGCTAGTCAGTATAGTCAATGTAGTCTATGGTGCAGTTCTTATTCTGATGTAGGTACCTATATCCATTCAGCTGAATCATGCCTTGAACTGTTCTGACTACATTGACTATCACTCTGTTAACAACAATGGGATTCTTCCCCAGGCAGAAGTAGAGACCTATATCATAAACTGCTGTAGTCAGAGGAGACAAATCCCATCAGAAACACAACTATCATTTGAACAGTTCCCACAAAGAACCCCCCATGTATAATATTTCTTCTAAAGACACTTGTAGTCACTGATGGGGAGCTTTTGCAAAATGTTTTTGCTTCTTACGAATATAGCTGTGCATTTTCTTCCGATCAGTTTCTTCCATTATTTCTTGAAAATTTGCTCTAGTTAATTGCATTTTTTAGACTTCACCTCTGAATCTTGAGATCTGTTCTGCTTCTTCATTTTGTGATGTGGTTGTGTACCATCAGCTGGCTTCCCTTTCAAAGCTTGTAATCAGATCTAGCTCTCTTCTGCAGCCAAGTTAATTCTCACAGTCTTTACTAAGCTAAAACTGTGTTCTTCTAGAAGCCTTTTTCTGAGTTTTGGGTCTCTTGATCCCTATAGTATTCTGATCTCAGATCTGATTTTGAAAATTACAAAACTGACAGTACTTTCAAACATTATAAGTAACTTGAAAGATTTCCTTTTTGGTTTCAGTTATACAACTGCTATGTCTCAAATATTTCAGTCTTTCCAAGAGCGCAATATTTTCTCAAATCTCTATAGCACAGGATTTCTCATTTGCAATCTGGTGCTTCTGGTCCTGCAGTACTCAGAAAGAGAGTTACCTTAATTCATCTTCCTTTTCGTCAGTCCTATCTCCTTTTTAAAGAAAAATTGTGTTATTTGATTGAATCTCCTCCAACCATATCCTCCATTTCTGGAGAATTTAATCTGCTTTGAACTTTTTTAGTTTCTGCTTCATCATGTTCTCCATTTACCACTTCTAGTTTTTTATTTCTCTGTGCCGCCTTTTGTTTTTACCTCTGCTGGTGCTCACGTGTAAGGCTTTTCAGTTTCATTAAAGAAAATGCTATGTTAGTGATAAAAAAGGCATCTTTACTACAAGAAAAGGGTAACATGCATATATGTAAAAGTAATAAAGATACAAAAGAGGAAGGATTTTGTGAAGGAGAAACTGAATATGCTCCACTAAGCCAGTTGCTGGCACCAAGTGTGGCTGACACCAGTTGTTGTATTGGAGAGCGTTCCATCCTCTAAGGCAACGGGTCATTCAGTTACAACCAGAAACTCACTGTCATTTGTCTCACTAGTTCTGCACACTCTCAGTTCCTAGTCTGTACGTTGTTTTATGCTCATATAGTTCTGTCATACTCTGTATATTCTCATATACTATTGTCATTCAAATGGTTTTCAACCTTTTTTTTTTATTCGTGGAGCTTTTTCCAGGGGAGGCAGGAGCCCTGTGTGGCAGGGCTGTATTCACTGAAAACAGGGTTATCTTTCATTAAACACTTAGTAGTTCACAGATCACATGCAGTCTCTAGCTCCCTGGTTATTGCTGCTAATACATCTCTTTTTTCCCCCAGTTATTTCCATTTGTCCCAGCTTGTAGCAAAGGTTAACCCAGCTTGATTTGTAGTAGTTTTCTTTTATCTTTACACTTTCAGTTTTCTGAAATTGAATTTTCTTTATTGAGCAATTTTAATGTCAATTTTTTTCCTACAGATTTCTACATATTTAAAATATCTTGTTTGAAGTATTTGTTCATGTAGACTTAGCATCCCTGAAGTCCCTGTAGGTTGCCCTCCCACTCCCCCTTCGTTATTTGGCATTAAGTACCCAAAAGCTTCTGGTTTGTGGTTTTTTTTTTTTTACTTAAGAATTGCTGTTGTCTCCTGCATCACGTTCCCTAAACTTTAATTCAGTTGCCTCACCAGTCAATTCCCTTACCACCAGAAGAATCTTAGAGAAAAATAGCACTGTATTCTGTTTGTTCAGTATTTTAAATACCACTTTTCGCTAGCACATCAATTTTCTTTCCCTCTCTTTCCTTTCTGCCTTGTTGCTCTGCTGGCCTTTACTTTCTCATTTTGCCTCCCTTTCTCAGCTTCCTTTTTCTGCCTCTGAAATGGCTGATGCCCATTCGCCTTGAACCCTACTTCCTCCTCATCATCTTTGCCTCTCCCAGTATTCTGCTTTAACTTGACCTCTCTCTCCCTCCATTTACTCTTCTGCTCCTTCTAAAGAGTACCAGCATAGCACAGAAACAGGTAAAAGCTGTGACAGATTGACCTCTCCTCCGCAATTTGTTTTCCCTGAAGGCTGCATCTTCTCTCCAACATTGCCTGTACACCTGTCCGCTCTTGTGATCATTTCTGCAAAATTCTGCACCTCCAGCTGGTCCCCAAAGGAGTTAGATTGGTGGTGTGAATAACGAGGCTTCCCTCCCTCCAGTCTGTTCTGGCTATTACTTTTTTTTTCTACCTGCCCACTTGTCCTCTGTGTTTAATATCCATGTGGCACTATTCTTCTCTCTCCTGTACTAAGCCTTCTGTTACAACTGGCTTCTAGCTTTGCATGTTGCTCTTTCTGTAGCTGATGATCTCATTTTCTACACTGAGATCTGTGCTCCTCTGTAAGTCTACATCAGCTGCTTTATTTCTCCAGATAAGCACTCTGTTTGTTTTGCTTTCCTCATGCCACTGCAGCATGCTCTCGTTCCTTCCATCAACCAAGCTACAGAGAGTATTAAACTCTCTACTGTAACTTTTCAGTATTTCACGTTTTAGAGAGGGCAAGAATGCATATGGCAGACTTGCAAGTTGAAGAGATTACCTTCTCGAAGCTTTGCCACCATGCATTATTATTCCTAAAACATCATGAGAAAAAAATGGATAGTATTCTCAAGTTAGGAAGAAAACCAGAAAATCTCAGTGAGATCAGTCTGCTGGGAAAAGCTTGAAAGAACAGCGAGAGAACTCTTGGGAAACTGGAAGAAATTAAGTAATCCCAAATCTTAGGAAATGACAGAAAAAGAAAATCAGAATTCCTGAGCAAGGGCAGGGGGAAGGGCATTTAAATAGATCCTATAACAAAAACAACTGCAGAGGGGATTGCAAAAGCACAGAAAAATGAAGCAACCCTGCTCAATAGAAAACAGGAGTGAGCAGCAGTATGCCAGAGGCCCTGAAGACTGCTGGTGTTTCACAGCAAGCTGCAACAGCAGAGCTCCCTGCCACCGGGCTAGAGAAGTTATGTAAACCCTAGTGGGTGTATTAAACTGCATTCAACGAAGCCATAAGAGTATCAGATAAATGTCCTAACATTTGTGGTAAGAGATGGGACAATGCAGTTATCATCTGTGCGTCCCTTTACTAATGTCAAAAGGAAAGGAGAAAGTTTGCAGAGGAAAGGACATGCTTGATTCCTGCTTGATGATAGATTTTTTTCTAGCACCACTTATAAGGATTGCCTGTTGCAACAAAAAACAAGCAGAAAAAAGAAGATGTTTTGTTAGCAAGAGTTGTTCAGTGCTGTTTACATGTTCATGAAAAAAGGAAGTTTTACCAGTTCAGCTATCCCAGGGAACAACTTCTTAAATTTTGTTGACCATTAGTGAAAAGATCACGTAAACCAGCAGCACTGTTTATGCCACCAGCAGGATATACAACATTTCCAGTAACACTGTGAAGTCAAACAAAAGAAATATGAGAGAAATGAGAAAGCCAGATTTCCAGTATAATAAAATTAGGGCCATAGAAACGCTCACACCAGAACACCTTTATAAAAGAGAAGAATAACAATAAACTGTAGAAGAGGCCCTGATTGTACACTGCATCCAGTAGAGGTGACAAGAAGGAAGGAAGGCAACAGTATGTAACCACACCACAGTGGCATGCAAATAGCTAAAAATAGTGGAACCCACCCAAAGAGGACTGAGATCAGAAGATGCTTCCACATTCCCATGGCAGGTAACATAATGGGATAGACAGCAGCATATTACACAAAAAATCTAAATGGATGAGAACTCAAATTGATTCTGGAATGTGTTTCAGTCATATATCTGAAAAGACTATAGATTCTATATTCACCCAGTAAAGCTATGTTAGATGTTGATTGGCAGTTCCTAGGGAACCACTAGAACCACAATACAGAAGAATTAATGTAAATGGAAGAAAGATAAAATTGGGTTTGGAGCAGTTGTCAGTGGGAAAAAAAAACCCCAAACCCAACCCTGTTCAGTTACAGACCTGAGAGAGACCTGATTCAATTCTGGACATATGCACTATTACTATACTGCATATATATATAAGTTGTTTATAGCCAGTTCCTAAGGAAACTAAAGAAAGAAAGGAAAATGTTCCAAGAAAAACGTGAGAAATTATCAGCTACTTTTACTGTGATTGCCAGGAATGAAAGAGTTAGCTGTAGAAGGAGAGCTTGGTTACACTGGTGATAGAGAGGAATCTATAAATAAATGCATTTCACAGGTCTTCACAGGGTTAGAAAAAAGGAACAAAATAAGATTAAGATAATTTGCCACTTCCTTTGGTGTCACAGTTCTCATTGCTTTTCAGTATCAAGGCACTGTAGTTATTTCCAAGACAGGAAGTATTGGATAAGTACTTTTAAAGTAAAAACCCAATTACTTCCATAGGCATCACAGAACTTATTACAAGTATGGTTTTGGAATGACACTAGCTTCATTCAGCACGTCAGATATTTGTTAGGTTATCCAAAGCCGAAATACTATTAGAAATAAGTGACACAAGAAGCTTTTGGCAAAAGCTTTCCTGTGAAAGAATCAATGCTAACTACAGCCCCTGTGTTTACAGTTGCATCCCTTAAACATTTCTTCAGTGCTCTGTTAGTCTTCAGAAGAAATCAGCCTTATGGGGACCAGATTACTAGCATAATATCTGACTGGTGAAGCTGACAGTGAACACAAAGCTGAACAAAATGTATACCACATGTAGGTCTAACAAGACAACCTTGCCTTGCATAGAAGGAAACATAAAACTCCAGATAATCTGGAGACGAATATAATAAGACAAAATGGGAAGTGTTTCAAGCCTTTACGTACGTAACTTTTAAGCAGGATCATAAGAATTACTTTTAATTGTTTTAAAATTTATTTTTAACAGATTCTGTATGTACCAAAATCTGTAGGGAATCTCAAATTAAGCTAATGCATAGAATCTAATTTGTTCACCAAAAAGCTCCATTCACTGTGTGCTTCAGCAACTGTAGAAAACACTGCGTCTTTGTAACATTTAACAACCATTTAAGAAGTAAGAACAAATGAAGAGGAAAACCAGAAGCCTGTCACGTATTTCAAGCATTGCAAACATACAAACACACCCAACCCAGCATTATGTCCCAGTGGAAATGAAGGTCTTAGTAATGACACAGACATTTGAACAGCTTACTGAGTATTTGGTATGGTTTGTTTCTGTTGTAAAAATGCCTCTTTAAGCCTTTAGGCACGGCTGAATCCAAAATCATTAAATGAATTTTTGCCCAGAATACAAATGCTGTTACTGCAACTTGACAACTTTCTTTTCAAACTGAGCACTTCCCAGAGAGCACAGTCTTCGGGACACATGTTTTGTCAAGAGCTCCAGTTACGCAATAACACAACAGGAAAGAGCTTAGAATCAAGGAAAAAAAAACCAGCAAACAAAACCCGAGGCCTTTGCTGACCTTACAACAACAGCAATTTCAGCATCAGCCAGCCAACTGGAGCCAGTTAGAGATGCCCAGTTAAAAAGCCTACTGGAAGGTTGCGCAAAGCTGGGTGGAGCTGAAGCAACAAGCCTCTGCCAGGTTCGCTTTCATCTTGGTAATGACTTCCCTATCATTGAGAAAGTGTTTCTGAAAGAATAGCATATTTTCACGATTTCAATACTTTGTAAATAAGCGCTTTATGATATCCACAAGGGACGCTGTTATAAACAAATGTAGGACAAAAATACAGCAGTCAGGTGGATGGCCTTGACCAGACAGACAGACTCATACTCTATCACGCAGCTGTAAAAGATATAACCTAAAGAATAAAAACAACCTCTTTTCCCACCCTGCAGAGTCACTTAATGGATTTCAGCAGCGAGTAGGCCACAAAGCTGTTTTTCTGGAATGGAAATGTTGTAGTTATTTCCTTCTCTAAATATACAGAGCAGGCAATAATGCTTAAAGAATTTCATCCGTAAAGAAATAGAAATCAATATTGCAATACGTGATACTCGTGATGTCCTGGTTTAGCTAAAAGCTCTTAATTTCCAGTATAGCCCTTCATGGCATTTGTGCTGCTGGCAGGAAGCTGCCCAGCAGTGATTTATCAGCAAGGGAAATAAATATCTGAAGCTGGGCTCCTATGTCCATACTTAGTTACCAGAATAAATTGCCTGATTTTCAAGCTTGCCAAGAACCAGAAGCTCCCAAGAGCACACGTGTGATAGAGGAGGAACAATTACGTAGCAGATCAAAGCTAAAGCAGACTAACCGCAGTCCGCTAAATTACAGAGGAAACCAAGCCTTTAGTGCCAATGGAAAACATTTTTTTCTTCTTGTTTTTCAGTTCCACGTCTCCGGTCTGTGACCCACCGAGAAAGATACTAACTCCAGAATAGCCTGTTGGTGACCAAATTTGACAAACTGGAGACCAATTCAGGGAGTTTTCACCTGACATTTTAGGACAGGTTTCTAAAGCTGTGACAGACCACTGGCATGTCCAAATACCTTCTAATCCAGGATAATGTAATGAATTTTAAATCACTGTCTTCAGATGTCTAACACAGAATATTTTAAGAGACCTTAAACTCATTTAGATCAGCTTTCTGTGCAAGACAGCATAACATTTTGATATTCATGCATTAACTACAATGTTTCCTGCTTGATGCAAGCATAAAATTAAAGGTCCGTCTTCAGAAAGCATCTGATATTGTCAGAGCTCCATGTTAATTCTTATAACTCCAAGTGGCCAGGATTGAAATCAGACTACCTTGGGCAGATGCTATTGATCCAAATTCGTGTCACTCAGGCAGAAGAAAATGGCCCCAAAACACCACAATAAATCAGTATATTATGAATCATTTATTCGCAAGTAGAGCTTCAGACTCCTGTGGACTACAAACATTTCATGTTTCAAGACATACATGAGGAAAAAAATGGCTAATAAATTCAGGCCTTTTTGTTGCAAAATATGTTTTTCAGTTTGGTTCAAAGAATCTAGTTGGAAATGACTTCATGAACATCCAGAAAACAAAACCCAATTATTTCATCTTTATCATAAATGGACCCAGAATGTAGCCATAATGACAGTGAAAGCTCAGTGTCATTAAAGGCTATGGATGCTAATAGAATAAAAATAATCTCAGTAATATCTACCACACTAGAACCAAAAGGCAATTTAACCTCAGAATAATAAACCTAGTGTTCTATGTTTATTCTGACATATTAGAAAAAAGATTACTGTTGCCAGTTTTAGCTACATCTGATCCAACATTGCTTTAAAATAGCGTTAGAAGCACACGTGTAGCATTTTAGAGCAGACTGTGTGCAAGTCAAATAGAGTCATGAAAGGTTATTCATAAGAAAATTACATAGTAAATCTGTTTCGGTAGAAGGGCAGAAAAAATTTCTCCTCATTATATCCCGTTTTTGTTACCTATTGAGCTTAGCTCTCATCTTCCACTGTAATTTTTCATCTTGACACAAGTATGACTGATTTTAGGAAGACAAAAAGTTAAAACGCTCAGTCTCAAATGTGCCTACACTAACTTGCAGCATACAGGTTAAATGGTGTTCAACTCATATTACAGGAAAGTGGATTAGACCTGTAGATCTAGTAATACTGACTATATCTGGCATGACTGGACTATATTTTTGGTTTAAATTAGTGGTGAGGAGCATGCAAGGTTCCTTCAGTGAGAAATTTGCTGTTGTTGAAGAATGACCTAGAATTTTTACATGTAAATGTGTCTCTTTATTACCATAAGCTTATGATTTTTGGGGGGTGGTTCTCTTTAAATTTGCCTATCTGTATGTTGGGCTCAGGCATAGTCTCATCTGTCTGCTCTCCCATTCCTTGCACACTGTTGACACTGTAAGGTTCTCAGCTCTTGAAAAAACATGACTCATATGGAAAAAAGTTTCCTTTTAAGACGCTGCACTTTGTTAGGTCTCGTATGAGCCAGCCTCTCCTGACTATTCCAGATCAAATATTAGGACACCTTTGTTGAAAGACTTCAGCTCTCTAATTCTCTGCCAACTCCTTCTCATGAAGGAAACTAGCCTCATAGTTTCTCTAGGAAGCCTCAGCCACAGCCTTCTGCTTCTCTCTCTAATTCCTAGACTCACAACCTTTATTTTGTTCAGGGACTCTGCTGCCACCCTCTTTCATTAGCTTCTTCAGAACACAGACAGCGTTCTTAAAGCTCATCAGTGCCCAAGTCCTTGTCCATGTCCCCACAGACTAAATGGATCCATCTGAGCCCCATCTGAAGACCCTTCTCCTTACCCTGGGCCTATCACACTTGGACTAACCGCCTAAACCATAGAATCATAGAATAATTTAGATTGAAAAAGACCTTCAGGATCATTGAGTCCAGCCATCATCCATGCCCACTAAACCATGTTATGGAGTACCCCGTCTATGTGCTTTTTGAATACCTCCAGGGATGGCAACTCAACCACTTCCCTGAGCAGCCTGTTCCAACGTGTGACAACCCTCTCAGTAAAGAATTTTTTCCTAATATCTAACCTAAATCTCCCTTGCCTCAACTTGAGGCCATTTCCTCT
>JAVJGG010000024.1:12638823-12681034 GCA_035590195.1 Aviceda cuculoides
ATCCAAATCATCAATAAAGATATTAAACAGAACAGGGCCCAGCACCGAGCCCTGGGGAACACCACTTGTGACCCGCCACCAACTGGATTTCACCCCATTCACCACAACCCTCTGGGCTCGTCCATTCAGCCAGTTTTTCACCCAACAAAGAGTACACCTGTCTAAGCCATGAGACACCAGCTTCTCAAGGAGTATGTCACGAGAGACAGTGTCAAAGGCCTTGCTGAAGTCCAGGTAGACAACATCCACAGCCTTCCCCTCATCCACTAGGCGCGTCACCTGGTCATAGAAGGAGATCAGGTTGGTCACACAGGACCTGCCTTTCATGAAGCCGTGCTGGCTGGGCCTGATCCCCCAGTTGTCCTGCACATGCCATGTGAGCTCACTCAAGATGAACCACTCCGTAACCTTCCCCGGTACCGAGATCAGGCTGACAGGCCTATAGTTCCGCGGATCCTCCCTCCAACCCTTCTTATAAATGGGAGTCACACTGGCAAGCCTCCAGTTGTCTGGGACCTCCCCCGTTGCCCAGGATCACCAATAGATGATGGAGACTGGCTTAGCAAGGACCTCCGCCAGTTCCCTCAGTACTCTTGGATGGATCCCATCAGGTCCCATAGACTTGTGAGCGTCCAGACGGCATAGTAGGTCACTAACTATTTCCTCCTGGATTAAGGGGGGTATAATCTGCTCTTCATCCTCACCATGCAGCTCAGGGGGGGGAGTACACTGAGGATAATTGGTCCCCTTATTAAAGACTGAGGCAAAGAAGGAATTAAGTACCTCAGCCTTTTCCTCATCTCTGGTGGCTATGTTCCCTTCTGTAAAGCCCATTCTCATCTTGTCCAACCATTAAAAAAATCCGTGGTCAAATCCTACACCAAAGGTCTGTATTTTACTAATGCTCAGGTGCTTATCTGATTACTCAAGTTAAGAATGTTAGCATTTGCACCTCACAGATCTTAGCATGAAACTTGCAGGCTGCCAGCAGAAGTCCTCAAATCCATTCTGCATATTTTTTCTCCTTAGAAACTGGTGCTGAACATGCAAACCAAGTATTCTAAAATAATTGGAAAAATACACAATGAAACAACCCATTTGAGTCTGAAACCTGATCCTAGAATTACCACTTGTTTTATTTTAATGAACAACTGAGTTTTAAACATGCTGAAAATAGGAATCACAAGCTTATTTTGCTCTTTGTGCAACCATGGTATTTGTTGTCCAAATATCTGTGAGCAAGAGTTGAATATTCTTGAAAATAATCACACATTTTAAGGTTCTTATATTTTTTCACGAATTCTTATTCATTAGCACCATTTTCTGATTTTGTTAGATACAAAATCTTTCTCTGCTTGTGTGCCATCCAGTGTTTGTGCAAAAAAACCACCAAACCCAAAGTGACCTTATGCATATTCAACTTCAGTGTTTCCAGAAAATCTGAATGCTTAAGTTAATTCTCATGAATGAGTTGAAAAACATTTATATTGATTTTAATATTAACCTAGAGATGCCCAAATAAAAACTCCAGCAGTTACTGAGAAATAGTTTAAGAGACCACAATTTAAAAAAAAAAACCCACTACCAGAAACACAGAAACAAAGAGACAAAACCCCCAGCAACCTTACAGTATAATATTTTGATATAATAAGACAGCAGACAGAGATGGGTCAGATTTCCCATTTCCTGTGCACATAACTCATAATGATATTTGCTTCTTAGCAATGTTGCTTTAAAGATATACCCTGTAGCATATCAACAACAAGTGTACTTGAAGAAATCAGGATCAGTTAAGAAATGATTCATGAGCATGGAGAAGGGCTGCATGTGTAACAGATATTCAGCCATCTCTGCACGTTTTCTGTTCTCACCTCCTGCTTACCAAGTAGCTTCTGTTTGAGAGTTTGCAGTATTCCCTGTGGAAATGGAAGTGCTAGTCCAGTCGCCAGCCACACCTTTTTGTTTTTAAATATTTATATTTGCACCAGGTGACTAAGGCTTTTCTTTCCAAGTCAAACAAAATGTTTTCCTACATGATGACTACCCTGTATTTTTTTGTTTCCCACTTTAAAGCTTTGTGGAGACAGCAAATTCTTATTTTAATGTGAAACATAGCAGGTGGAGTCACTTGCAGGCATATGATGTAGTGTTGACCTCATTTGCTACCTCTCAGTGGAAATATAAAGGTTTCTCGCCACTGGGATTTTAAAGCAAGATAACCACCATGACATGCTTATCTCCCTGTATAAGATACAGCAGTGGAGAATAAGCTCGAAGTGTGAATTAATTTCTTACTCATCAGCAAGTACGCAGAGCCTCTAGACCTTGTCATATACAGTTGCTGAACATGTTGCACAACAGAGCCATGGTAACTCGTACACCTATCATGAGGGAGTCTGCTCTCCCTGAGCATTTCCACGATGTCATCAGTGTTACAGCTGAAGAGGAGGTGTCGGAATAAAGATTGGATTTTTTTTGGTAACAAAATCAATGAGGGTAGGCAAGTCATAGACCGGGGTAGGAAGTGTGGTTGTGACTTGCTGAGAAGATAGGATCCTTGGAGTGTATTAAGCCTATGATACAGTAACACTTTATTTCAACAGCAAGAAGCACCCTCAAGTTATAATCTAATTAGAGTCATTAAGATTCATTTGCATGTTATGGGACGTATTTTAGGGACAAGCTTCTTTGATCTTTAAAAAAAGGCCGATAAATGGTTGTCCTCTACTGTATCTAAATCAGGTAACTTGAAGTTAATATGAACTGAGTTTCAGTGTGCTAGAATTTACATAGAGATGATTAACATTTCAAATGGAACAGAGCAAACATTAAATGCAGGCATGTTATGTGTTTGTAACTGGCAGGAGGGTTCTTTTATTTCTGTCATAGGAGATGAGTTCCAGGTGACTTCATATTCTTTCAAACAGAGTAGGCAATATTCAGTTGGATTCAGATACCCCAAAAATGGGATATAAAAAGCACTACGTGCTGTATATAAGTTCTCGGGAGAGGGAGAGAAATTTTACTCTCTAATGGAGACTATTTTCCTGAAATACGATCATGGTTTTTTATTCATCTCTTTCCCTAGGTTAATATAATCAGGTAATTCTTCTAATCTGTATTCAGGACATTTGAGCCAGTAATAATTTAGGAATGAGAAAAAATATTCAGGTCTCTCTTCACCTTTGCAGAGTCTGGAAATCGACTGCAGACTGTGGGCCCAAATGCTTCATGTTTTATCTGGGAACAAGTTACAATCAATCCTCTGGTTTAGTGCACATGTTTATGTGAGTGAGATTATTAAAGATCATACATAAGAGGGCAGCCTGTTTGTGACTCTCTGTGAAGCACCAGTAAAAATAAAAGGGGTGTGTGGCATACAGCTTTCTCCTCTACAGCTGCATTTAAGAGGAGGGAATTCCCCTTTTTCTATTTATCTTGCTGAACAGTTTCCACACTAAGCTCTGCCTCTGTCTTGCCCAGTACACTGATATTGCTATTTTTCTGTTTCTATACACCTCTCTTTTTTTTTCTGTACACCATCAGCAGTCTGAGGTCCTCACTCTTGACGTCCTAAGTTATTTTCCTATTAGTAATTTACCACTGTGCTGTCTGCCTGCTTCTGATGCCATTAGTTGTCACTGCATCTACAGTAAGCAAAACAGGCTTTTTGTATATGAGCCGGCTGCTGCACTAACGTAGAAACTGTGCTGTGCTGGAGATACAAGTGCTTTGGGGTAAATGTGGGCTTTCTTATATGGAAAACCTGCCCCTAGCTGTCATTCATTTCTGCTCACATTTTGTACTTGCATTCAGAGAGCTGGGTGAGATAGATAATGCAGAATAATACCAGCATCTTTTCTCATGCATGTTTGCTTTCTCCAAAGATTCGATAGATTCTTTGTGTATTGAGAAAGGCTCTGTGTGTAGATGGGTATACAGGCTAGAAAAAGTAGAGAGAAAGGAAAGATTATAGTAGAAAATGTAAGTAAAATCTACTCATAGAGTTTTTTTATAGTACTGTGTTATCTATTCAGCATGTAAAGCCCAATGTCACTTATAGTTGCTTTGGAAGATTATCATAGTTGAAAAGACTGTTTCATTTTCACATTCCACTGTACCAGTGGCCTTCTCAATTGTTTTTAGTTTTGTACATGGGCAACAAGTCCTTTGAGCCACCCTAGCCTTTTTTTGAATTCCTGCTGCTGTTAATAATTATGGACAAATGATATGGGCCATAACAAGTGACAGGCTGTCTAGATCATGAAGAGGTGAAACCCAGGTCACTGCTAAGCTTATCTTTTTCTTGAGAATCTGCAGGTTTAGACTGTGTTGTATGGCTTTGAGAAGGTGTTTAGTTGTATCTTATTGCAACTTGTATCTGTAAACACAATAATAATAAAAGTGCTGTATGGCTATTGCAAATACTAACTGCTTTGGGAGCCTCGAATGAACAGTATTAGGTAAGGACACAATATTATTATTAAATATGACAAGTATTGCCTGTAGCACTAAATATGCAGTCATACATTCATTCATTCATTCCATTTGCACCCGAAAACATACTGGGCCAAAGCCTGAGGTCTCCATCCAGGTTTTAACCTAAGTTTTGCTCAGACTAGCCCTAGGTAAAAAACAAGGTAAGCAAAAATTACTAATAATGCTAACTGAATGATTCAAGAGATGCTTCTTGGCTGTGCTGGCCTGTTCATTACAAAGGTGGCCAGAAAAGGAATATAAATAACACCCTCCTCACCTTATTTTATTCCCTAATGAAAAGTGAGGAGGGTCTGAAACAACTTTTTTTTGTTTCTTTTTCTGCTGTGCTTTTTACATCAGAAATTCAGATTCTTTTTACACTGCCAGATCAGTGGACAAAAAATCCAAGATGATAATAAAAGGCCTAAAACTGAGGTCAAAGGTCTTCCGTTGATATTATATTGAAATCGTTTTGCCAGATACCCCTGTCTATTCCAGTCTTTACGCTGTTTAAGTCACCCAAAAGAGCTACAAAAGTGCCTGGCTCTGGCAAGGTGGCAGTTCTCCTTGTGGACGACAGGTTTCAGCAGTCCCAGCATTCCCATCTCTGGGTCCTGCACCGTCCCCTCCCTTAGCTCCCGGAGGAGGGAGGGCTGAGGCTCGCCACTGGCGCACAGCCGCCTCTCCCCAGCTGGTGTCCTTTCCCTCTGGGAGCATTGCCAGTTGGAGTAGGGTAGAACAGCCCTCGGGCTTCTTATCGACCGCTTTCCCTTCACCGAACCGACTGAAAAATCTGCCAACGTGCAGTTCCATTTTGAGAATAGGTATGTGTGACAAGCGTGGGAGTGATCCTGGGTGATTTGTAATAGTTTGGAAAAGGCTGTCACTCGCGTGGCTTGTTTGCATTATGAGCAGGATAAATATTTCACTCTGAGAGGTCTGTCTAGTTAGCAGAACTACGCATCTAGGCAGAAGCAAATTGTCCTTTTATCTGAATACAAGAACGCTCTTTAAGGTGCAGAGCCAGAGCAAATAGCGCAATGAACGCAGGGGAGGGAGCCACAGCAGCAGGTGCAAGCAGGCTGGTTAGTGGGATGGGGGCTTGGGGCCGTCCCCGCGCTTTGCTCGGAAAGCCGGGTGGGCAGAGTTTGCAGGCAAGTGAAAGACTGGATGAGCTTGAACATGCTTGAAATGTGGCTGCTAATTTTGAATCTTTCTTTCTCTAGTGCATCATTCCAGCTACTAAACAAAAATTATTCATTATAATAACGTGTTGGTCGGTACGTGTATGCCTATGTCATATTCTACGTGCTCCAAGGTCGGCTTGAGTTTTGGGAGCCAAGAAGTGTGATCCGATTGCACCTGTACAGACAGTGAGGTGGAGCGTGAACATGAGCTGATGCCTGTACCTTCCGTGGCAGGACAATAAAAAATAACTCGCATCACCGTGTCCTGTCCCTAAGAACAAAGAAAGGTCTCTTCCTGGGGAAGGGGTGGGTTATCAAGTGTGAAAGGTAAGGGCCAATGCAAAACTTTCAGGGTAAGACTGGAAGAATGATGGGACTATCCCTGGGGAGAAGTGCACGGGTGTCCATAGCCTAAGAAAAGGCAGAAGCGGAGCAGAGTAGAGCTGCCTGTTACCATGACAATAGGCAACAGTGTATCTGTATGCGGAACAAAAAGATTAGTAGTCATCCAGGAAAGATTCTCATCAAAACCCTACCTTTCCTACAGTCTAATGAAGGGAAATTTAACCTTTTATTTGAAAGATTGTCAACTCATTGGAGTCTCGCCTTCCTGTCCCACCAGCAGCTAATACATCCTGTGGCAATTACAAATTTTGTGTATTATGACACTTCTCACACACATCTGATGAAGGTGTATTAGAATTTGATGATAGCTGTGTGATGTGGATGTGAGGAAGAACTTTTCTTGGAAAAAGAGCCTCTCTGTAGTTTAAAATTTTGCTCTATCACTCTAGCGAATCCTAAATAAATTTGTATTTTTACCCTTGATGCTACTATGTGGTTGGTCCATTAATTCATTATAGCCTTTCACATATGCAATCATTTGCATAAGTATGAATGGTTGTAAAATACTATCACACTGATGAGGTGATATTTTACCTCCACTTTGCATTGTTACAGTAATGATTCCTCGTTCAGGGCCCTGGTTAATAAAATTTCATATCTTTTTCCACTGGAGCTGTTTTTGTGATCTTTCAGCTATCTCTGCTCTCACAGGGTGAAGAGAATGATATATCCAAGACTGGCATGTTCTAAGGCCTCAAACTGTCTACCATATGCTTAAGTAGAAATGTGAGCTTAAAGTTAAGCAAATGGTAGAGTAACCTGGGTGATGGATTAAGCTTGATAAAGGGACCAGCTTATTAAAAAAATTGTAAGGGGAACAAATTACTCTTAAAGTAGAATGTTTTACTGGATATTAATGCTATATACTGTAAATTAATTGCTTATTCTTATGTAGTGAGTAATTTTGTTTAATGCATGTTTGTCTGGCTCATAGGTTTATATGCATGTTATGAAACAAATAAAAGGAATTAAAATGCACCGATCCAGATGTACAGACACACACAAAGAGTAGGTTAATTTGAGTGGCTTTATACAAATACCTAGGAAGGCTTGTTTGGAATATTCATGCTAAGCTATTAGTCATCTTCCCAAATATTCATTTAGATTTTGTTAGGCTCTTAGAGGAGATATAATCAAATATTTGTGAAGCCGGCATGCAGCACTGCTGGTGGAATTGTGTTTTGGATTCTTTAACATGAGGGCAGAGTTATGTGGGTTGCTGCTGTGCACTCTCTAACAGGCTTTGCGAAGCCTTCTAATTTGAAAGACTGCTATTATTTCCCCAAAGCCTGACACAGTGAGTGTTCATGTCCTGATTTTCATTACTTTCATTTTTGGTGACTGAAAGCCTCAGTCTGTGTGCTGCAGAGGTTTCATTCTAATCAGACTTTTTTTCTTTTTAACTTTACTCAGCTACTGTTTGCACTAGCAGCAAAAGAAAGACATAAGGATTTTACTTTCCAGTCAAGTTGCTTTTACATATCCAAGTACATATCCATATACATTACTTGTGTATCCAAGTCTCATTACTTTCTCTTCATACATGACATCATTCATAAGACACATTTGTTGATGAGTCTTAGGATGTTTCCTAGTAGTTTTAGAAAGATACTGTTTGGCCTCACTCACAGTCTGTTTTTTTAATCATGATAGGTATAGACAGCCTATTTCTTGAAGTTTAGGCAAGATTTTATTGTAATAAAAGTTGTAAATAGACACTTTATTTCATGGTGCTCTGCTTGCACTGGATACAATAGAAGAATTACAACCCTACATATTAATATATATATTCTGTATAAAAAATCTATAAACTGACATGAATTATCACAAGAAAGAAGTAATCATTCAATTTCTCAAACATAATAATCCTTAAGTACCAGTAGGAGGACTGTAAACTACATATAAGGGGCAATTTCGGCAATGTAAAAATTTGCCTAGAGGTACTAATAATTTACCACTTATCATCCATGTAGTGTTCTGCAACTAATTCTTTGTACGCTAAAGTGAGGAGAGGCCTTTGTGCAACAATGGTAGTTATTGTACAAGGCTCAAGTATGCATGTAAAAATTTTCAAACACTTCTGTATGTCTTGGAAATTCAAAATGCATTGGAATGAAAATCCACATTGTAGCAAATTCAGAATCCCGACCCAGTCGAACACAAAAAAGGATCAATTCATTTTTGGTTTAAGAACTTAATGTGTTTTTAAATATTGGATTCTACTTGGACTAAGTTTAAAAGGTGAGTATTGAAGTGAATACAAGAAAACCATCACAAATTTTGTCAATATTTTAGAAACTCTTCTTTCTGACTCTGGCTAAGCCATAATTTAGAATATAGAAATATGGAAGGAGAATTAAAAAATCACAAACCCCAACTTCTAAGGCACTGCCTTAACTCCCATTTACTTAAACAGTGTATCTTGGTTCTGTGGCTCCATAAACGTTCCCCAGATCTCAGGTCCAGGTTCATATCCAGTCATGCCCAAATTCCTCTTCAGGATGAGACCTGGTGTGCACCTAGGAGATCTGGATGGATCTGGCTAGGAGAGAGCTGCAGTGCTCTGGGAAAGTTCAAGGTAACTGGCAGACCAGGAGTGTAAAACATGTCATGAAGCATAGCTACCCCATGGTCTAGACAATGTCATTAACACTTAAGTGCTTAACTTCTCTAATTCCCCTTGAAATTCCTTTGCTAGTAGCTAGAAGGAAACCACAGATCTTAGGGGGTTTTCTGAGTTTTGTTTCTGGTGGCATTTAGCTCTGCCATTTTTGCTAGGGATCTTTAAAACTCAGTTTATCTTATTGCAAAAAGGCAATAACGAAACCCACTTGCAAAATTAATATTTAATTTTAAGATAGCTAAATCACTTTTATCCAAAACATTCAAATATGTAAAACATTACTGCTGTGTGAGTGGCACAAATATGCCCCATTGCTCTGGGAATGACTGGTGCTTGTTGTATTGCAATCCTGTTCTAATGAGCTATTCTCATAGTTCAAGATAGAAAATGTAGAAAGTAATCAGCTGGGATCCTGACTACCTTTGCCCACGTTATATTAAGACCTTTGTGATAAAACAAAAAGTTCTGAACAATAGTGTCTGCATCATCATCAAAAGCCAAGATTAAAATAAATGTTCAGTTATGTTTGGGAAGGTCTGATGGCCTGATTTTCCGTTTGCATTCAAGGTGCAAATAATAGAGAAAGATAAATGTAAGGTATTTACTTGTAAAAAGTAATCAAATTGGAAAAAGTTAGAAATTGACTTTTACAAAATGAGTCCTTCAGTAAGCTATGGTCAATAACAACTTTAGCAGAAGGGAGACTAAATTTACTAGCATGTATGGAATGAGTGATTTAATCTATTGCTGAATGACTGCCAGTGCTGGGGTGGAATACAGCAGATGTTTTTCATGGAAACTTTAAACATAATTTTCCAATAGAAAGTGAAGCATAATATTGTCTCTAATTGAAATTGGAAAAACTTCAGTGGGTCCAGTAACTACTGTCTTCCTCCTAGTAATATCATTTATAGCCTTCTTTCTTATTTCAATTTTAATCATTTTTCTGCTAGACAATCAAGATATTTATGAATAAAGTAAACAAACTATCATAGTAAGCCGAAGTGCAGTTAATTCTGCAGAGTAGCAACAGAATTAGCTAGTCTGAGGTGAGTAAGCTTGTGTACTATGCAAAGCCTCCATATTTAGACCTTGTTACTTATCTCAGCTGGTGCATAGATGGGAGAACAAACACTTGAAAAAGCTACTCCACAATTGCAGCACCAGGTATTAAGGCAAACTAACACTGCACAATTTAGGTAATTATCAAATATAAGGCTCTACATTTGGTAAAGACACAGAAATGCCAAATGAGGCACTGGAAATTGTGACCTTCGATGCAGCTGTTCTCATCACTTCTGCAGAGGATCCCTTTGGGGTATAACCAAGCTAGGCTCTGTCCTTAGGGCTGTGCAACGCCAACTCAAATCCTCTGAAATATTCAGTTTTTAACTTAGAAATGTCTATGCTAAGATGCATAATGAGAGAATACAAAGGATCTTGACCCATAAAGGTCTTGTTTTACCTCAACTTCCCTAGGATTAGGCAAGAGAAGAAATATTTAGTACTATGCTAAGTTATGGGGAAAGCTTTCAACAGATATGTGCGTGCATGGGGAATCCACATTATGAAATGCTTTCAAGAGTAAGCCAAAAGTTTTAAATTAACATTTATATTGTATGGTCACAGGAAACAGAAGAAAGACAAACAACAGTACATTAATCCTGTTGGTAATCTTATTAATTTGTTTGGGATAAGTATCTATACAGGTTTTAAAATTCAAATACATTAATGTGTTGATATGGATTATCACACAGTTCATGCCATGGAGATATAAGGGGAGTGTGCTTGATTAGAAAGAGGGGGAGAGAGGAACCATAAGCCAGTCCACAACCCCCACACTGTTGCTCACTAGAGCTATTCCAGCTCATTTAAAATGGCTCAGTGATGAGGTTTTCATGACTTCCTCTGGGATATTATTCTACAGAATTGCAAATCTCAGAAATGGGAAGTGTAAATATTCCTTCAGTTAATTTAATTAAGCTACTCTCCATTCTTGCCCTTTCAAAACCTAGTCATTTCTCTCTTTTCTTACTTTGCGTATTCCTCTAAAACTATGTGCTTGAATGGCCACTAATCTGACTGGGGATAGGGAGAAATCCTTCTTTCTCTTGTTTCTCCATGTTTGATCCACTGCTTGACTTGTTCTTGGAAGGAAGGGAGAAAGTCATGTGGGGCTTGAGGAGGCCAGAGGAATGCACGTGTTTGCTGAGGGGCCGGCTCAGCCTGCACCACCCATGGAAGGATGCCGGTGGAGTTTTGCATGGCTTCTTTCACCATGCTGAGTACTTCAGTAGTATGCGTGACTTTATCCCTGTAGCAGTCCTGTAAGGAAGCAGAATAACCCCATTTTATGATACTAGAAGTAGAAGCCAAGGCACTGGCATAAGTTGTTAAGCAAGTGGTACTATGTCTCCAGCACACAGTGCAGTACCAAGCTGAGATACTCAAGACACTTCTAACAGATTAGGTAGGGTGCCGTAAGCAGCATCTGTTGGTGTGCTCTGCACAGAATAATTTGCTCTCTAAAGAAGCTAAATTGGGTATCTTTACACTGCACTAAGAAGTGTAAGCATGGTATCTGTGACAGATGTTAAATGAGCTCAGCTCTGTTAGGTGGCTAAGAAAGGAAAGACTAAGGGGCTCTGGTGGAGTCCTGGTGAGAAAGCTGCTGACTGGCATGAAAATCACAAAAGAAGATAGTGATACAGGACCTTTCTTGGCAAAAGCCTAGGATAATGCCATCTTAGCTCTGTAAACTTGGGGTAAAAATCAGTGAATATTAAAGCTAAGGTTTTCATAGCAATAATGTCTTGCCTCTGTTGCTTGGTTACTTATTAGGCTGCTAATTTTCTACTTTCTTATATTCAGTAGGCTACAGTCTGCTGCCTTTGTAATAACTGGAATCAGATCACCTCCTTGAACTAGTAGTAGAACTATTGAAATTTTATGCCATTTTCACTGAAAGTGGGGGTTAGTCATTATCTATAAGGGGGAATTAGTGTTTACAGGCCTTGTCCACATATGAATAAGAATGGTTCTGCTCAGCTATCCTTGTCACACTAGTGTTGCAAAAACAGTATGAAACTAACAGGACAGGAATACATGAAGGGATTCAACCCTCTCTCTCTGTCTTTAGTCAGAGCAATCAAGATTAACAGATGTCCAGTATCTTGTGCCCTAAATACTTTTTGCTGTTGTTAAAAGAAAAGCTCTTTTGCACTTCCTGACTTCCTGCTTATGGCTAAAATCCAATTCAGTAGATCTGATGGTTTGAAATAGGAATCACTGTCTCTATTAAAAAAAAAAATAAATCAAGGTCCGATGATGAAGGTTGCTATAGTTGAGTCAGTAGTGCTACATCAATGTTAAGCAATTATAAATGAAAGAAGAACCAAACTCTAAATACACTCTGTAGGATTTGACCTTTAATGCACACTGTTAATACTTCAAGTCTACTCTTTGCACTTCTCACAGCTCCACTCATGCCTGTTGTCTCCAGGTCCTTTTTCTACTTGGCCCCAACATGTTCAAATATTAATGTCTACCCAATGACCTCCTCTATCTATAAATGGGTTTTTTTCCCTTTTTGCTCTCAATTTATTAATTTTCTCTTACATTTACTAGATGTCAAAAGCTTGTCAAACGTTCTCCTTTCTGTCCTGTACTACTTTCAAACCTCCTCCCCACCCTCTATAAAACCCTACTGTTCTTCTATGCCTGTCTTGTCCTGGCACTGGTACATGTACTCAGTAACTTATGGGAGGCAGTTCTGCTTCTTCAAGTTCAGTAAATGGATCAGCTCAGCATGGAAGGTCAGGAGAATAGCACAGCAGTGACAAGTAGATGCTTTTAAAATTGTCCAGTAAGAAATGGAAGAATGAGCATCTAATGGTCAAGTAAGAGAGGGTAAAATCAGGTGGCAAATCTCTCCTGAATTTGCTTTATTATGTTAAGAATACACCCCTGTGACAAGTCATGTGCAGTATTTTCTAATAAACTACATCTTATGTTCAGCATTTTACGCTTCATGCCTGCAAGGCATGTTTTTTTTTTTTAAATTGGGCTTGTGACCTTTCTGATTCATGAAATACATTCTTATAGTTTTTTTTTTTTTTCTGGTAGTGTTGAATTTTGAAAGTGTATTAGTAGTATGAAGATTTTTCTTTGGGAGTTATAAGCAGAGTTTACTCTGACATTTTGTGAAGCGGTGTTCTGTTCTCATGACAGTCTTTTCTCCAAAATGCAAAGTAACCACAGAAAATAAAAAAACCCTACAACTGCCAACCCTGTGTTTAAGTACATGTTCAGATTTTGTTTTTGCTGTGATGCTCACCATTTCATTAATTGTTTTGGGTTTTTTTCATGTATAGGTCATCTTTACAAAGAATGAAGTTTTGCAAAGAATGACCTTTACCAACACTGTTTTCAGGTTTGTAGAAAATGCCATTTTGCTCTCAAGTGAGCTGAGATTCATGTGGGAAAGACTGCTGTTCCGCAATCCGGAAAGCAGTTGCACACTTCTTTCTTCCTAGACAGGATAAGCAGATGCTTTGCCTAGAATAAAGTGCGGCTACCCACTCTTGGTCAAGACTACTGCTGGGATGCCAGTTAGTCCTTTTCACAAAGACATATTGCACACTGGAGTAGTGGTATCAAACAAAATGCTTTCACATACTTACATAGGTCGCAGTATTGCTCTCATCATTTTATACTTAACCTCCTGATAGACATTAATCAATTTATCTGCACTATGCCTCTAAGGTATAAATCCAAAAGCAAAAATTACAGAAGTTCCCCAGAGGGTACAGATTCATCCTGACGTGTTCAAAACCATCCTGTGACAGAAAGGGGGTACAATCTTATCAAGCCATTGGCTACCCCATATTCTAAACCTTTTGGAGAAAATCTCCTCCAAAACGCTGGTGAGACTGAATAGGAATTTCAAAGAAGAAATTGCCATAAGCCTTCTAACGTGTTTGCCACCAAGTCTCTGAGTGAAGTGCAGAGGCTCCATCACCTCTTCCGCTCGTGCCGAGGGCTTTGGCTGCCCGTGTTCAACGCCAGCGCTGGCACGGTGCAGCGGTGACTTTGTGTGAGGCTGCTGGGCAGAGAGCTGGGTGAACCAGAGCTGGGAGAATCCTCGATGGGGGTTTCCCCTGTTTGTGCAGCAGCTACATCTAAGCCCAGGCCCTCCTCTTGGTCCTCACCTGAGCTACGCCACAGCCTTGCCCATCCCAGATACAGATGAAGAAAGATTACTTAAAGCTACTTTTATTCCTCAAGACATTCTCTGTGGGGAGCTTTCATTCATGACATACACACAGCTTCTTCAGACATATACAAAGACTTTCACTAGCAACTTCTTTTAATCTGATAGCATAGCCTCTGCAATGTGCTCCCTTCCTGAAAAGTGCGATAGGTGGAAAGAACCTGGCTGCTACTCAGCATCTGCACTCCGAGAGTAGATGTGGGAAAGGGGGCACGGCATGACAACCATGCTCAGAGAGCTCCTAAAAGAGTAAGGTATTGTAAAATGAGTAATTTCTGTCCTCTGGAATAAGCAAAAGGATCCCCTTTATGATATTTAGCTGTCATTTGATTTGCAAGTAGAAGTCTGATTTTACAGATGGAAGTAATTTTGTTCTCTTTAATGAAAAAAAGATAAGATCTTAAAGCTGCTCTTCCTAATTCGAACATTTAATTTCAGTGCCATGATAAAAACCTAGAGAATTGTTAACGTGTGGATAGAAGACCATGTAGTTAGTTATGCAGCTCTTATTAGCATGATTGTGAATAGGTCATTTGTTTGTGAATAACATATTTCATTCATTTGTAGATATATGGATCAGTTATTTACAAGGGGCTACAACTCTACAAAAATATAGTCTGATTTTATTTGCAAAGTTATTTTTACATTGTCAGATTACTTCTAATACTTACATGTTTTTCCTATATTTAGTCAGCAGTAACCAGTGCTGATGTAGTCCCTGATATGATAGAGATTCGACATATGCTTAAGTCTTTACACTATGAGTTTTCCTGTTAGCTTTAACAGGACTAGTCATTGAGCATAAGCATGTGTAAAAGTCCTACTGAGAGCTGATGCCAAGTCCTTTGCTGTCTAACTCTTGGCAGGAGAATGACCCCAGGCTGGATTGGAATACTAGGGGAAAAAAAAAAAAAGGAAGTCTCTAGATGCTGTTACTGTTCTTCTGAGTCATACAGACTCTAAAAATATTTTAAAAGCTATACGCTTCAAAATTAAAGAGTGCATTAAAACCTTCTAATTATTTGTTTTAATACAGTATGTGTAAATATACACCTCTAACTTTGTTTTTCTATCTTTATTGAAAAGCATTGTTCCTTAATTTAAAGACATTTTTGTGGCTAACCTTAAAGGAGAATATCTGTTTATTAACTACTAGAAAAACTGTAGTGCTTGATGGCAGCAGGAAGAGCATCATATTTCAGTTTGAACAGCTGCTATCACCATGACCAAACCTGGCAATCCTTTTTGAATGAACACGCAGAATAGGCCCAAACAAGAAGATGTGATTCAGCAGTGTCCCTAGAAAGACTTTTATGACCTGTACTGAAGCCACACCTATGTGGCTACATATGAGTCAGCAGAGGAGAAATTAAATTTTCAATGAGTCTAGTGAATTCAGCAAGCAAATAGAACTCGTCGTTTCCTGGTAATTCAGCTCCCCTTTGTGTCACTGACCTTGGGCAAGTTATTCAGCTTTCCAATATTTCATCTTCTATGTAAAATGAATTTAACAAGACCTAATAATCACATAGTATTCTGTAGACCTCAGTGGAACTGCAGCTGTATAAGTGAAGGCAGAATTTAGCATGCAGCTCTGCCACAGTATTTTGGGGTTCTCGGATGACTTTTGACCAAAATGAAATATAAATTATGCAGGAACTGGCTAACATTTAATTAAGTGAAGCCTCTTGCTATTTTGAGAACAGTTTCTTAACAAGCAGAATTAGCAGAAATATTCTGCTGGTAGAAGCCAATAGCTTCTCCAGGCAGAGCTCGTCTCTTCCCATCCTGATAAGGCTGTAAACTCCTTTTGTGTTTTATGAATCATGTATCTCCTAATTTTGCATATTATGGGTGCAATTTTTCCTTTGCTTAGCACTGAAGAACCAGTACAGCTAACAGGGTAAGATGGTGGTTGTTATTTTTTGTACATACATGAGCAGAATTGCTTAGTAGTTTAAGCCACTTTGCAACTGTACAAACACACTGCGAGCAGTAGGAATGCACTTATGTCCCCAAGGACCTAATCTGGCTTGCAAAACTTCCACTAGTGGCACAGATGTGCAAAAAGCAAAAATCCAGCTTCACTCTCTGGTTGCATGTGCAGAATGTGGATGTAGCTAGAAAATAATATATTAGCATTTCTACACTGATTTTTATTCATATGCTCAAAGACTTTTATTTACATTGAGTGGTAAGAATCATACCAGTTTATATTTCATATTTGGAAACTGAGCCAAAAAGTGACAAAGTAATTCCTTCAAAATCATCCGGCAAGTCAATCTTAGGGAAAAATGTACCTGTTACTAGACCGTATTGGTCTGTATATATCCTTTTATTTATGAACAGCTCTGACTATTAGAATCTATTATTTATATTTCTACTAAGCTTATTCCCTTCCCCACCCCCCCCGCCCCCCGCAGTAGATATTCCACAAAGGCAGAATTGTCATTTTTCTGCAGGTATTGTGATTCACTGGAGTATTATGGACTATAATGAAGCAGCACTGCAGATACTGTTAAGCAAGAGTCTTAAAATTCGTTACCTAAAAACAGTGTAGCACTTTAAAAAAAGAATTAAAACAGAAAAGCGTGGGTTGTAAATTTTCAGTAGTAAAGTAACTCAGAAAAGGTTTGTTCTGTCTGCATCACTGACCCCACACCATCAAACATTTTCAAGCCCTGTCAGTGTTTATCCTCAGTGCTAGCAGTTTGATTTACATGCATACACTGTACTAACAACACATATACTGAGAGCTGGTTACGACCTTAAATAGGGAGAATTTGTCACCTGTCCACAATAGTGGCCTGAGGTTTACACTGGTGACAAGGAAATTTCAAAAAGCCTAGAGGATTGGCTCCAGGCCCAGAATTTCAAATCATCAGAGGTTGCCACCCCACTAAAGAAAACGATAATAAAATGACAGAAATGGTCAGTGCCGAGCTACAGAGCTCCCAAGCACAGAAGAGGTGTGTATAAGGCACTAGCGACGAGGGGAGCTGGGCTGCATGCCCTGTGATCAGCGGTGGAGCTGTGTTTTAGGAGGCTGCGGCTGTGGGGAGATGGTAAAACAGGCTGTGTGAAGTGCATAGACTAACTAGCATTGACTGAAGACACAGACGTCTGTTTTTAATTTGCATGAAGCTGCTAATTTTTAAAGGAGGAATTAGCATATCTCTAATTTTAACTAGAGGGTTGTAATTAGTGTGTTCAGAAAACGTGGTAGTTGCTGCAGACTTTACCAGAGCAAAAACCAGGTTCCAGTTCTGCACTGGTTCCCTGGAGGAAGAAGCCCCTTTGGCTAGTAGGAGAAGGCAAGACACAGGGACCATAGCACATACTGTTCAGTAGGAAAAAACTTTGAAACACAGCCCCCCTTCTCCTCCCTCTCTCAGAAAACAACTTGATTTTCTCTTGGAGAGTGCAGCATTCTGATTTTCTGCCCAAGTGACAACAGATGGATTTGAAAGAAGTGTCCACTATTACAAGAGTATTTCAGCCCCTCAATGTTTCCTCCCCTTTAGAAAACTAGTAGCTGATTTTATCCCAGGCAGTTTCTCCTTCTTAGTCTTTTATAGCTCTAGAATATATATCCTGTTTACTGAACCCCTCTGGTTTATCTTCCAGTTTTCTCAGCTTCAGGGGTATCTATCTCACTGTAGAGCCATCTCACAGCAGCCATCCTCGTCACACATCAAGAGCTGAGGAACTGTCTGACCGTTTCTGTGGTCTCCAGTGGCTGTAGGAGTAGGTTTGGAAGAGAGTGCTTCTCGCGATGTTGAAACATGAAATAACAGCAGCGTCGTGCATTATCCACCCTTGATAAACACTTTAGCATACCTTCCTTAGACTCTGGCAACACTCTAGCTTGTCATGCCAGTAAGACATTTTTTCACTGAATTGGAATTGAAACATTAACTCAGTTCCCAGAGGGGTTAGTTTAGTCGTCTAAGCATCATGTTTAAAATACCCAGGCACTTTCAGTCTTGCAAGATCCACTGAGCCGTTCACTATTCTGAGATACAGATACTGAGTTTCATACAATTTACTTGGTGTGTTTTCACATGAGATCTTGAAAACCGAGTACTGCACCTTGTGGTAATTTTTGGGCAAAGATTTCTCCTTTTTAGCTATATACAAAAGGAACTTTAAAAATGACAGTAATAATTTTCTCTGGTCACCTTTACATTGTTTATTGGATCACACCATGCAGTGATAACTGCTTTTTAGGTGGCAACTTGTCAGCGTTACATAGAGCAGCAAACTTGGTCACTCAAGATATAGCCTAAGTTTTCCACCAGCTACATTTCCTCTGCCAGCTCTTGACACTGGTTGAGCTTGTCCCCATCAGCAGTTGCTTTTAAGTGGTTAGGCAGGCTGTGTATATAATTTGTAAAGTAATTTGTAATTCTTTGGAATGAAAAATGTAATCTAGTGTAATATCATAAGCCAGACACTCAGCATACTTCTATTGGCTTGAGACCTGTTCCAGATGAGGATTTGAGCATTAAATATGCTCCTATGACATCCTATGACATGCTCTTCAAAACTGACTTAAGTTTATAATAATTGAGTTCATCCTGGTCTACAGGATTTTTTATTTGTGAAGTTTTGCATTCCAAAGCCTCGCTCAAGTAAATGGGGCAGCCCTTTCTCCCACAGATGACTCTGTCAACACTATGAGATAAACAAGGGTGTTACTTCCAAAAGAACACTAGATTCTCATATCCGCCTAACATCAGACAGATAGCAACTTCTCTCTCTTCCCATGCCACAATATCTCCATTCATTACACTGTTGTTTGGTTATAAGGGAATAAAGGCAGCTTAGAAGCCAGGACAGTACTTATGGGAGGAACTATGTGATTTAAATTTTGATTTAATGGCCAGATTGTGGCTCTTTTGATAAAAAACATGGGAAGGAAAATTCTTAGAGATGCCCTTAAATCCCTGCAGAGCGAGGCTAAAGCCAGAGCTGTGTGCCTAGCTTTGAAAAGCCATGGCCTTCTCTACCTGCTGAGTATCAGGGAGACCCACTCGAAGGCAGAGCGCCTACTGTATTTTCCCATCTTCTGTCAATATGCTTCCTTCAGAGCTATGTGGGTTAGCTAAGGGTCTTTTTCCTGGGTATATTGCTGACATCGCACCTCTTTTCCGGTGTAGTCCACACTAGTTACCAAGCCTTGCTATATCCTTTCCACTGTTTCTCCCCTGGAGGATGAATCATAGATCACAGGGGCTGATGGGGAGAAGGAAGAAGAGCTGCACAGAGGTATCTGATATTCTGGCAGAAGAACAACAACCGTTCTCATGGGGATCTCTGTGTACTGAACTCGGACAAAGTGTCCGTATTCCATTTTTAAACCAAAAACCTCAAACCGAACAAAAAACAACAACAAAAAATACAGTTTTGCAGCTCAGTTTTGCTTTCACCCACTAGCTTTACTTATGCTTCCCTCCTCTTCATAGCCCCAACTATCATGAACTCCTTTGTTAGATTTTCCTTTTATAACATATAGCCTGCAATCTACAGATAGAAATTAATAATGTTAGAAACCAGCCAGTCTGGTAATGGGAGATGTAATCCACTAAATAATGCTGCTTCAAGAGTTTCAGCTGTGTTTTTTAGAAGCAGCCTGGAATTTTCTGTAATTGTTCTCACAAGAGGAAAGCTCATCTTGTGTTGCATTTTCTATGTTTTCTTTTCTTCCAACTTTTTACAGTATTCCTGTATGTGTAGGAAGCATGATTTCTTTTTTTTTTCCCCTAAATATCTATAGCTCATCAATTAGGTGAGCAACAGAGTAATACCTTTCAGAATCTTGATTTGAATTGTATGTGTATATATCATTAAGCAACTAATATGGCTAGTTAAGCTTCCATGACATCTAGATTTTGCAATTAGCAATGTTTTGATGTTTGACCACCTGGCTTCACAGCAGAGCGACAATGAAAATATATTTAAACAAAAAAATGAAAAAAAATACCTGGTTTAAATGGTTCCCCTCTTTTTGTTGTCAAACAACACAAGCATGATAGTTATACAACAGTCTCAGAGTATAATGAAGTAATCCTCCTAAACCAAAGCTCCAAAGGCTCTGTGATTATTTTCAAACTGTCTGCCAAGATCCCAAAATATGATAATTAATGAGCTTTACCATATGTGACAAAATTCCTAATTGAAGTAGGAGGGGTGCAGTGCACATTAATGAAATGAAACTGTTTTTTTGAAGTATCAGTTTTGAACCCTTCAATTTTATCTTTAATTATTAGTTTTAGGGGAGAGCCCCCAGAAGTTCAGTGACATTCTTGGTACTGTCAGAGGCGTTGTAGAGAACCGTGGAGAGAGACAATACCTGCTTAAGAGAGATTTCAAAGAAGTCACCGATCTTGCAAGTCTTCTCTCTGTTTTTTGCAGACTCAGGGCATAGGAAAAAAGAAATGGTGAAAAGCATAAGGAGATGAAACAGCTTGGGTGTACTTCACAGAGTAGGCAGGAGAGGCAGGAGTAGGATACAGCTGTTCTGATGCCTAAACCCAAGGCGCTACCCTTCAGGCCTTACTGACTCTTACCCTTTCAGCACTCCCATTCATATTTACAATGGAAATGTGATTGCAACAGTGATTAAAACCAAGTTATTTTGGGTGAGTTAGAAAAAGACTAATCACAGAAATAAATGATAAAGAAAGAGTATGAATTCCATGAACGTGTCTGGGGTTTTTTCTTTGCTTAATATTTAACGTAGTCCAAATGTCAAAGAGAATCTTACAGAAGAAAAAACCCACTATTGATATGACAAAAAAGAGTAGTTCTATTCTACAAACCAGATAAAGACTGCACATTGCTGGTTATACTGATTTTGCATACTTAACTACTAGCTGGCCGATGAAATTTATGCTGCATAACAAAATAGTGTTTTAGATATTCTAGTGTATGGAGAGTGCACCAGGAGCATGGTGCAGGAGTGAAGTGGGGGCCCAGTGCAGCTGTGGATTCTGTGTCCTTGGAGGCCTTCAAAATTCAGCTGCACGAGGCCTCCAGCAGCCTGGCTTACTTTCAAAGTTGCCCCTGCTTTGAGTGGGAGGTGGGAATAGAGGACCTTCGGAGGTCCCCTCCAACGTGTGTTGTTCAGTGGGTTTACTCTGTGCAATGGGTGTTGCTGCCTGTACCCTGAATCCGGATTCAGTTCCTCCTGAGGGAAGTGGAATCCCTTACACAGCATTTCATATTAATGGGAGCACAGTTGGCTGTGTGTTTGTGCTTGAGTCAGGAAACTGAAAAGTAAGTTTGAAACAAAACTTCACAGTTTCCTAATCACCTTTCCCTTTTACCTATTTGCTTAAATAAAACCTGAAGAAAAAAATGACCTTTACTGCTGTTTTTCATTTGCTTTCAACTAGAAAATTCAATCCTTCCAGCATGTAGAATTTGCTAATATTTAAAAGGATTGTAAACATAGTGCCCTAACTGAAGAAAAAGTATTACAGTTTTTAAACTAGTCTGGAGAAAAATTTCTTTTTTAGTACCCATCATTATTTTAGAAATCCTTAAGACCAGAAGGAAGATTTCCCTTAGAACCATTGCATATATTAAAGATGAGAACAAGCAAATATTTTCTTGTATGTCCTACCAACTGTCTCAGGCTGAAAGTTAAGAATACCATTTGCCTCTGAAAATATACATTTTAAATTATACCTGAAGTTATAACATTTTTCTTTTCAAGATTAAAGATTTTCAGGTTCCTTCAGATTATTTTAGAGAGTCAGAAAACATGAGAGCTAAAAGAAAAACAAAAATGCAATGATGCACTAATAGTCATATTCCTCGGAAAAGAAATAAATGCTGCTGTTAAGGAAAAGTTAAAAACAAAGGCAGAAAACAAGCCCAAATCTCTGGCATTCTTTGCCTGCCATCGCTCACATTTTCTCCAGTGAGAGACTCGAGTCCTCAATGAGTATGCAATTACTACTGCCGTTTGTACTCTTCTAGTGCCTGGAGGTCTCAGTCAGGGACTGAGCCCTGTTGTGTATGTGCTGTACAAACACATTGAAGAGCTCATTGTAAAACTCTTCTAAAGCAATAGCTAAGCAGAATATGAGAAACAACTGAAGAGCAGACAAGGGGTGGTACACGGTCGGAGGGAGGTGATTATGATCACAGCAGTCAGTGCAGCCACAGACTAATCATTGCTGAAGGGCTTTTTGGCGTTTAATCTACGCAGCCATCGCTGGCTTATGTAGCCGCCAGCGCTGCAGTAAGTGAACATCTTTAATATGTTTGTCTTCACTCTCTCTCCCTGTGCTAGGAAAGCATTAGCCTCATTTAACACAGCGTTCGCATACTCAGCTCGGTTGGGGTACTCCACCCTTGGAGGAGCACCGCAGGCAGATTCCCTCCCTCTTCCCTTGGTCCCGGCCCCACAGGGCACTGGGGGTGTCCGGGAGCTCCCAGCCCACCTGCCATGACCCCACATGCTGAAGAGTTCCAACCCCAGATCTCCCCAGCTCCCCAGCACCTTTCCCCCAGGGTCGAAGAGGAGGGACCCTACCAGGATCTCGGCCGTGGTGCTCTGGCTGTGGCCCTGGGCACTGCGCGACGGCCGTGGCAGCGCTAGGGCAGCTGTAATACCAGCAGCGCTGCTGATGGCTCAGCCAGACTAACCCCGTCTATTTGCACATTATCACGATCGTGGTATTTAGATAGCAAACGTAGTGGTAAAACGTTATGACTGCCTATATCTTCCCCTTCCCTCGTTCTATCTCAGATTGCATTTGTGAAAATTAAGTATATATACATTCATACTGACAACTCCAAGTCTTGTTCTTTTTTTGTTGTTTTTGGTTTTTAGGGTTTTCTTTTGTTTTGTTTTAAATAAATGGCAAAACCCTGGGAAGCTTGATAAACCATTTATTTGCCTGATTTGCAAGGCAGGTAAAACATGAAACCAGCATCTCCTCAAGGTCTCCAATAATTTCCAGTGCTTACTATTTTGAAACACAACCGTATGAAAATCTTGTGAATATATAGTAGGCATGGACTAATTTGCTGAAATACTCTTCAATTTAATTTTGTCTGCCTCCTTTCAATTTTCATAACTGGTGGTCTTCCTAAATATACAATGCAGATTAATTGACTCTATGGTTTAAGTACAAAAAACAGAGGCGTAATCAATACTCTTTATCCAATTTATTAGGCCTGCATGACATTTAGGTAATTAGAAAGCAAAACATAAGGATCAAAAGAGCAGAATAATATATTATTAACAGTAAAAGGGACTCTGTTTTCTTTCCCAAGTGAAGTGGTATTAAAACAGCTTAAAAGAGGTAAAAATAGAAAGTTTGGCAGATGCATTTTGCTTTGTGTGTACAGTTGAATCCCGGTGCTTTCAAGGCCATTTCAAAAGTTTAGTATCATAATTTGATGCTCTTATTTCACAATGAATAGGGAAACAAACACGCAAAAAGTTGGAAAACTTCATGCCAATAAATAAGACAAAAGATCCTTGCTCCTGCATTTGCAGCCAGACAATATTTCCATTGAAACTGAAAGTCCAAATGTACATATTTGGGGATTTTTGCCTTTCCCCCAAGTGCCTAACTGTCCACTTAAAACTATTATAACACCCGTTTCATACACATGAATATATTGAAAACCTCCTACTGCCATTGGTTCCTAATGTGCTCCTTTTTCATTATCCACCACTAACATTTATCACAAACAAGTGCAGAGCTGCTATTGCTGCTGCAGGTGAGTTGGTGATCCGTTGCATTGCTGTGACAGCTCCTTGTGTGCCTCAGCTGTCCATGCCTAATGCTGAAGTGTACAATACCACTAAGTGACAAAATAAAGAAAACTGTGCCCCTTAGCCAGGCCTCCTTGGTTTTTTTTCTGTCTTGTCTTCCATGCCCCTTTCCCATGTAGCCGCTGTACAGGGGGTTATTTTGTGCAAAACAGAGTGCAGTAGCAGTCTGATTATATAAAACTACACGTGCTTGTCACCAGCTTTCTCACTGGCATGTAGCACCTCCAAGTCTTTTAATTAAGGTTAGTGCAAATGTGGTGTGCTCCTGCTCTCCAGGAAGACCAGACGTTTCACTCAGTTGTTCATGTTCAATACTTGCACCTGGCACACCGACCCTCAGTGAAGAGCTCCGGAAAGCTGTTATTGCTGCATGTGGTTATGTGAGTTTCTACTCAGTTTTTGTCTATTAGAACACATAATATTGAGCATTGCATTGCGTTTCATGTTCTGGAAGACTACCAAAACTTTCTGCTTTATGTTGGCCAGAGAACTGGAGGCCAAGACACAAGTGTTGCTCTGTTCTACATTGGCTCGATTTCTAGGAGTGATGTTTGTGTAAGGAAATACAGTGAAAATAATAAGTAATTCACTGGAGAAGCTTGTAGCTACATTCTAGTTTCACTTTCTGCACTCTAGTCAACAAATAGGAGTTTTGTTTGGACTTGCTCAAAGCAGGAGTAAATAGCTCCTCTGCTTGTTGCTCCAGCTTATGTTTGCCAGAGAGGAAATATCCCTAACACCCAGTGTTTGTATGTGCCAGCTCTCGCATTGGCCCTAAGCATTTTGGCAGAGATACTACCAGCTTACGTCTGTGATATTTCTGCAAACACAGAACCTTCAAAAGTCTCCACATATTCGGCTTTATTTGGATTTGCTACCTTTATAGAGGTGGAGTAACCTGGGTTTGCCTATTTCACCCCACTGCACTTTGCACTCAAAATACTAGGCAAGAATAACTGCCCCTTCACAATCACACAAACACACACATTTCCATTTATTGAGCAAGATCGATGCCAGCATATCAGCCAGACTACTAAAAGCAGGTAAACAAGCAGAGCAAACATAAGTGCAATCCTGGGTTCACTTGATAATTGGATACCTTTCTAATTGCCTGGTGTCTGTTAGCTAGAATACCTGAGGGGCTCTCCAGCCTTTAAAACTGGAGGTTTAGGATGTCTGTTAACACTACCCAGAGACTGCAATCTGAAAGGCTTTCTTCGTGCCCTACTGGAATATCTTTTAAGTCTGAATTTCAGGTGTAAATGTGACTATTCCTGACAGTTTTCTGGAGAAGGCTTACCAACCCTCTGGGGTACTGAACAGTGATTTCCTCTCTGATGCAGTGATTTCGGCAGACGCGGGTTGTACAAATTGTTACTAATGAGTCTGAGAGTGTCGAAGTTGAAAAGCTTTAGCTCTTTTTGCTTGCTGAACCCATGACTGCCTCCCGTCTTCACCTGGATAGGACCCTTTATCTGGTTTATTGATACATTCATGGTAAGCAGACCAGGCACTGGCTGCACAGGCTCACTGCAAAGGGTGAGACGGCAACTATGCTGCAAATTTTTTGACAAAGAAAACATATGTGACGTGAAGAATCCTTGTGACAGACTGAAGCCTAGTATGAACTTTAGGGGTGCAAAGCCCTGTTAATATAGAGCCTTTAACATTTTCAGATGTTTTGAAAAATTATGTTTTTCTTCTCCAGTCTTTTTTTACTTCTGTCACATTGCAGCCAGTGGCCAAAAGTAATTGTGTAATTACTGACTCATTGCTGTCAGGTTACTCTTTAATGTCTCTCTTTTTCATCTGGTACTATTCTGGGAGTAAAATGCTATCTACTAGTTCAGAAGAAAAAAGTCCCCAAGATTTGCAAAAGAATGACAGATGAATTGACTTTCAAATTCTTGACTTAGAAGTGTAAATGATTTTTAATTAAGTCTAAATGCATGTTCCTCTTCTTTCTATTCACTCTTTCTAGAATCAACCAGTTGCCCACATCATGTTCCTTGTCATTTTTTGTGTCTGCTGTTTACAAAGCTATGAATTTGAGGGCTGGCTGTATTACAAGTATCTTAGGCATTACAGAGAGCAAAATAAAAATGGCCTGGTGAGCATGTTTAGTAGAGTTTAAGAAGTTTTAGTACCACCTGCTGTAGTTAGCATCCAGAAGCAATACATCTGATCAGTTCAGTAGTCATCCTGAAATCTAACTGTACTCTAATTTTGCACATGCAAATCATTTGATACAACACAAGATTATAGAGCCCTTTCAATGCAGGGCCTTGTCTAATCGAATTGTATACGGTAGTCAAATTATGGGAGTACCAAGGCACTTCATCCAATATAACATTAATGTTAGAGGTAGGCAGAATTCTGATAACTCATTATTAAAAAAATATTTATCACTGTAAATATTCCTGCTTGTCAGTCACAACCAAGTCTTTTCTCTTCTCTCAAAGCCTCAAATGTAAGACGGAGATAATAACATTAACTGATGTACTGACATGAGGTATTGGTGGGTCTTATGTCTTTTTAAACACCTGTCCAAATGTGGTAAAAGCTCCCTACACTGCAAAGCGTTCAAAACTCTTTTTCCTTTCAAGTTAAAGGTACTGTCATTTTTTCTAACCAGAAAACAAGTGCCATTTCGGGCCGATGGCACCAGATGCTAAAGCATCATTTCAACTGTCCTTGGTATTAGTGGGTTTCCTATAGCAGAAGGCGATAGGCTGTGTCAACATAACTAGCCTAACCAGTCTTGGCAACCTCGGCTGCTTAGTGAGGTAACTCTATGGCTAGTCAATGAAGGTTAAACTTGTTTGTGAAACACCGTGGCATTATACTCCTAGAGCATCGCTGGGCTGTAAATCAAGTACCCGTCTTCTGAGAAATACAGAACTTCTTTAAAATAATCTAGTCTTCTCTTATGTGAAAGAAAAACACATTTTGCCACTGAAACCAGGCTATACATTCACCCTCCTCCTCAGCTTGACAGTGGCAATAACCAGTTTCCTAAGACACATTAAAAAATCGGTTAATTTCATTTTAAGTATTAATACAATTTGCTCCTCTTCTTTCTGGATTTTGCAATAGATTCTCTAAGGTTGTCAGTGAAACAAAATGTTCAGGCATGTCATAACAAGACTTTTTTGTTATCTAAGAGGTAGCACACCCTTAGTCATCTCTTTCATTCAGGTATTTTATCAAGATTGAAAATTTATAAGCTATTATATGGCTCAGCAAAAAGAAAAAGGAAAAAAGTACGTCATCTGATCTCAGTTAAGCCTTAATTACATAGCCATCCTTTATAACAGTTATGCTCTAAGACAGATTGCTGCTTAACAGCTACCAGGCAGTTGGGATGAAATGTCACTGGTATTCATGAAAAGGTTTACTCGCGTTTCGCAGCCTGCAATGTCCTTTCCACACAGCATTCATACAGGAACTTTTACTATGTACAGACACTTTGGAGGATCATGTTGATAATGTTATTGAGAAAGGAAATGCATTAGATATTATGCTCTGGTCTGCTAATGATCTGTCTTCCAGTTTTTAAAATTTGTTTGCAGTGTGTCTTGAAAATACATGTCTCAAACATTCTGATGTAAGTTGGTATTAAAATGCTAGAGCTTAATTTCAAAGTTAGAAATGCTGAACAAGATAAGTCTATTGTACAATCTAAGCACTTCCAATGGCGCACCGAGGTTTAAACTTGAGCTGCTTGTAGCTGCCATCATTTTTTTCCCTTTATTTGCTGCATTTTCTTTGTTTTTAAGAGCTTGTGGTTATGCAGAAAACAGTGATTTAATGCTTGGATTCGCTTTTGTTTCTTAACAGATTGGGAAATACACCCCATGACTTCAGGTAGAAATCTTAAAGTTATTCTTTCCTTTTTTTTGGTTGTTTTTAATTAAACTAAAAAGCAATTAGCATTTTCAGCTACTCCAAAACATTCCTTTGTTTGAAGATGTGTTATACAGCAGTTTTAACAGTTACATCTTTTCATTGCATAGTCTGGATGACACTGAGTTACTGAAACTGGAGAATCTCTCTGGAATTTTTTCACAGTCTATCCGACTTCGCTGTTGATTTTACAAAAAAAAGTGCTCTGTCTCTTTCTGGAAAGGAAAAAAAAAAGCCCAAATTTTAACTTGAGATGGCAAGGATAATATTCTGTTCACTTAAATGCATGGGCATCCTGAGAGGAAACTTTGGATTTCCCAACCCACACCAAACAGGACCATCATCTGATTTTGTAATGGTAGGTTTGCTTTGACTGTAGTTTTCAGGCATTCAATACCTGTATGTGTTTCACAGAAAGTGTGTGATCCTTGGCAAGCAAAGAAGAAAGGCAGTGTTCCAGCTTTGTCACACCTTGTTGGGTTTTACATGTGCTTATAGCTTGTTTTTCTAATAAGTAAATTTTGTTGTTCTTTTGGTTTTGCATAAAGAAGCACAGTTGGACAATCCCCGAGTTTTCTAGAGCAGGTTCTCTGCTTTATGGGACCTGCATGTAAACTCTGTAGGAGTATCCTGAATGATCTCTGTCTTTCTGAATCAAATGTGTTACGGAAGGTCAAAAAGATTGGTTACATATCAACAACTTCCCTCCCACCTCCAGTCTGTAATCTCCTGTCTTTGTGCAGAATTGTCTCCTTTAATTTACAAATGATTAGCAAGTCAGTATCCACAGATGATGCCTGCGGATACACTTGCTAAACAATTTACTTTGTGTATGTGATTCTTACACTCTAATGAAAGTTTGTATTTTTTCTATTATCTTTTCTTAGATCCTTTTCCTGCTTTTCTTTCCTTGCTATAATTTTATTTCCTTCTAATTATAAAAATGTCTTTTCTTCTAGATGGGATAGATACTTGGTAGGTCAGGTCTTTAAGGCAAGTGTTGTGTTGAGCAAGGATATCATAGTGTAAGGGTAATGTAAGATGGAGGGTTCCACACGGAGCACAGGAAAGTCTTACTTTACTTAAAGTAAAGGTGTTAGGTCAGCCCCGGTGCTGGAAAAAGTCATTGTAGGCTCCTGACCAGGGAACTGTGGCTGTGAAAGTGTCGCTGGGTGGCCGTAGTGCAGACTCTGGTCATTTCAGGGGTTACTAAGTAATGGGGTGTAACGAGCATGTCAAAATCATAGCACTGCACTTTGCCCATTTAGCACTCTAGTCGTGTGTTGATTGTAGTACAGAAGGAATAGACCCTACCTCTAACTCCGTTTCTCTAGATATTATCAGATGATCTGTTAATTTGCAAAGAAATGAAATGGTTTCTTTTTTTTTTTTCATAAACTTGTGCAGGATGAAGAATTTCTCCCTAATATAAAATGATTTAAATTAATTTAGTCATCTTTGTCTTCACTTAAAATACCAATTTCTGTTACTTACTAATCACAAAAAAAGAAGAAACTGTTGGCGACTAATGTTGATTATACTATGACTATCTCAGCAGATAATTATATTTAAATATGTGGCTTTTAGAATAAAGAATCATAGAAAATTAATGCAAACTAATAAAGTTTTTTCTAGACAGGAGCAATTTCTTGAGGGAAGTACTGTGGCAGTTGTTTCTTTGATTATTTCTACTGTTTGCCTGAGAACATATTTTAAATTGTGACACTAAGCAAAAGTAAATGATAGAAAATGGCTGTGAAATTACGACTGAACTTATTTTTTTGAATTCAAGTGCAGCCTTCAACAGACTTACTTTAAACTAGTCCAAAAGAAGAATCAGGCCTTTTGTCTTCACATCAAAGCAACTTTTGAACCTGATTTTTCACTTTGCAAAGGAGGTTTTGATATACCGTGTGGGATTACAAATAGCAAAGATGAATAGGTGTGCATCTCAGCCACTATAATTGCTATCTATGAACAGATGCATATTCTGGAGCTGTAGTATTTTGGACAGTGACCATATTAAACTTCTCCCCTCAAATTAGCTCACAGAAGAATATAAATCACCAGTCAGTTATTGTGGAATGATTAGGGCCATGCTGGGCAGGCTCTAGGTAAAGTGTGTTCAGGACCCACCTCGAGGCAGCAATTCTGCTCTTTGCATCAGTGTTTCATGACAATTCAAGTGCATCTGAAAATGATTTTAAAAGAATGTAGTAAAGAACAAAAGAAATAGGCTCTCCTTCTTGTACTAAAGCATAGCAGCAAGTGGTAGGGAGCACTGCCTTGTTTTAGCTGTCAGCAAAAATGGGCTCCTGATCGATCCTTCTCCAGAGGAAGGGAGAAAAGAATTGTTCAAGAAATTGAGAAAACTTCCCATGCACAGTTAATGATTTTTTTTTGTATTCTTGGTTATTCTTTGTCCTTCTTGTATACCTAAAGATACTCTAGTCAAAACCTAAGACAATCCTAAGAAAGTGCTCATGCTGTTTGGATTTAAAAGATGAGTCCAATGTGTGTAAGATACCGACTTAACCCATGAAACCTCACACGTTTTAAGTTGTTCAGACTAATTATCTTTTCACAATGTCTCTGCTTTAGTTTAGGCTTTAGCTGCAAAGGGTTTGGTGAACCAAATAAGAACATTTATGATACTAATGAAACAGTGAAGCTGAAAAGAAAAGAGCATCCAGAGGCCAATGGAAGAAAGTGCGAGGTAGACTGTCAAATCTTTCTGTCACACAATGAACTTGCAAATATAACACTCTGTGGCCACATTGGAAGAAGAAATAAAAAAAATCACCAACAATTGTTAAAAGCAAGCTAAAAGCTTACAGAATTCATGCAATTATGTCTAGAGTTAGGTGAAATCAAAGGCTTAGGCAATCTAGGCTAACTAACACTGAAGAGTCGCAGGTTGAATGTCAGTCAGTCATTATGTATTAGTTCCAGTACATCTGCTTCAAGAGATGCATCCATCCAGACGCTCTTCAAAAAGTGAGTGGAGATTTTAAGTTCTCCCTTCTGCAAAGAGAAAGGGAATTTATCCTTTTTTTTTTTTTTTTTTTTCTAAAACCTTTTTAAGTTTCTAAAGCTCCAAAGAGCTTTACAGTTGTTAACTCTCACAAGATTCAATGGAAGCAGGCAGTATTATACAAAGTGTATAGAAAAATTGTGGCACGCACTTACAGGCTAAATTGTGGAATGGTTTGAACTTGTGACACTCTGCCTGTGTCTATACTACTCCTGTCAAAGTGCTTCTTGGAGGCTTGCCTTGAAACGTGCCTTTCCCAGGCCTCAGGAATCTTATCTGTCTTTGTGGCAGGTGCCATTAAGGCTCTTTTACAAAGAAAACCAGAGTTGAGAGGGTAGATCAGACTGCTTGAGGTCCAGAGCCCTTTCACGCTGCATGTGACTGCTTTATGTTTTGGATATTGCTGAAGAGTGCTCTGTACATCAAAGTTTTCCCTAATTATGGGAAATCCTTCCCAGAGCTGGCTCTGGGAGTACTCTAGATCTCATCTCCTGTGGCCAGGTACCCATTTTGGCTTTGACAGCATTCCTGGGCCATTACCCACAGCAATGCAGATGTATCCATAAGGCTAGATTTTCAGAGGGAGTGAGCACAAAATATGTCAGGAACACCCTAAAAATAGGAATGAAAATATATGTTCCTGTCCAAACTGATAGAAGACATCAAAGATGGAAAATAGAAAGCTCAGTTTTGGCACAGTTCTTCAAAAATGTGTTAATAAGAAAAATAGCTAATAATTCTGCATTAATGGAAGTCCAACAGTTTTTTAAAATTTTGGTTGCACCAAAGAGGCTTCTTGTTTTGCGGCCTTTTGTGAATTTGAAGCAGTGACTAGTATGTAAAAGAGGAAGTGAAAAGTTTAATAAAAAGAAAGGAAAGCATTATGTTCTACTTGGAATAAAGGCTTATAATATTTTGTATTCCTCACATTTTTTGCTTGTTCCCTATGGACATATAATTAACCTTATAGGGTTTTTTTAATACCTCTTCGAATAATAAATCTTCTCAAATGTGAGCTATGAGACTGAGATGGATATCTCCTGCATAATAGTACAATCCTGGTAGTTTTAGTGTGGTGTGGTAAAATATTACAGGGCTAACCAGCTGTTATTCACTTTGGAAGGCAAATACACAGGTGTATACAGTTCTACTGTTTTTTTTTTTTTTCATTTTGCCAGTCTTGGGGTTTTTTTTACAGATGTTAAAACTTTGATTTTTAAATAGTTGTCCTCATGGAGCAGGCTCCATGACTGGTGACTAAATGTAGACAGTAGAAAAATTATTTAACATACAGTAAACAGGCACTAGTCAAACTTGGGGGGGTGAAAAGGTATGGCAATTCCTTAAAAATCTTCAAGCAGGAAATCTTGCACCTGTCTGAATAATGTGAAAGGTCAAAAGGAGAAGAGATTTTCACTGTGTATAAAATTGGATATGTAAAGCCTTTAGGCTTTAAGTTTTTAAATTGTGTTTGGTTGAGTCTAGCATAGGAAATGGCTGTTTTTTTGAAATGTGATTTGTCTGAAATAGGCAGTGCCCAAGAATATAACTAAGCAATGAAGTCATTATCTAAAAGCTTTTTACAGTGATGCTCAAACTACTCCAAAGTTAGTTAAAACTATCCATGGTGAGTGTTTTAAAATGAAAAGCTAAAAAACCCATGTGTCTAGATAGTCCTTGAAAGAGGATTCCTCATGATTTTGGACACCCTAAAAGCTTATCAGTCCACCCCCAAACCAAGGCTAGCTATAACCATTGGTGAAATAGTCTGAATAGTGTTGCCCTCCGATAAACAGGCCATGAAAGCTAAGTAATTTCTTCTGCCTACTCTAACCAACATCTAGTTACGTTCATTTATTTTCCTTTGGACCTTTATTTCCTTTGCTTGAGTTTCCAACTTCAGTAACAACAGATAAGAATGTGAGTGCCCAATATTTAAGATATTGGGGCAATTGTAAATGGCTGAACAGTTCTCACAACATATCCGAGAATTTAGAGAGAAATCATGTTGCCAGCATGAGTTGCTGGCTTACAATTTTTGGCAATGCAATGGGATTCTGTTGTGACAAGTGAAGTCTGAAACCAGCTTGAGATATACTTGTTTCCTAATCAAACCTCTGCTAACTTCCAAGTACCTGCATCAAGGGCAGATAAATTCCAGCTGCTGCTCCCCCCGAGCAAAGGGACAGAGGAGTAAATGTTGTGGGCAAGGCTGGGTATGGATGAATACAGCTCGTCCACTTCTGACTAGGCAAGACCTGTGTGTAGCCTTTTCTCAGGTGCAGCAAACACCTTCCTTCAGCTTTGGTTTATATTCTCTGCTGCACCAGATGTAACAGACATCTCTGGTGACAATGTTTTCTGTTTGTCTTAGTCTTCTATCACACAACAGGATGAATCTGCTGGCAGAGATAACTGCCTCTCACTCCTCTGTCTTTCTTCATGAATTACGGGAAGACTGCCGATGAGCAGCTGTGAGGTGAAGCCTCCCTTGAAAATTCATAGCAGGATCCAAAAAGTGGACCCAAACTATCCCCTTCTCTTCAAGCAATGTTTCAGAAGAAAAAAAAAAAAAAAAAAAAGAAAAGACAAAATGTAGTTCTTGAAAGGAAAGAAAGAATAGACTTCCCAGCACCTCTGAGGGGCAAGACTGCAGACTACTGTTTTCCTACTGCTTGGCACTAGCTTGTGGCTTGTTAAATGTGTTGGTTTTAGATATGCTGCTGATTTTTTGCATAATAGTTGTTCTAAATCTTATTACGAAATACCTCTTGTTCTCTATGCAACATATTGGCAAGTAGTATGCCTAACACTAGGGAGGGGCAGGTGCTTAGGAGTTACAGACCTTTACTTCTGGATAACCAAGTACTTTATTTGATAGGGACCCTTAATCCTACTGGACCTCAGCTCCCAACTCTGTAAAGAAAGGATAAAACCAGCATGTTCATACATGCTCACCAATATATGCAAACAATACCTTTTTGAATCCTACTTGAGACAAAGCTCCCCTAGAAAAATCACTGCTGGTTTTGGAAGGTTAAATTACAGCCCTCACTGTAAGCATCCATTACTGAACCAATTATTATGCTGGTAGCAGTCATAACCGTTTAGGCATGAAGGCCTGTAGCCAAAATGTTGATGCTATTCTTATTGTTATATGACCTTTCCTATGTTTCCAAGAAAGCTTTGCTGTGCTGAGAAGAATCTCCTGACCTAAGCTTTTAAAAAGATTGGCAGACTGTTCTGAGTGGGAGGCTGCATGAGAGCAAAGGATAAATATTTGCAATACAATGGAGATAAAGAGGAGGCTGGAAATGTTACTGCAGCATCAAGGCTTTATTTTACTTTTGAATTTGGGTAAGTGCCAAAAGGACTAAATCAGCACACTGGAAAATGCAAGAATGAACTTCCTTAAAAGAAAAAGATAAGTTACTAGCATCAGGAGTACAAATTTTATTCTGAATATGACTCCTGGAATTTTTTTCTCTTCTGAACCTGAAGTAATACTAATGGAAAAAAATATTGTGTTTTTATTTCTAGCCCATATATATCTGCCTTTATAATTTACATAAGTACTGTAGTGGAATATTAACTTCCATTATTTATGAATCTATTGAACTTTGCAAGGATGTGCTGACAGTTGAAGGATTATAATTTTAAAGGCAGTTCAGTTGTTCACATCATAAATATCCTAAAAGGTCACATACTACCTTACAGTAATATCTGAAGGAGAAGGAGCTTAAAGTCAGTTGTTTCTGTCAATTCAGAAAAAGTCTCAGCAACATTATCATTCTAGGAATCAAAAAGTACCCTTTATCACTCTACGGGAATTTTTTTATACATGTTTTTGTGAAGTGCTGTGCTCCTATGGGTGTTGTGTTACCATGTGAAGTCCCTCCTCTTGGTTCTTAGAGGATCTATACACTCCAGGGTTACCAAAGAACAGAACTGCAATCACAGCATTCAGGCTACCTTCATATAACATGTCCATAGCAGTAATAAAATCAACTAGATTCTTAGTATCTTTGTTTCTGATGCCTACCTACCCTTGAAGTACCATGAATAAAGAAAGGCACTCAGGGTTTTCTGGTAATCTGGTCAGCTTTACATTGTGTAAGGTGAGGAATCCAAAATATGGAAGCAATGAAACTTAACTGTTTACCTGAAAACCTTATACTGTGTGAATAATGATAAGCCTGTATAGCAGTTCAGTCTAGCTGGTTTAGACATTGAATAGAGATCACCACACCAGTGATCATCATACCATTGTATAACTGAAAAAACTTTTACTAGGCCATGGATAAAATAATCACAGGTAAAATTGGAAATAGTCTGTAGAAGTGCACTGACTAGAGTAAGTAATATTACTCCATTTGTAGTAACTGCTCAGGTTTTTTTTCTTTATAATCCAATAGCAAATAGTGACTTATCATTTTCATTTACCTGTTTGCAACAGAGAGGGAAAAATAAAGCATTTATTAACTTGGTGTATGAAAGTGGATGGAGAGATGATACTGAAAAAATTGGAGTATTTCATTGCATTAAAAAAGGGTGGCTGTAAAAATTTCTTGTACACTCAGTTTTACATGTTATGTTATCTTCCATAATAAAAAGTACTAGCATGGATTTATAAGAACTCTTCCTTATGAAGCTGTGAAGGAGACTGACAAATATAAACTAATGCATTTTGGCCAGATTATTAAGTTTTCTTCTGAGAGAGTTTAGAACGGCATGCTACTCACATTCTCACATTCATTGTCAGTAACTAAAAATAAGGCCCAAGGTCTATACGAATCATATGCAGACATATTTTTGTTTACTAGCATTGGAACAAAAGTCAGAAACAGCCTATTTTTATTTAAGCAGTTCCTAAAAGTGAGGCTCTCACACTGTACCAGTATTTCATATAGATTAAAGGACCAGGCTGCTGCTGCAGAACAAAGCAGTAGATCAGTCTTTAGTAGCTGGTAAGAGTCTGTATGCTGCTGCATAAGGTGTGCTAACAGAGCAAATGTCAAGTTGAGAGCCTGTGTTATACTGTCTGGCTTTGAACAAACTCACCTATTCAAACACGGGGAGCTGAAGTACCTTTATTAATGAAAAAGTTGGCAAAATTATTTTTTAAGGAGGTAAATTTTTTTATTATTTTACTATTTTCATTAACATGCTAAAGACAAATTCTTTTTGCAACATCAGTTGCAAATTACAAGATTTCTGATTTGGGGTTAATTAAAATGCTATAAATTTACCAGGAAGAAGAAGAAAAAAAGAAAAAAGAAGCCTGTGGTTCTCTTTTTTCCGCTCTTATAATTGAAAATAAGCCCAACTAATCAGTGGGTTCTCAGAGGTGATGGTATAAACTACTTGGGCTAAGGGAACAGCAAAGAGAAATACAGGGCTGTCCAAGTGAAACTCCAAAGGAATTCAGGTAAATAAACTTAAGAAATCAAGATGGAGCCACGACATCAGATTACTATACTTAAACACTTCATTTCCTTAGGAAACAGTGTGTGATACAACCCACAGTCCTTATTTTCATGTGTGCTTATTGACTCCTCTTAACTATTTCAGAATCAGGATTACACCCACTGACTTCAATGGGACTACTTGTTAGATAAAGGATGACAAATCTGGTCCTAAAGTGGTAGACTCTCTTGATGAATATGCATCCTAATTCTTGGTGACATTTAAGTGAGTGAAACATATGTACAGAGAGAATAAAATGCCAAAATGTGTTGCTTTGCCAAGTTGCCACAGTTGGAAGCTTTCAGTAAATTTCCATGTGTTTGTTGATAAATCCTTCATTTTGAATAAAACATTATTTCATTTTTAGAGTAGATTTAGAGTGACAAGCCCTTAAGGCTAAGCAATACCTTGTTTTTTTTGAAACACCTGTGAAACACAGTGATTTTTTCACTTTTGTATACATATCTGCAAGAAATCTGAATTTTCTGGTAGCTAACTTATTTGCTATACAAATGTACATTTTTAAAAGCTGAGAGGCAAATATCAGTTCAAAGGTCCCAAATTTTTATTGCTAGAAGTAGAAATGAGCTTGGTTAATTGTTAAACAACAGACAGTTTCCTGGGTGATTCAATATATCACAGGAGATAGGTAACCCTGATTAAGAACTTAGAAATAATTGAACAGGATAGATTACAAAAGCAAGCTTAAAATGCAAAGAACATGAGAGAGGAATTCACACTAACATAAAGACTATTTTCTTTATATTTCATTATAGGGTTTTTTTGGTATCATTCTACGGTGTGTTTCAAAGCTTACTGAAGTTATTGAAAATATAGCAAGATGGCAGCTAATTGGAATTAAAATATTATTAGTTATTTAACTTTACAGTAGTCAAGAGAGAGATCTATGCATTCTAATTAATATTTAATACTGTGAAACAATAACAAACAATTTTAATTAGTATTAGATTGCTCGATAATACTAGTTAACATAACACCAGCTCCTTCACATCCTTAACAAATGATTCTGTGATGCAGTTCGCATAGCACAGCAAGTCCTGAACTAACAATGCTGTAGCTGTTTCAACTGCCAGAAACCTTTTATAAATCAGGGGGCTCTGTAACGGCTATAAAAAGAGTCACAATATTTGGAAACTAACACTATACTTTTCTCGGTTAAAAATTCCATTCCCATGTGCTTCTATTAACCTCTCATCCTCTAAATCTGTGTCCTCTATCAACTCAACCTGCAAAATCAACCAGACATGTACCTAGGGTAGTAAGGAGAGCCACAACAGCTCTCGGCAATGGGCTGTGCTCTCTGACCACAGCTACTAGCAGATGCCTGGAGAAGATGTAAAGATATGGTAAATATACAGTTTATACCTCCAGAATGTTCTCTGTATCCACCACTGTGATCAAAAGCTTCTTATTGATTAAAGTAAGCAGAATCCAAATTCATATCCAGATGTTGGCAGAATCATATAGCAGATTTTGGAAACATTCTTAATGCACTGCTCCTTTCAAATTGTGAGCAGTGGACCTCTCGGTGCTCTGAGGTAAACCCTATGCATTGTTTGTGACTATTGGCTTCTAATAACAGGTTCCTTCTCCTTTTCTCTAGCAATATTTCTAACAATAAGCAGTTGTATTTTCAGTCCAGGAGGTACCTCTATAGTACCTCAGTTTAGACATTGCCTCCACTTCTTGATGAAAAACCTTGAAGTTGCAAGGAAAATTACTGGAAAAAATCAGAAGGTTAGAATGGTGTGCTTACCAATTGTTTTATACAGTTTGAAAATCTGCAGCATCTCAGACCAAGTGAAGGTTCGGTCTGGTAGAAAGCTGAGTATTTTTCTGAAGAAGCTTATAGAAATTAATTGTAGGCAATTTAGTTACTGAAAGAAAATCAAAGCCTTTGAAGTGTCACACTGGCAAAGATTTTTTTTTTTTTTTTTATGTAGCATGGCTACTATAGATAATATCCTATACCTAGATAAGGAGAGATTATAGGTCTATCTGTGTCTGTATCTGTCTATTCATCTCTACTTCTAATCTCTGTATGAAATCATAGAAAATATTAAGAAAGCAAGGAAATTAGGATATATAAAGTATTTGTGCTGCTCATGATTATCATCTACCAACAAGTATATTAGGAAATCTCATTTACTAAGAAAGGAAGAGATGCCTAGTCCAAAAATCATGGATTCTGTAGTGTTATTAGTCTGATAGCACATATGGTCCTCACCTCCTGCTAAATCCTCTGTGTTTCATCAGCAATGATTACCTGCCCATCCTTCTGACTTACTGGAGTTATAAACCCTCTCACCTGTTCCCTTCTAACATTTCCTCTTGCTACTTATATTCCAACCACCTTTTTCTCTCAAGTTAGACTCAAGTCCCAGTCTGACTAATAGTGTCATTTTAACTCACAGCAACAGTTCTCAAACTGTACTTAGATTGAGATCAGTGGCTTCTGAATGAGAACTTGGGTCCCTCAGAGCTGGTATATCCAGCTGTATCACTGTGTATAAAGGTATCACCTTCTCTTTTAAGCCTTGTTCTTATCCATTAATAAATCATTAGGGTGATTATGTAGGGTATTTCAAAAGATCTTGTAAACTAGAATACTTCTAAAATGTAAATAGATTAATCACAGTTTCCAGTTTGTTCAAATATTCCATTAAAGATGTGTTATTTCGAAGAGATGTGACCACTTCTGAGCTGCACATACATTTTCTTTTCGATATCTTTGCCAATATCAAACCTATGAGCATTTAATTCACCAATACGACTGCAAAAAGCTGGATGTTTGCATTACTGAAGGAGATGTAGCAGATCCAGAAGCTCCTTGTAAAATCTGTGTAGTCAATGAGCAGATGAAAGACAATTTTACCAAACACACATTAAGTCATTAATGAAAATAAAGTTAAAAATATGTGCCAACTTTTAATGTATATAATGAATGAAAAGTGTTGGTGTTTTAGAAGCTTCTTTTAAAAATATAATAGTCTCAATGTACTGACCAGTATTATTTCTTGCTTGCATCTTGCTTTTGCTAGTTGGGTCAGCATCTAATTTTCACCACATACAGTGATAACCGTGCTACCTAACTGTTTGCGTTCATACCAACCTCTCTGCTTTGGGGAAGGGTGACCTGTTATCTTGGCTGAGAGTCTCATATGGCAACTTGAGCCAAGAAAACAGCAGCACTGGGGAAGTTACCTGCAGAGGAACCATCTAATGTCCCAGAGAGGACACTACCATCCCACTGTACATAATCATAGCAAACACACACCCCAGTGGATCCACCTCTTTCAAGAAGCCTGGCCCTGGCAACTGACACAAGGCTACACTTGGGCTACACAAGGATTGACTGGGATTGACTGATTAGGGACTAAATATTACAGATTTTTTTCTGTTTTGTTCCTAACCAGAGATAAAACTACTCTGCAGTAACCTACTCTGAAATAAAACACGTAATATAATACTGAGTATTTTGGTTTAGTCCTCAGTAGCTTCATTTCTGTGTATTATTTCATAAGACCATGCTAGCTTTTATTAATTTAAGGCACAATTTTTAAAACATTAACACATGAAGAAATCTTTATATATTTATTATTTGAATTTATTCCAAGTCGCAAAGAAGTTTTGATTTCAAATAAGGACTTTCACAAAGTTCAGGGTTGTCGAAGCAACGGTTTTGGTTCAAGCCATTCTAAAAATGACTATTTACCGAAGAGATGGAGTGACTCACAAAAAGAGCTTTCAAGCCAAACTGTAGCAATATATTTCTAGAAAGTAGCTAGTTTCTTTTCAATTGTCAGCTTCTCACTATGATCAAAAAGGGTTCAAAAGCAGTGATTTGTAGCGCTCTTCATTTTCATCAATGTTTCACAATTCATCAGTTTCAAACCCAAATAATACTGTATCCCACTGCAAATGTTCCTATAATCCTTTCCTCCTCCAGTGACCTGATCTGCAGAACTACAGGGGAAAAATCCCCACTGTTCAGCACTAAATGTAAATCCTGCATGAAACAGATGTCTTCCCTTTATCTTTTCCATTGCTTTGTTATTGCATTTAATGATCTGCCTATGATTCCCCTTATTTTATTTCTTTTAATAACCAAGGAAGACCAGACAAATCCACTGTAATACATTCATCTCTCTGAAGTCTCCCACTTGATAATTACAGATAAAATGATGCTAAAGAATATTAAAAAAAAAACAAGTTTAAGGGAGCAAACGTGCAATGTATCTGTAATATTATACTCCATTTTACCTAGCTATTTATTATAACCCTCCTTCTTTGAATGTTGCACAAGAACTCCACCAATTGGTGTCAAATTTTATTATTATAATTTTATGGTGTAATTTCTGCATATTGCTGGAGATATTTTAAACATCGATTTTTTTTTTTTTAAACTGTTATTTAAAGAAAAAAAGAGAGATCCAGGATGTATATCTCTTTTCCCAGTGCTCATCTCTTTAATACTTGATTGATAGACTCTCTAGGTCTGATTTTCAAAAGAAATGAAAAAGAAAGGCAGGGATCTGAATGTCCTACTTTTCTTGAAATCCCTGTTATTTCCTTAGTTTTGCTGAAATCTTAGCATATCCTACGGAGTCTTTCAAGGTGTTGGCTTCCTTATCAATGTCAGAATTCACCATGTATCTGAGAATTATCTCCTACCTCTCCTTATTCTATGTGACAGTGGGTTCCACAATGCCATATCAGACTTCATCCTTCAGAAAGGCCCTCAGCATGTATTGCAGCTGGTCTTGAAATATTTTTATTTCCTGCAGAGAATTATGGCCAATTAATGAGCTAGACTCCTCATGTTCTATAAGCAGCAGGTAAGCTGAGACGGGACCGAATTCAGAAGAGATGCTCAAAGTCTGTCTGGAATGGAAATTGATTCCCACAGAAACCCCATGGATTCAGAGGGCACCTCATCACCCTCCCTAATCTCTCGTTCAGAGAACAAGGCTGCTACAGCAAGTTGTTTGTAGGTCCTTGAACTTGTGCAGCTTAGTATGATTTAGGTATGAATTCTATATCTATATAATTTAGAGAAGCAAATTTTGTCAGAGAAGATCCTTTAGGGTTCCCATTGTGTGGCTCTAAAAGGCTAAGTCAGTTCTAGTTAGTAACAGAGGCCAGAGCCCACTGCCTGGCCCTGCATCAGGTGATGTGGCCAATTTGCATTGACATGCCCAAGCTTTCTTCTGCCCAGAAAAGGATGGTCACCTCCAAAATCCTGTTCCGAACAATCTCTGGCTTTCGGTATCCCCTGAAAGGTGCCCATCATAAATAGAGATTGTTGGCAATTAGCATATACCACCCAAAAGTTAGATAGGTAGCATAAGTTCAGTCAGAAGAATTGCATCATCTCTGCCGTACTTTTCCAGGTGCAGGGCAAATTATACAGGGATGCTTAAAAAATCTTAAAAATACGAATTTCTCAAATGTTATCCAAATGGGAGGTACATAAATCAAAGGATCAAAGGATAATTCATGTTGAAAGGGACCACAAGAGGTCACGTTTCCAACCTCCTGCTCAAAGTAGGATCAGCTTTTGGATGAGACCAGGCTGCTCAGAGTTGGGTTTTGAGTCCAGTTGCATTTTGACTACCCCCAAGGATGGAGAGTGCTCTGCCTCCCTGGGCAGGCTGCTCTGCTGCCTGGCTTCCTCACGGGGAAAAAGATTTTCCGCATGGCTAGTCTGATCCTCTCTTGTTTCAGTTTAAGCCTGTCTCTCTTTCGCACACCACTGTGAAGAGCTTGCCTCTGCTTTCTTGATACCCTCCCTGCAGGGTTGAGCAGGCTGCTGTTAGGACCCCTGAATCCTCTCTTCTCCAGGCTCTCAGCCTCTCGCCACAGGCAGGTGCTCCCACCCTTGACCCATTGCGGCAGCCCTCTGCTGAACCCATGCCCGTTTGTCCACGACTTTCTTTTGCTGAAAACGGGATCTGAAAATGGCCATGGCGCTCTGTGTCTGATCCAAGCAGCGCGGAGCGGAGGGGACGACCCC
>JAVJGG010000024.1:12689501-12714925 GCA_035590195.1 Aviceda cuculoides
CACGCTGGAGCAGTTCGTGAAGAACTGCAGCCTGTGGGAAGGACCCACGTTGGAGAAGTTCATGGAGGACTGTCTCCTGTGGGTGGGACTCCACACTGGAGCAGGGGAAGAGTGTGAGGAGTCCTGCCCCTGGGAAGGAAGGAGCAGAGACAACATATGATGAACTGACCGCAACCCCTATTCCCCATGGCCCTGTGCCACTGGTGGGGAGGGGGTAGAGAATTGGAAGTCAAGTTGTGCCTGGGAAGAAGGGAGGGGTGGGGGGAAGGTGTTTTTTAAGATTTGGTTTTATTTCTCGTTATCCTACTCTGATTTGATTGGTAACTAATTAAATTAATTTTCCCTGAGTCTGTTTTGCCCGTAACGGTAATTGGTGAATTCTCTCTCCCTGTCCTTATTGTGACCTGTGAGCCTTTTGTTATATTTTCTTTCCCCTCTCCAGTTGAGAAGGGGAGTGATAGAGCAGCTTTGGTGTGCACCAGGTGTCCAGCCAGGGTCAACTCACCATGATAACTTAGTAAATCTCTTCCTCATATGTAATTAATCCTTCTTTATTGCCACTGATTTTAATAGGACATGAGGAGGTATTTATATTTTCATGTTACCAGATTTATAAAGTAGCACAATGATGTCATTTTTATACTAATATAGCTTATGGCAATACTGAGCATGGACTGTCAAATGCCATTTCTGATGACTCATGCACATAACTGTGGTCATTCTTTTGCCTTGCTTTTTCTTTGATGCTCTTGCCTTTCAACTTCTTCATGATTTCTCTGCTCTTCTGAGCCACTCTGAGTCCCTGCCTGACCCTCACTGACTCCAACCTCTCTGCCTCTTGTAGGCACCCTGCTTCCTATCACCTTAATTTTTTAATTTCTTTATTTCTGCTTCTATTCATGCATGGAGCTTATCAGATTTCTTTGGGGCAGGGGGGGTAAATTAGTTTGCTTTACTGACAAGAAGCACAATTTTAGAGTTGTGAATGCCATGTTGTTCGTGAATGCAGAGTAGAAAAATAAGAACACAAAGGACTGTAATATGTAAATGAAGGACACACTACCTAAGTGAATGTCAAGGAAGGAAAATAAACTCTATGAAATTTGTCCTCCCCTCCCCTTTTTTTGTTTAAATAAACTGAAAAAAGTGATTTCCACTTAATTGAATACTGGCATCACAGCCAACAAGCAGTAATGCACTCTAGCACTTTCCACAGAGCTGCTCTGTAGAAGGATGAGTCACTATGTCTTTCAGGTTTATCTGCTGATAGCAGAAAAATGAGAAAACTCAGAAAGAACCCTAACTGTGTCCAGCTCTTCTTCTGGGCTCCTTGCCTGGCCAACCTCCAGTCCATTGCCCCCAGCTTATCGTCCAGCTTGTTTCTCCCTTGGTCCCATGCTCTCCACACTATGCTGCTCCCAGCCACTTCGGCTCTTTCTTACAGCTTGCTGGGGAGTTTCCTTCCTTCTGCTCTGCCCTACATCTTTGCCGTTGTCCCTATTAAACATCCTCTGGGATCCAGGACTACATCAGGTCAAGATAACTCACCGCAGCTCCCTTTCCCTGCATCACTTTTCAGTCTCCTTATCCAGTGAATCTTCCCTCATGGCAGAACTATACTTCACTGACAGTTACACTAATACATTTCACTTTCCCAATGAGCATAACTTGAAAATAATATTTTTCATTATCCTTATTCACTGATACAGTTGGATCATGTGGCTCACGCTGTACTTAACATTTGGACTGAGGCAGATATCTATCTAGTATGGCAAATTTTAGCCCTTTCTGTAAAAGTTTGCCAGATTAAAACCCCCTGTATTATAAAGGATAGTGTCTGGCAATCTTAATAATAAGCACAATAACTTTAATAATAATAATACCACCAGAAGTCACTCATAATATATATGTTTTCCTTTGATTGTTATGGAAGATTTCCCTGCAATATTATTTTGAAATTATATTATCTTTTCTCTCTATGAGTAAATTATAATTGACACTACAATTTATCATTTGAGAATAGCACCATGACATTACATTTTTAAAGGCTGCTTTTATTCAAATCACAAAATGGGACAGAATCTATACAATAGAAAAATCATGTAGTTTGTCTCTCAAGGTCAGCGAGATTACAGTGAAACAAGGAAATTTGGTCTATCATTGAGGGGCTTATTACAGCTGTATGCTATAGCTCTGTTTCAAGACCTTCATTACATTCTTAAATGTTCTTCTGTTTCAACCAACATCTCTGTCCCCCCCATTTGCAAGTCAAACAGATATCAGAGGAAAAGTGTTTGCAACCATTATTCACCATCTCAGAGAACAAAAGTGAAGACAGAATGTAAAATTAAAAAATGTATACTGCATTCAGTACTGAAATTAATCATAGGTGGATTTTGGCTTTACATTTTTGAGGGACCGAACAGAAAAATGTTAGCGTGCAATTCAGGATATTAATGTAGAGGTAATAATTTTCAATCTTTCTTACAACTTAGGAGAGATTTTCCCAGAAATGTGCAGGAATTTAGAGGCTGTGTTTACACTATGAAAGACCCCACTGCTTACATTACTGGATGGGAAATAAAGACAGCTTCAACACTAGTAGTATAATTTAGGTAATTTTTTTTTTCTCTTCAGTTTACCCACAAGGTATATACAGATGTTGGTAAAAATATCTACATAACAGAGGTATTATAAAGCTTTAATAATGTGTAATCAAAACCTTAGAGAATATATACTAAATGCTAAAATTATTTTCCTTTCTTTTCTTCAGACATTTTTAGTAATAAAATCTTTTACATAGTTTCTCAAATCAAATTAATACCTCACAGTAACACCAAGCATGACATATATGTTTTCCCTAAGGAAGTCTAATTTAGTGTATAATGTGCAGAAAAGTTTTACATTATTCCTATAGGATATTTTGCTGAAATTACTCCACATATATCAAAGAAAAGGTACCAAAATAACTTCAATGAGTCTCCTGTTTGCTTAATGTTTGTATGTTGGGCATAACTGATTCACTCTCTAGTGTGCCCTGGAGAGTTGTGAAATCCAAAAGAGGAAGCATTCTCTGTTGAAACAGCATAGTATTATTCATGAAAATATAACTGCATTGGAAAAAAAAATAAGCCTACTAATTAACATGGGGCTACTGCAAGCAGATCTATTATTTACCAATATTAAATAATTAGCATTTTTATTATTGTACCATTATATACATCATTGGCTTATTTATTAGAGAGGGTTCTTAAACTTTCATGAATATGCTTTGATGCATTAGAGAATTGCTTTACTGGAACAAACTACGCCAATTCTTTTTTCTCATTTTCATCACCAGTTCTTAAAGGAATGAAAGGTGATGAGCTCAATAAAGCTGAACTTACTGTATCTTTCCATATGCACATGTATCATTACCATGACATTGCAGTGTGTTGCTCCTGTCATCTTTTCACATTTATAGTTAATACAATGCAAAAATAAGCTAATTCATTAGCTCTTTCCCTGCAAGTTTGTCTGGAGTTCTTGGAAGTTTCATTTGGAAACCCATCTTCAAAAGATGCTCAGTAGGAATCACACGTTCTCTGGTACCCTCATCCATTGACACAAGCCCATGTCCTGTGAAATGTTCTAAAAAAAGGGCACATGACAAAGTATACACATATTTCAGTACAGTCTGAGACACAAAATTCTTTAAGACTGTATTTGACTGTCCGCTGGTGCCAAAGAGGAATGCTGTCGTTGGGTATTCTGTTTGTTGCTTGGCAAATATTTGATTGTTTTTAATAACTGTGTGTCAGTTCTCATTGAATAAAAAATGTCAGAACAATAGTATGAACTATGGGCAGTGTCCAAATAGCATTTGGCAAGTGTCTCTGTATTATGGTATTTCACCCACAGTTGAGTTTGCTGATCAAACTAAGAGCTATTTATTTATTAGTGGTGGAAGTAGGATGAAATTCTATTTATAAGCTATGGAATATTTCTGACTTACTGAACTGCACAATCACAATAGCAGCACCAACTAACATCTAAATTTCATTTCTATTACTGTTCTTGGCTTATCTTTGCAAGCCTAATGCAGCAACGAAGTTGAACTATTCACTGTTCTGTATACTTATGTCCAGGCATGCTAAAGCACTCAAACGATTGCCTTCCAGGAGAGGATTTTTCCCCCTTTCCAAGGGGAGTGAGTTGGCAGAGATTGTTATAGGTTTAGCCTAACTTATTCAGACATAAATATTCTTGAGAAAGAACATTGTTTTGCAAAACGGAAGTGTAACCCACATCTCACAGATAGAGCATATAATTGAAGAATCCACTCATAGGGGACAATTCCTCTCCAAAATTTAAATATTGACCTGATTTCCAAGTCGCCATAAAGCTAAAAGTCATCATTATTTATGATCTCAAATGAAACTGAGTCTAAACTGTCTGTAGATATATATTCAGGCCTTTCTGAAGGTTCTTATCTAGAATAAAAGTGATATAGTACTTTGCAATAACAGAAAATTACAATCAAACTCTGAAATACAGAGCTATTCATGGCTTTGTCTTTGATATGTACTTAAAACTTATTATTATAGGCATATGGTATAGGGCAGAATTTGACTTGCATAAACCAGAATACGTATGTAATTTTGTATGAGGGGTTTTTTCTTTTCTTTTTTTCCCATGACGTCTTTTAAAATCTCATCTGAAGTTAATGAATAATCATATAAAAATAATAAAGCCAACTAACCTAATACAGCTAATAGGTTCTTTTGAATAGAGTACACCAGAGTGCCATGAGCTGGGAAAGATTTTAAAGAGATTATGGGCTGAAGATAAGAATCCCTATCTGACAGATCCCTCTGGAGGTCAGGCAAGGAAAATAAACAAGAAGCCATGTGGCCAAAAGATGATCCCCTAACAAACAATTAAAGGATATATGGGTCAGAAAAGGAGGAGAGAAGGGAGGCAAAATTGGAAATATTCAGTTCTACAAGATGATTGAGGTGCTGATGGACACAAGTATAGTAACCCTTCATGTTGCTGATGTCCCAGCTCTTCAGCTGTTGAAATACCATGTATTTTTTGAAAGGCAGTTGTACCCTGTCTGGTTGAACATTTGCCGGTGGTTCCTTCTGTGTGTCACATTTATAGCTGATGTGCAGTAACTGTTTCACGCGCTGCATCAGCAATGCTCAGCGCTCCAGGTTAGGCTGCTCAAGCTACTGCAGAGGTGGGGGAAGCACTGTATGTGCTAGCCCTCCTCCTACCTCCTCATGAGATCCCGCTGGCCGCAGGATATTCCAGATATATGTGAGTAGCAGCCCTGGTGCTTCCTCAAATAGTGGACAGGCTATAAGTGCGATACTGGTCTCAAGGTGCACAGGTGGCTCCCGGAAGGATGGTACCTGGCAGGTGCCAGGTATGGACAGGGACCAAATGAGTTTTCTGATGGCAACATTCGATTTTGTCTGATTTCTATTTCCAGAAGCCTTGGGGGTCTCTCTTCTTGTATGGCCAGCAAATGCTCTGAATTAGACTGCAGAGGTAATCCCTCTGGTACTCAGGGTGTATTGCACATGGCTCACCCTGAACGTGGAGGAAATGAGTGGTTTTACTCGAAATCAGATGCTAAGTCACATATGAAGTATGGTACATTCTGGGGTAGTTATCCTGGAAACCATGAATTCTTTTTTCAAAAAGTTCCAAGCTAATGTTAGTGCTCTGGCCACTCTTATGAAGAAGGAGCTGCCTCAGGAGAAAAAATATCATTGGAAGGAGAAGTATCAGCATTACAGCTTTGAGGAGTGGCTGTAGATACGGGACAGAGTGACTCAAGTTTGTTCAGACAGGACAGATTTGTATAGTACAGGAAGAAACAACATTTGCTACTGGAGTCATAAGCTTATAGGAAAGGAAAAGAATTTTACAGTCTCCAGCTCTTGAGATTGTAACAAATGTGAATTCTGTCTGAAGACCTCAAATGCATTTAAATTATTGCTAAATTAATTCTGTGAACAACCCCAGTTGAAGTTAGGAGACTGGAGAGAATGATTTTTTATTTTTTTTTCACTTGCTGTGAAAGTATACTTGCTGAATTAGAACACTTGAAGTAAGATGGGTTCCACAGAATAAATTAGCAGCATGCTGGTTTGAAGGTTGAAGTGTGCTTTCTGGCTGAAAGGGACTCAGAAAATAGCAATGTCTATTTAAAGAAGAGGAGTTTCCAAACAGAAAAAGAAAACAGTTAATAAAAGGAAAGAACACAACTGAAGTGATACATCAAAGATGTATTTACTGCTTAGGTAACCTATATGCTTTCATAACATTTTCTGTTTCTCTGATTTTTTCTTTCTTTGTCACAAATTTTCTTTTTGTTTTGAATTAGGTTTTTTTTCCCCACTCTGCAACACTTTGGTCAGCTGTCCCATATGTAAATGATGCTTTGGCCATCATTCCTAGCACTACATTACTCTGAAGAAAAGATAACTGGAGAAGTGTTTTCTTTCTAAACTTTCCAAGTAATCCTACACTAGTCTGTAAGAAAAAAGATACACTGAAAAGTGAGTTGGGAGTGAAGGCAGAAAAAGAAAAAGAGAAAGAAATACCTAAACTGATGAGAGCATCTTGGCTTTCCCGGTAAACGCACAGGATTTTTGTCCAAACCAAAAGGATCACTGGCTATTCAAGCTACAACAACTCATGAACCACAGAGGGTATTGATGAATACCGTCAGAAACACAGGATGTCAGTTGTTCATGGCTTTTTTCTACTCAGAATGATGTTCAAAACCACTGGACTACTTACTAATTTGCCCTTTTTACCCACACTTCATTATATTTTCATTTGTTGTCATGCTGAGATCTATTTAGGGTATTTAATGTAAAGCTAAACTGGATCCTATCAAGGGTAATTTTTTGTGCAAATAAATCATACAGAAAAACTGAACCTTTATTATTTCTGCTGTTATAAAAGGAAGAAAGTTTTGTGTTTTTTTCAAAGATATTTTTCTCTTACACCCAAAATGTTATTCATACTGGGAAATAAGACTTTTCTAACCAAAATCCCCATATCAACTATGTAAGTACTAGTGAACTAATTACACTAAATTTAGATTGAGTATATTTCATAAACTACTGTAGGTTTTCAGAACTGTTATCATTGTTACATGCTAATTATATGTAATATGTCACCAGTTTTGCAAAACTTAGTTTGTCTCTTACTTGTTTCCCTTTTCCAAAGCCTCTGCTAATGCAAGTGTTGTTAATTCACATTTCTAACTCACACAGTAAAACAGGCTACAACATCTCAGTGAAATTCAGTGGAGAGAATAATAGATCTATGTAAAAGGGAGGTGGGTACATGACCTGGGTGGTTACGCCCACTCAGGGTCTAGAACTCTTTTTGCATGACTGTCTTGATTATCAGTCCTGGAAATTAAAATGTTGTGTTTACACTGTTGGTTGCAAACACCCCATGTAGCTATGAATAGCAAGTTGGAAAATCGGTCTAAATGTAACTCCATTCTGTCACAGCTGGACTGTTTCTGTTCTTCAGCTAACTTCTTTACAGCTGGCCTGGGCAAAATCTCCAGGGTAGACATAATCAAAGGATAAACAGGAATGTCTTAAATGCATCACTGGGTGGCTAATGAAGGATCTTACTGACCTAAGAATTACAGCATTCGTCACGTAGTTTGTGCCTGAACTCCCATGTGGAGGAGGCGAGGGTGTCTCCGCCCTGGGAAGTTTCACTGGTGTAATTCACTAAGCTCTACTTAGCCTACATAGACACATCTTACAAAACTTTGTTAATTAGTTTAGGCTTCATAACACAGTTCCTAGTGTGGCATAATTAGAAGGACTGCTGGACAAGAGGTATGTGATGTAAATCACTGAGTCAGGTCCCCAGGTGTAGAAAACTGTGAACGACCTGGAAATATAACAAGAAAAGGAAGAATACTACAAGGAAAATGCATTTGTATTCTGAAAGCACAGTCAGAATGCAGTAAGGCAGAGTAGATCAGAAAATGACCATGCAGAAGAAAAGCATCACTCAAGGAAAAAGGAAGTGAGCAAGTTGTCATGATGGAACTGGAAGAGACAGCTCTCTGAAGGGCTGTATGGAATATGTTTGTGAAAGAGCAGGAAGCATGAAAATGCAATGCCATGGAAAAGACCTTAGATGACAAGTGGAGACTGTGACAGGACGGATAGGAGACTGAAAGTAGCTGTAGACTGAAAGAGAAGGAATGGTAAAGAAAAAAGAAAAGTATTAAAAGAAAGTGTTGGACTTGTGACTCAGCTGTTGCACAAACTCTTTCCCTAAACTCACAGGTGCTGGAGAGATGATGAAAAGAGTTTATGCCAGGCTTTTTTTTTTTTTAAATCTAAAAAAGAGTATTTGTCTGATGAAAAGGGCAGCAGGTGGAGTACTCCAGTGCTGATCCCTGGTTGCTGAAATGACTCATCCAAGCCATAGGCAGCTACGCATAACTAGGGGTAACTGAGACTGCTCTAATCTGTGACCAGGGAGTCTTCAGCCAGTTTATTGCTACCTCTCCACTCTCTCTTGAGCTGCTCTACATACAGCTCTTGTTTGGCATAGTTATGTTCCTCAGTGAGCAAAAGATGCTCTCTGAAAGACAAAAAATGGAACTACTGTTCAGGGAAATTTGGTTGAGGCAGAAAACACAGAAATGCCTTTTCATCTGATCATTTGGACACCAGCAAGGTCTTCATGGTAGAACAGGTGGAACCAATTTGCAAAACACTTTTGAGATTTCTTACTGTATGGTAATATGTTACTGGTGTCAGAACACTTCATTAGAAACTTTGGAGAGCATACCTATTAAAATAATTTCAATCATTTGTTATACACACACACACATATATATGAGAATGACAAACAGTATTTTATATGGAACAGTAAAAGGAGGAAAAGCAGATCAATCATGAAAGATCAGGACTCTCTATAAGACATAAACCCCTCAGTTTTGTGCTTACTGACTGCAAGGCACTGAGGAGAGGATATAATGTGGTGCACTTCTAAAACTCCTCACAATCTAGAAGTTTCAGTAGCTAAAGTATGGAGAAGATTTGTTGGATCATGCTGCTATTAAAGCAGCATTGATGAAATATCTTTGCCTGTATCAAGGTTAATTCTCTGAAGATTATGCTAGTATGTCTGTATGAATCATGTCATGGATGTCTTCAAATAAAGCAGGAACTGTGCTCTAAGGAATGTTGTGGCTGGAGACAATAAGTACATACACTAAATGAAGGGGGTTCATTCCTGGCTGTCTGACATTCATTCAGCCAGGAACTAAGTGGGGAAAAAAAAAATCTGGAGAGGGCGCGAATTTCTCTGTTCCTCTGTAATCAGTTTCTGAAACACATCACAGGCATTCTCTAAGTTAAAGACTGTCATTTCCACCATCTACCGGTGAAGAAAACAGAAAATCGGACTTCTTGGTGAAGGAGAAAAGAGCCTTCCACTGCCGTTTTAGGGTATCTGCACAACATAGGTGTCCTTTACTCTAACAGCAGACACTGAAAAATTTATGGCTTAAATTCCTATTGAACAGAGCTGTCTGCAGCTACAGCTACAAGCTCAGTGATAGCTTCCCCAGTCAGAAGAGGACTCTGGAAAAGTATGCAAGATAACCAGGAATATGCAATCCAATTTCCACTAGTATGGGTCAACAGAAAGTGTCCTCACCCTAAGTAAGGGTGAGGGAATGGTGGTTTCTAATGCAGGAGTGGCTTGTTCAAGTTTCATGTCATCCCTGTAAACACAGGCAGTGTAGCCTTATAGAACTGTAAACGTACAGCTGAATCTCAGACATGAAAATAAGTAGTACAGATAGAAAATAAAAAAAATCAGCTGCCAGAACATGATTAGAATTTTGTCTAGTTTGCTTTGTTCGGTTTTTGCTTTAGTAGTTTAAATCACAATTCTTAGTATTAAAACATATCAGTTCAGGCAGCTATTAATATCCTCTGAGATTTAGAAGCAATTACATTTAAAAATGGAATTACAGAAGATGTATAAACAGGAATGATGTTTTAAAGAAATTAAACAAAGATCTTAATTGCAAATCCAGTCACATGGCTGAGAACAGGAATAAACCTTTGTTAAATAAAGTCTCAGTGACATGAAGAAGTAATAATCTGACGTTTTATTGCATGAATTAGGTGTTTCTTTCTAACTACTAAATACTTGCCTGATGATCAGTTGCTGTCACATTTAGAACTGTAAATTTCACCAGAAAAATTGAGTGTGCCCGATGAGATGCATTACTTGCTATGTATCTAGGACAACAGCAGCAGAGACTAACATAGACTGTGGTCCTAACACAGACTGTGGCCATATTATGTTAGGTTCCTTTCAGTACTCTCATGGTAAAAAATACTGACAATAAACATTGGTAATTCTAAATGAGGCTGAGAACAGTCTTGGTCTCTTTTTTGGTCAGGTATTCTTCCGCAGCAATCCACAATAAGAAAGATTATGTCACCTGCTGTATGTGAAATTGTCCAAGTTTTTTACTTTTATGCTGTAGATAAAAAATTAATCCTGTTCAGTTCTGTTCCACTCTTTCCTTATAAATTCCTAAATGATATGAAACTTACTTGGGTTCAAATTTTGTTACAACTCCCAAATTAAAACCATGTTCATTTTTGTAACCTTAGCCAGAATTTTAAAGGAGGTTTGGGTGAAGTATAGATCTCGCATTACATTTAGAGAAAAATTTGGCTGATTGATTGGGTTGGTGTTACAGAATGCTGATTTTACAGCACGACAACAGCTTGGCAGATTCAACAATACTTTTTCTATCAATATTTATCTTAATTTTTTATGAGACTTCTCATCAGTTATATTTTCCCAATGATTATGTCTATACTTGAAAATCCTGTAGGTCTTATTTAAGATGACGTTATAGTCTGCAGCAAAACCCAAGTGCAGAGATATGCTGAATCAAATGACGCAAATGATGAGGTTCATGAGGCAAAAAGACACTAAGAACGTGAACAGTTATATCACATGCACATATACTTTCCTGGCCTTAATCCTTAAAGAATGACTTCACTTTTTGACATGTTACAGCAATTCTTTAGTTTGTAGTTCAGGAAGCTCATGCAAAATTGAGAAGAAGGAGCAGAAGGAGGATCATTCTAGGTAACCTTTGTGTACAGTAGCAACCAAAATAGCTCAAATATTAACAACTACTCAGAATAAGTATTTTAAAACACTGCTGTGAATTGACTGACTTTCAAGAAAATAGCTAGCCAGCCATATAAAATTTCTAATGTGAAAAACATGGAATTAGACAAAGAGGTTAACCTGATTTGTTTTCTCAGCTCTAACTGTAATGCAATATCAAAAGAAAAGTATGGCGTTCATTTAACTTTGTGGTTGAGTCATATACCTTGGATTCTACATAGTTAAAGTTTAAATGTGAGTAAAAACCATTTGAATTTATTGAACAAAGAACTGGAATTTTAAAAAGTATTCTTTGTGTTTATCAACATTTTCACTCATTAGAAAGCAAATCCCTTCAAAATTGTTAAGACTATTTCTTGCTCTTTTTGTAATAGTACATTCTAGGTATTAAATTTCACCTTTTGTGAGGGCATTTTCAAAATTTTTGAGGCTATTAAACAAATGCTTTCTCAGCCAGGAATATGAATTTCCACAGTGCTTACTTTCAACTATAGAGGAACAGAAATAAAAGCCTCTAAGTTGTCTGCCTAAGTGGTCTGATTCTTCTCTCAGTTACTGGTGTATACCTGCTGAATTTTTTAATTTAGAACCTGATCCTACATAACTGAATTCAATGAGAGATTTGCTGTTGAGTTCTGAGAGGTACGTTGATGTCTTTAATGAAAAGTAAACCCCAAATTGTACTCTTTCTGAGCTGAGCTAACCAGGACTGGAAGCTGAAACTACAGCTTCAGTGGAGTCATATTTCCAGTTCTGTAAGAAGAGGAAAAGGTGACCAGGAAAATGAGAGTAGCAGTAATCACCTATCTCTATATTTAAAGCCACCACAAAAAGGGGAATCTTTAAAATTAATGAGTTGTCTTTCTCTGTAATAATGATACATGTGAACAGCTTTTTACATGCTCTGCATCTCATTTCTGAGCAGGTAGAATTGGATCCCGTGCCCCCACTCCCCCAGGATAGCTGTACATATTCTGTTGACATTATGACAGTACTTTGGGTATTTTGGAACATTTACTTTTACTGTCAAGCCTGTTTGTTGAATTTACACTATGTAGTACTAGCACAGATGCTTAGTCCCAGCAGCCTTTGAAGAGAAATATTAACGAGGCTTGTGCATGGGCATGAACAGCAGGATCAGAGCTCTAGGAAATATGTGGAAGCATGAAACTGCCTGAGAACTGGGCATAAAATGAGAGTTAATGATTGAGAAGCGATAAGTGCTTGTTGCTTACCGCATACATAGCTCCGGAGTATTTCACAATGCAATTTCATTGAACAAAAGCCTGCTAGAAGATATGGAAAATATAATAATTTTTGATACCAATATAGGGACAGACTTCCCTGTGAATATACCTGTATGTGTGTGCTTGCTTATTTTATCTGCAAAGGCATATTCATGACTCTACTTTGTCAGTGGGATGAGCTATATGTTACAGTATAACCTAGGAAAGGTAAACTATGAATGGTACTTTAAAGCTGAATTGTACTCTCATATCATATATAAAGTTCTGAGCTTGGATGGAACTTTCAGATAGGAGGTCAATATACTAATAATAAATCTAAAATATTATCCTCAACTCCAGTCGCAACACAACTAATTCCTAGCGCTCTACAGATTTTAATTCTGTGGAAACCAAGTTAAGGCATGACAGTTTTGTAATGCAATAACCTAACATAGCCACATTTGCAACAGAGACGTGTCCTTCCTGATGAACTAGAAATAATTCATGACTTCTGCACACAGTGTTAGGAATTTCAAAGTTCAAGCATATACTTAAGAGGGTTAGAAGCCTGGCAGATAAGGTGAAAGATTCTGACTTTGTTTTTTTTGGTTAAGTGACTGAGAAGTTCTCTTTGATTGAAAGACGGCTGAACTGTTGTAGAATAGTAAATGGACATTTGCATCCATTGTCGCAGATTTTACATTAACATTTAATAAAGGGGAGTAAAATCAGCTAATAGTACTGCCCTTCTGCTTTCCTTTATGCCATATATCACATAGACAATACCTACAGTGAAAGAAAATAAAGGCTGCAAAATTAACTACAGGAAAAAAATGGAATTAAGGTTACCTGTGTTTGAAGTTATCCTTCCCTTGTGTATATTAATTATTCTACAGTCTAATTACATGATCACATATTAATTTTTTCTCTAGACTCCAGACTCAGTCATGTACAGAATGGATGGTACTTGCTGCCTAAGGGTTTTTCAACATTTGGTTCAGTGTGCAGCCCCAGGACTCACGTAGATTCAAACCACATTCTGAAAACAAATTTTTTCATTTCCACATGGACCGTTCTCCTTACATCACAATATCTAAGTTCCTACGCAATATTAAACTACTTCCTAAGACTTTTGTAAGCTAAATGGCCTTATGGCTTCCTATTTACAGCGGAAAAGTGAGCCACAGCAACATCTGCCTGTGGCAAGTAGGGTAGAAAATGTCAGCCAAAATGGTTAGTCTGGTAATGTCATGAGTTGCTAATTAGATGATCTAGTGATAGAAAAAATCAACACAATCTGTAAGTGAAATTGTGCTCTGTACTCTCTCTAATATTTTTCAGCATTTTTTAATAGTTACTTTCAGCATTCTAGGTATATTAGTAATAACACTTTAGCCCAGCATTTCAAAAGTAATTATATAGTGCCTTCTTATAAAGTACTGGAGTAATAGGATCAATGCCTAAAGCTGCTATAGCTTGTTTATTTGTGAGCTGTAATCTCACAAACAGAACAGGGTCATGTTAGGCAAATACTTCAGAGTAAATTTAGGAGAGGTTTCCAAGGAAATTTTAGATGCCACAGGGGATTGTAGGAGCATGCTCACTCTTCAGTGAGTGCTGCTTAAAGCTATACTTTCAATATGCTGAGTATCTCCACTTGCTGTGAATTTTCCAAGAGAGGAAACAATCATATAATGACTTTCATATTGGGCTTGTGGTGACATCTCTATACAGATCACAAAGACTCCAAATTATTGTGCCACAAACCATGCCATGTGTTACAACAAACAAAATGAATGAAAAATGTATTCAGGTATCTGGCACACTTTGCCAAATAGAAAGCCATTTTCCTGTAAGTTTAAGAGTGTGCCAATGTAGGTGTGGAGGAGACACACTGCTGCATACTGGAGTTGACAAAGAAAATTTGGTGATCATAGGGGGTTTTTTCAGAAGCAGAATATATTTAAAACAATTCAGAATAAAGTGAAAAAACCCCATGTTTGAATAGATACTTCCAGAAGTGAGTATGTGTGTAAGAGCTGGTGCAAAAAGGTAGGAGTTAGTTGTATTCTGTGTGGCACTCTTTAGGTGTCAGTTACTGTTACCTTTGTGTTTCTTTCACCTAGATGAAGATAATATTATTACAGAAGGCTTCTGTGAAACTTAATATAAAGAAAACACTTTGAAATGGCAGAAGGAAAGGTATTATATAAATATCATAAATACTGAAAACTGTAAGATGCTATTGATGGCTGTATACTTATTCTTGGGTAAGAATTATGAGTTTGTTCCTTTTCCATGTGTTGTTTGTATTTCTCACAATATGTATGAGACACACGTTTTACCCATGGAGGATCTTGGATTTTTGTTTATTGTAAGGCATTTTATTTCTTTGCTTTAAAGGAATGTTGCATGTATTTATCTGCATGCAAATTTCTTATTCTATTCAGGTGCCTAAAGCCTTTGGTAATTGAAGCCATAGTGTAAAATTTACGGTGTTATTTGTAAAGTAGCTTACTGGAAAGTAAACCAAAAAAATCTAGTATTCTCTACCTTGTATCTAGAGCAAACAAAATTTAGTTTTCCTGGCTGTTAAACTTAAATCTACCTCCTAGGGTCTTACTGTAAATCTCACACACCTTATTAATAACGCTGGCCTGAATTAGTAGGATAAAGACATTTGTAAAGCTTATCTCCTGCTCCACAGTTGTTAAGTTGTCAAATCAGGGCACTTAGGTTAAGATTAATTCTACTAAAATGCCTACTCTAGTTAATTCCCAGAAACATTCTGCAATAGGACATACGAGACCAAACACCATAAATAGTTGTAGTGAAACATGATTTTAAGGTAAGATGTATGTGATGCTCAGTTTATGGCTGGCTTTATTTGTACCAGACTAGAAGAACAAGAAATTCATGTCCCTGACACCTCTCCCCAATGTCTAAGAGTTGCAGTTGTCTCATTTAAAGCATATATACGTTCAGAGGCTGCAAGAGTCATGATTAGCTCCCAGCACCTGAAAAAAATTGTAATTCCTAGACTGGCCTAATAATACAGATGTTCTGATGATGATGCATTAAAACAAAAGTATTTGAGAATTATAGGATGAAAATTAAAGATGTCTAAACTGCCCCTGCAGTCCTCCTCTCTCGCAAGAGAGATTAACCTCTATCTCTGAGTTTTTGACTAAAATTACTTCTCAGGCAAATTCTTTGGCATCAAAGATGACAATTTCTGGCCTCCTGTGCCTCTGTCTCCTCTTTAGAAAGATATATTTAACCCAGAAAATTTCAATGGATGGCTTTGAACTGCCCTTATCAGGAAATGTACAAAAATCTTTCCGAGATGAGACATAATTCAGTCAACAAAGGTTAGAGCATGGAACTAGGGAAGCTGGTTTCTGGCAACTACTGTTGTTGTACAGTTACTATGCATAATTTAGCTCCTTAAAGAGCATTATGAGCTGAGCAGGACCTGCTCTACTCCCACTTAAGTCTCTGGATCAGTCTGAACGTGAGTCAAAGCTTGGTGCTTAAAACATGAAAGCAATCCGTTACAGAACATGTACCAAACTATAAGGAGCTGTGTGCAGTTTTACTTTTATTTCAGCTCTATGTTAACTCAGGAATTCCTAGGCATGCATTTTTGCTGATTATTGCATTACTATATGATAGACTAATAGCATGATCTAAGTGCTTAATATCTAGTCCCACAGGGGGATTTGATAATGCAGATGTCAATGACCTGACAGAGTATTTATGCTAATGGTTTCCAATAATGGATCAGGACTCAAGTTTTCTGTGTGTGCCAAAGCATCTCTGTATCTTATGGCATAGCAAACTCAGTCTGTCACTTTCTTGATCTGTATAGTTCTGATCCCAAGTGTGCAGCTTTTATTTGGAAACAACAGTTCTAATTGCTGTGACAACAGAACACCACAAATATAAGATTTCAATAACAGCTTCTTTTAAAAAAAACCAATGAAAACCAATAGTGAAAAAACCCCTAACCACCTCAAACTTCTCTATCAATTGGAAGACAAGATGTCCCCATCTAGAAAAACCCAGATGACATTTTAAACGACCAGCATTTTAGCATTTTTGAGTCATATACTATTTTATATGCTATAATTCATGACTATTGGGTTTGAATCAATTATATCTACTAAAGCAAAACAAGGGCATCAAAACCATATCTGTTTCAAAAAACCCCATTATTCTGGAACAGCTCTTGTACTCTGTTTAAGGATTATAAGATATATATAAATGCAGTTGAGTTTCTGGTCTTCCAAGTGATTATATTTTGCATGACTTGTACCTGAACTGATTTATCACAGGTACACTTACCTGCAGCTTTTCAAAGAAGCTTTTGGACTACTAAATCCTATTTTTCTAGTACTCCAAGGGAGTAGAGTTTCATAGGTGTTCTCTGATTTAATTTTGCTGTTATGATACAAAGGTATCACAGAAGAAGAATCAGTATATATCATAAAATCTAGAAGCAGTGATCTTTCCCTGTCACCTTGATGTGAAAACTGAAGTCTGTGACTGAACATATCTCTTTAATCAGCTGAACAGAAAAAGATGAGATATGAACAAGTGGAAAATAGGAAAGACCAAAATGGATTTCAAGAAAGCAGGGATATGCACCCAGAAGGCATTGCTACGAACACGACTGAGTGCAGAACTAATGTGGGCTGTTAGCAGATTTGCAAAACGTGTGTGCAAATCCTATTTTTGGATTAAATGACTCATGTTAACTACACACAAGCCAAATAACTCTCTGAGTACAACAGAAATAACTTAAATGCAAACATGTCCTTCAAATAATGTTGTGGGTTTTTAAAATCATTATTATATATATTTTTTAAACAGGCAAATGACCTGTTAGTAGAACTGGCACAAGACATAGGCAGTTGCTTTGGGAGGCTGTTGACAGGGGATGGTAGACATGTTCTTTGCCTATGCCCATATGTAGCTAGGTTACACTTGCTGCCAGCCAGCTCAGTGAGTGCCACAGTAATTCAGAATTTAAACTGCCATCATCTTCCACCACCAGAAATGAAAGAATGAGGCCACATTGCCTGAATAAAATTAGTCAGGAGAAGACAACTCTCTCCAGCCAGGTAGGTTCAGTGCCCTCTCTCTCAGGAACTGGCCTCCTGTCCTCTATAGAGCTGCACCCTGTCAACCCTTTGCCCTTTCTATGTTGAACTAGGAATTACATGGGAGGTGAGAGATGTTGGAGGTTAAGTGTCTTCCTCAAGGTTCCCCTCCAGTAGACCAAAAAACTTATATAATTGGCTAAAGATTAGAAGTTCAGGTGCTTACAATAGAGCTTAATTACTTTCTGATACAAAGGTCTCCATTTGTCTCTTGGGCATAATAGCGATTCATCACATATCAAATGCTTTGTTCTCCTACGTTTACAAATATATCTCCCTCTGTCATTATCCTGCTATAGAGAAAGAAACTGGAGTGAAGACAAGCAAGCGTGTATTGTGATGATCATCATGTACTTCTGTAGCTAAACTGATGGAGCATAAGGCAGAAACCATCTATGGCTCTATTTTCTTAAGTTCATAACTGACCCAGTCTTAAACTCTTTATTTCAGATACAGCTGACTAACAGGATTGACTTAGCTTTGTGCTAACAGTCCAACATAAAGCAACATGAGCCCTATCAGAATTAACTTTAAGAGTTCCTGGCAATAAGAAATTGCAGTTTTCTTACTGCAGGAGATGTTGGACTTCATTGCATTCAGATGTGATCACAAGTCCTCAGCCTCTCAATTACCTAAACCTACCCCTAATTCCAGTTTTATTCATATCACAGTGAATAATTCTCACTCCTCAACTAATAGCGCCCTGCAGGGTTACAGAGAAGGAGGTACTGAAATGGTGCAGAGTTCAAAGAAGGCAAGGCAAGCATGAGAACTGGTGCAGGTAAGGGCAAGTGGCTTTTCCTCAGTTATACTGGGGAACAGATGACTATAGGGCTTTAACCATCACAGTGTAATGGAGTGCTCCTGGAGTGTTTGGGGAGGTCCTGGTATGGAGCTGTGGCTAGTTAGGATTTCTAAGAGTAGCTTTTGAGAAGGTACAGCAGAGAATGCTAAGTACAGCAGTGCTGAATACCTTTACTGTTTAGTTATAGGTCCTGTAAATATCCATGGTCTATGAAGCATGACAAGGGTTACAATTGGTGTTAGGGGTTAGGACTGTAGCATCTAGAAACTATGTTTAAACATTAGATAAACAATAAGATTAGGGAGGAAGCCATTGCTGGCAGATATTGCCTTAAACTTTGCTGTAGGAGAAGATCATGTTCTCTGATACAGTATTAGGAATAAAGAAAAGGATGAGGTACAGGCTAAAGAAACTAGGATTTACAAAACCTGCTCCAAAGCATCTATGAGCTAGACTCCTAATGTTACCAACTCTCTTAATTTTTTATGCTTTATGGTAGCTCACCATTCTGTCTCCAGTTGTAATCCTGACTTGAACCCTGTTCCTTTCATCATAACTCAGACCTTCTGAGGACTGTATTGGACCACCACATACAGAACCCACTACGCTCCCAGAAGCCACAACAGCACAGTGTCTTTTTCTGTGAATTAGTATTAAACCATTAAATAGTATCCTTAGTCAACAATTTGCCAGGATATGTTGGAAGATTCCAACAAAAATAAATGTTGCTTCTTGCCAATGCTACCACCTCCACATCCCTAATCAAGTTTTCAGGATGAAGAGGAAGCTATTTGCTTGTTCCTTCAAAAGGATTCACAGACTACTTTAATGAAAGTACAGGTGATGTGTTGTTGGGAAAAGTTTAGTAATTACAGTCTGCCTATCTGATATCCCTTGCTGTAGCTGTTCACTTCCCACCACAGTGTTGTAGAGTCTTTTCTATCAGACATCACAAGGGTGTTATATTTTACAGAGATTGATACAATTCTGAATCACTATTGTGACGTGATAAAATGCACCATGTGTATCGAAAATTTATATAAGTGAACTGTACCATTCCAATTAGCTGTTGGCTTTGTGGATTTCGGCAGAAGTTTAAATATCCACCAGCTTGACCAGCAAGATGCTTTATCCTCTAGCTATTGCTTTGTCATTGAATCTTGACTGTATAATCAATGTAGCCTCTCATTTATTAAAGCATTTTCTAGCCTGTGACAGAATGTGAGAATACTGCAGCAAACAAGCGAAATACATAGATGTTGCCATTACATTTTAAGGCTAAAGCTATAAGAAGATGGAAGCATGAATTACTGGAAAATACTTCTTTTCGATAAAATGGAACAATCAGGCAGAAAAAAAGGAAGAGGATTAGGCAGAGTTTCATGTTTCCAATACAGAAGTTAAAATTTTCAGATAGAGTTTTCTCTGCCCAGATCATGGTTAGTAATTTTCTGTTTTGCAAAATATTATAACTAGCAGAATTCATGAGCAGAATTTGGCATTGGTTCTCAAAAGCCAACTCTGTTTAAGAGAAATCATCCATACACACTTGCTAACTGCTAACTGGAATTTGAAGTTCCCTAAGTAATACTGAAGCACAGTACTGAACATTATACATCTTTTCAAAGCACCTTTACTTTTCTGAAACCCCCAAAATCAACTATGCAAAGTCCAATCATGGGAAAAATCACACTTCGAGATATTTGAACACTTGTGAGAAAACACCTGCAAGAGAGTTCTGTGTATTTATTATTACTGACGTGGCCTCCAATCAGAACATCAGTCAAGGACTCATTCTGTCACAACACTGACAAAAAGATAATGGTTACCTATAGCTAACAGCTAGAGAGATAGCACTGGCATATATAAATGACATATAAAAATTGAGTGCAGTAGCTTAATTTTTTTTTACTTTGCACACATCAAAGGATTGTCATAGATAGCAGTTTAAATAGGGTTAAAAATGTATGCTAAAAATACCAGCTAGGTGCTGCAAAACAAAACAGCAATTTTGTTCATTGTCTTGACCCTGGTAGTCCTTGATTCAACTGTGTAATACATTCACATTGGTTTACCCTATTCTGACAAATTTTTTGCATTTAGTTCCCTAGTTTCAGAATCTTCTGAAAAGAAAAAAAAAAAAAATCTTTCCTGGGAATGTCTCTTTTTAGATCTTTATAGGGAACACCTGATCACTTCCTAGTGGGATCTGAATAACAGTGAGTGCAGTTACCAGGCTCCTAGCTTCCTCACCTTTAGAGGACTTCTCCTGTAGCAAATATAGAACAGTCTCATTTAAAGAAATAAGACTCTTATTTTTAACCTAGGAAACTGAGTATTTAAGGACATGCTGAATCGTATTATTCCAACATGATTCACAATAGCACCACACCGTACATTTACACACCCACAACTTGGGAATTTTGAAAAGGGAAAAACTGGTATTTTCTATGTTGGCCCTCTCACCCTCTCAAGGGGTTTGAAGAACTCTTGCTTGTTCTTACCTGACATGACCTCCTACCTCTACACTTACAACATCGCAGCCGCCGAAAATTCAAGGTGGCTGCAGCGATGGGCAGAGGAAAGGGGAAATTATTTGTTCTTGACAGCTAGCAAAGAACTAGAGACCAGACTAGAGTAAAATCTGTGGGCTGAGAGAAAAGATGCATTATAACATGTTTCCGGGCAGTTAAATAATGGTCTGAAGGCAACTACTGCATTGCATGCTTGTTCTTGTGATCACCTCTCAATATTTAAACTGTAGTTTGCAATCAGAATATCTACAGAAATATATTCTACCTTTTATTGTTATGACAAACATCAGTTATAAGAGAAGCATCGGGTGTGTGAGTGGGGCGTGGGGTGTGTCAGTAACTTCCCACTGATAGCCCTGAAAGGGTCTTACACTCTTCTGCTCCTGAAGAATTTATGAATCTGACCTCAGCAAGACAGAGCACACATTCTTCATCCTGTATCACTGAAAGCAGGAGGACATTCAGAAAGACAAAGTACTACTACGGTAATACTGCAGTCCCTGTGCTAGGCTGCCGGCAGCACTGCGGTTGAGACCAGAGCCAACAGTGGAACTGAACAAAAACATTAAAAAGGATGCATAAGAAAGCTTTAAAAAGCTAACATCTGGATACAGTTACTGGAAAAAATTCACCGCTGTGACTGACATCTGGACTGACAACCTGCCAAAAGCTACCTATTAAGCAGCAAGACTTAGCGATTCTGTTGCTCGACCGGACATGGAGGGACGTCAGATAATCACACAGTCCCGTTTTTCAGCTGGAAGAAGACTGCGGTGCTGGCTCCGCGTGCGGCGGGCAGCACCTCGCGCACCCGGCTGCAAGGGGCTCGCTGAAGGTCGTAGCCTTGCTCTCTGCTGGGTGCTAGGTCAGAGCACACACCGTCCTACTCCCTGCTGCTGCGGGGGGGAGGCTGGGGGTAATGGTCATGGCCGGGGCTGGAGGTGGTCCCAGCAGACAGCAGCAGGACGCTTTTGATGCCCGAGGGTGCTCCTCGTCTCAGTTTTGTACTTTCCCCTCAACTTATTTTCCCTCCCATGACAGGAGCATTGCAACAGCAGCCCCAGCTCCCGGCCTTGTGATGAAGTAAAATTCAAGAAGCCTGAAGCTGGCTCTGGGAAGATTGCAAAGTGCTCAGAGATGACCATAATGGCTGTAGTAGAGAAAAATAAAGGCTACAGGAGAAAAATAAAGCAGGTTCCACCATCCAAGACATTATTTTGTGTACACTGATATGACAGTTTGCTTCACAGTTTGCTGACACCTATCCTGTTTGTGCACACAGATTTTGGGATATTCACATAGTTCAGTAGGCACACAAAACTGGAGGCTGGTTGAAAAATATTCCTTTGAAAATATAGTTCAATGTATTTTTTACTGTGTCTCTCTACTATTACCGTTTTAAAGACGCAGTGATACTAATTCTTCGGAGATGACATGACTTTCATTTATGCACTAGAAGAAAGATGGTAGGCTCAGCCATTTGCAGAGAAGAAATAAGCACATATTTACAGAGTTCTATAGTAAACTTGATTAGTACTGCACATTTCCATGTGAAAAATCTGTTCATTTTACTTTGGTTAAAAAACAAAATAAGAAGCTTCTCCTGCCACATGACATAATTACATCAACAAAACAAGAGTTGTCTATCTGAATTTTGTTTTGAATGGTCAATGGAAAAGAGGAGTTGATTATGTGATGGTCATTGTATTGGCTTGGAGAGACCAATTCAGTCCATGTCCTGATGGGTGCACAAGTGGCTAAAATTTATGCTTGGAGGAAAGTTATATAACTCTGGGAAAGGTAATACATATGATGATAAATGGCAGATTTATTACTTTACATTCCCCTCTATTCCCCAGCTTTGAAAGTTAAAAGTCTAGCAAAGACTTTATGAACATAGTACTAAATGATCCATAAAGAAATTGCACTTATATCGGAATGTATGGTCTTCCATGTACATAGCTGAAAGTCAAAGCAAGTGCAGCAAACAGGAGGCATGCTTCCTGCTGGCACTGATTACATTGCTATCAAGTCCCATTAATGTTGGGAAGCACTTTGCCATCCTTAACATCTGCATGGCAAACACGTTACCAAGAAATGAGGTGATGGAGAAACGACAGAAACTGTTAACATTGAAATATGCCCAAACCAAGAGGCAAGCAACAGAGGGGTGTGACACACTTCATAGTGTGAATGAACATCGGTTCAGAATTTGTAGGGCTTTTTATGGAATGTGTCTCAAAGTACTTCAAGGCCTAGAACAGTCCGGCAGGTACCCTGCTTCTCTCCTTCTCAAAATAGTTAAAACAATGTTCCCATCTTGGATAATTCATTTTTACTTATGTGAATTAGTTTCCTTCATTCATAGCTCTTTTTGGGACTGATCATCTGTTCCTCTCTTTTTCAGATGTTTTTTGTGGGCTTGCACATCCTTTTTTCTACTCTTTGTAGCCCACAAGTTCCCCATTCCCTGAAAAGCCATTTTCTGTAGGGCTGTGCTTTCCAGCCCTGTCTGCCACAGCTTGGCAATTCCCGGCATTCACTTAGTTTTTCTGCTCTTGGCTTTGAGAGCTCTGTAAAAAAGCCCAGCTCTGAGCAGGGCTTGAGACTTCACTGTACAACATTTGCCCAATTGTTTAATCCTTCTCCAAGGCTTTTTTGGTAGCTAAGAGAAACATCTAGGCTCTCAGATGAGAAATGACCATGATTTTCTTGACATTTCTTGTCCCACAAGCTTCCTTTCTATGATTTACTGGTTGAAGTCTCCTTCAAACAAGCTTTCTCCCCCATTTCCAGAATGGTGTATATGGTTTTGTTTCCCCAAAAGGACTCTTCACCATCCCCACTTTTTCCTAGCCTTAGATGCTTAGTATTCATTACAAGGGTCTTGACCAACTTGCCTTGAAGCCAACAGGAATTTTTGTCACCTCAAATAGAAGTAAAATCTTAAAATAAATCCTGTATATTCTAGTATATTCTTCAGGGAAGTATGACAACTAAGTCACTTTACCTACCCACCCCCAAATAAGGACAAGGAATTTGGTCATTAACTTCTTATTTGGACACCTAAACTGTGGCCTGAATTGCAAAGTATTTATCATCCAGGTAGGTGCATTGCACATAAAATAAAAAAAAACACAGTGAAACAAGGGCATGTTTTGGACCTGTTTATCTGCTACTAAACACAACAGTAAAAAACCCAACAAAACTGAAGAAGTCAGAGGAGAACAGATGTCAAAATTTTGTCTCTGTTATTCAATTGACAAAGAAGTTTTATCTGGTATAACAAAGAGGAGACAATTTTGAGGATGACAAAGATATGCTGTAGTCATAGTGAATTAAACTGACTGTGTAGTTATGCATCCAGCAGGGATTAAAAAACGCACCAAACTAATACACTTTATAGATATTTCAGAAGATAAAACCATTAAAGGGGAAAAGTTCAATTCAGTTTCCGAGGTGGTGTGACAGGGGTAGTGAAGCATGCTCACCATGAATAAATATAGAAAACTTATAAGTACATAAATGAATAAAGAGCTGCTTAAAACACATGTCCTACCACATTCACTTCCAGCAATTTTGACACATTTGTCCATCAGTATGTGAATCAAAGAGATCAGCTTGAAGTTATTTGCCTTGGAGAGAAGGAAAACACAAAACAAAAAAACAGAGAGAAAGATTTTCTTTGCAACTTCAATTTCTTGCTATCAGTACACCAAATAAACTGTTTTACATACAAGTTGCCAGGCTGAACAATATTGTTCCCATGTTGAAATTTCTCCAGTTGTCTGCCACATTTGACTGCATGCAAATAATAATGCTCTCATGATGAGAAAGAAGAGAGAAAAAAAACAACTAGCATTTTGTATGCCAGGAATAAAAATCTTCAACGCTTGAGAAGAAACATAATCAAAAGCTGCTAAAGCAACTTCTTCCTTTAATGAAAAGTGTTACCAGAATACTATTTAGGTTTTTAAGCCATCAAACAGATAGGCTTATTTCATAAGACACATAACTAGAGGTTACTGACATTAATAAATTAACATGATCTTTTTCACCGTATCTCATTGACTTCATATCTCATATCAGGATATATCATAAAATATCTAATAAAGATTGTTATTGTCATGGCTCGCAAATAGAAGATGTTTCAAATGCAACAAAAAGTAACAACTCATATAATACATTACAAAATCCAAAGCAAAGTGTATCTCCCTAATAGTATAGTCAAAAAATTCCCTAAAAATAAAAACTAGACTTAAGATACAGAAATTCATTATAACAACATTAATAATATTACAGCATTTAGATTTTCCTGCATTACTAATCTTTCTGGCCTAGTTCAGCTGCGCTTCCATTACACTTCACATGCTCTATTTGGACTTTCACAGGGCATGCAGCATGGGACCTCTTATCTGTAGTACATAGATAATATAAAGAAATTGAAGGCAAAGAGCAAGAGACACAGATGGACAGT
>JAVJGG010000024.1:12717505-12742697 GCA_035590195.1 Aviceda cuculoides
CCCGCGGGGGACCCACGCTGGAGCAGTCTGTGCCTGAAGGACTGCAGCCCGGGGAAGGGACCCACGCTGGAGCAGTTTGTGGAGGACTGTCTCCCATGGAAAGGACCCCACGCTGGAGCAGGAGTCCTGCCCCTGAGGAGGAAAGAGCGGCTGAAACAATGTGTGATTAAATGACCTCAACATCCATTCCCTGTCCCCTGGTACCACTGGAAGGGCAGAAGTAGAGAAATGGGGAGTAAAGTTAAGCCCAGGAAGAAGGGAGGGGTGGGAGGAAGGTATTTTAAGATTTGGTTTTATTTCTCATTATCCTACCCTGATTTGATTGGTAACAAATTAAATTAATTTTCCCCAAGTCCAGTCTGTTTTGCCCATGACGGTAATTGGTGAGTGATCTCTCCCTGGCCTCATCTTGACCCATGAGCCTTTATTTATATTTTCTCTCCCCTGTCCAGCTGAGGAGGGTAATGATAGAGCAGCTTTGGTGGGCACCTAGCATCCAGCAAGGGTCAACCAACCACAGTCACTGACAAGAATATTTTTAAAGCTATAAGCTTGAAGTTCCACAAGCACTCAGAAAAGGTATATGTGACACCACCAACACAAAGCAAAGGTAATGATCCCTGCCCTGGTGGACATTGGATTCCTCCTGTTGTGGAATGCCTGTGCTGTGGTTCTGGGATCAAATGTTCTGCTGCTGTAAAATGGATAAATTTCAGGAGTCAATGAAGCTGTATCAGTTTAAACTATCAGAGAATCTGGTAATCAGAGAACTTTTAAGTTTTAATATATTGAAAAGCCATTTATCTCTGAATGTATGCTGCAACAAGAAAATACTAAGCATATTACTAAGAAATATTAACAGCCGTTCAGAAATGTTTGCCCCTTTTAACCACAATGATCAAAGAGGCTCAAGAACAAAGACAGTGCAGCTTTATAAACACAAAAGCAACAGATAAAAGGAAAAAAGAATTATTTCTGTACAGAACTGACATGATGTAAAAAGTCTCTGCCAGCAATCCCTTCCTATGGTGCTGTCAGTAGTCTCTACTTTGTTATGCTGCAAAGAGTGGGTGGTCTTTGGGCGAACACAGGGCTCTAGGACTGAAGAAATTGGGAGAGTAATTCATGGTTTGGCATCAGGTCAAATGCTTATATGCCTCACATAATCTGGCACTCGTCATTTTGTCTTTTTGAAATGGTTAATTATAAGACAGGCTGTGTCCTGTTTGGTTGGTACAGATCAGTAGAATAGGAACTTGCTTTTGCTCAGCTTAGACCTCACTGCTGTAATTTTATAATGAAACAAATAGTATCATCTACATCTTTTGTTGAAGTGTTAGAGTTCTTACATAACTGTAGGCCCCAAAAGGCTCTTCTGGTTTCTAACGGTTAATTGAGGTTATATGCAGGGTCATCTCTCCAGAACAGATTGTTCCCAGAAACTCTGTATTTGTTAACAGGCTGAAAAGGATAAAAAGAAACTTAGTTCGAGTTGTGGGGTTTGGTTTGGTTTGGTTGTGTGGTTTTTGTGTTTTTCCTTCATCCCAGAAAAAAACATTGAATCTCTTTGTGAATCTTTAGAATAAATTACTGCAGCACTTTAAATGTAGAGAGCAGAACATTTTGTATGCTATGCCAACTGCACTATGGACAAAGTTTTAGAAGAGTAGGTGCTATATTAAGTCCACATCACAGTGTTTGTTGTGCGTTTGCCAGGTCCAATTAAGCAAAATTTATCAAGGCTGGCAACAATCAGCTTGTTTCATCTGTTCGTTGAAAGGCCTGATCCATATTTTCTGTGAGAAAATTAATGGTTGGCCTGACTTAGAATACTGATCACCACTTCAGGTAAACGGTAAAAGATAAAGAAAGCTGAAGAGACCAGGACTGTCTGTGCAGTTTATTATCCTATACACAAAGTATTACAGTTAATACTTTTTTTTTTTTAGTTTTGGACAGGAAAAACATGATTAATTAACAAGCAACAAAAAGGCCTGGATATAACTGTCATGCATGACATAAAATTGGCAAAATATTGCTCTTTTCTGTTAGCTGGAATCTGAGATACTGTTTATCATCTTACTGGAAATCTTTAACAAAAGACATAACATCAGTTATGTAGCATGTACCCAGTCTAACAGATATTTCACTAGCTTTCTATCTAGCCTTTCTATCTATCAGCTGGCTTTTGTTGATGGCTGTAAGAGAACGTTATAAGAGCCCATTGAAAGTTGTGGTGCTAAACCAGTAGAGAATAGATTGGTACAGCAGTGTCAGGAACAATCACAGAATAAGTTACACTTAATGCTGACAATCTTAGTATAGCCCACTCTACAGAAAACATCGCATGGCATAGTGTGGAGTGATGGAAAGATATTGTGTTACAAAAGATTGTGTGACAAGCTCTTATCATTTTAAGAAATATAAAACTTGTGCTCCATTATTCAAGCCACATAATCTCCCAGAAATGCTGACAGACGCTCTTTTTACCTATCTCCTTGCCTCTGGATTACATTGGCTGTCACTAATATGGCTCAGTCCTTTAAATGGGAAACTGTAGATCATCTGTCTGACAGCCCAGAGAGGTTGGCTTCTTCTGCCATCACTTACACAGTGTCCATCTAGGAACACTTTACTCGCTGTTCTGCCTTTAGGGAGAGCTCACTGATCATCTGAAAGCAGATGGAAGTTTGTTGTCTCTTCCAAAAGACAATTTTTGTGTTCATAAGCTCCTTGCTAGCCTGCTTGATTTCCAGCATTAGTACTGTTCCATATTAAAGACCACAGATGATGTGACAGAGCTAATATTCCTGTAAATGGATGCTGACAGCACTGAGAGAGTTTACCAAGCTTTGTTATCTAAAGAAGTATTTAAGTGTTTTTTTGGGGGAAAAAAGTTTGACAGCAGTGATTTAGAATATGACAACTTTATTTATCTCTCTAAAAACAATCTCTGGAAGAAAACAAAGTCTGATGTAGAAAAAAGTTGTACGAATGTGGTCCTTTGAACTCCAGTGAAAAAGTTATTTTTTTACTACCATTCCACATCTCACATAAAGACTATACTAAAATTACTTGTTGAGCTACCGGAAAGAAAACAGCAGAGAACAAGACATCACAAGTGAAATAAATGTCATTAATTTGGTATTTTATTCTTCTCATGACTCAAAGAAACAGCTTAAGATCATTTTAACACCAGGCTGCGGCCTCCCTTCTGCACAATTTATGACAGTAAATAAGAGTGTACTGTTCCCTTCCCCATTAGTCCTCCTTTCCATTTGAACACTTAATTTTGGAATTTCTATTGAATAGGCATTTTTAAAGTAATGAATAGCCAGCAACCCAAGAAAGGCCCAGGTCTATTCTTCACTCCCAAGTAAATTTGACAGGGGAGAACTATTGTCTGATTGTTCCTCTGTACTCTTGCTCCAGTGGAGTCACTGAAATCCTCGCAATGAATCTTAATTCAGGCTCTGATGTGACCAAATTTTATATGCCTGGAATTAGAGACTGCTTAACTAGACTGCTATGTATGGCACACATCCTTTGGATGCTATTTATAAAGACAAAATGGACTTGCCAGGGGCAAGATAGGACTGTCTGTCTCAGGAACATTTGTTTATTAATTTCCCATGGGTTTTCTGCTCAGCCATGCTCATTTCTAACAAAAGTGTTGCTCTCTTTCCTCCTTGTCTTTAACTTAATACCCTTTCTGATCTATGTAATGATTATTTTTCTTTTTTTTTACTTTACTTTGACCTCTGAGATTGCTAGCAAAAACCCAGCATTTGCTAACAGACACCTCCATCTACTATCTGCTGAGGCTATTTAACTAGCATGTATTTAGTTCACAGTGGCAAATTGTAGTAATTGCATGATATTCATTGGCAAATACTGAGGTAACTGCAAAAATGTAATTTTATTAATAAAGCCAATAATAATGGAGGTCATTTAGTTAGCATGTGCTTATCTCTGCCAACTAAACACTTTTCTTGCTTCTTCTTCAAATTAACTGCATATGAAAACAAAACATCAATTTTTAAGCAGTACACTAGATATGAGTTGGGAATCCTCCTACTTCCCCTGATCAGGCAATGAATAGGGCACTCTTGGGTACTATTCTGAAAATGAACATCTAAGTTATTAGGCATGTTCATTGTGGCTATCAGTGTTCATTTGTTATAAATGAAGATAATACATGCTTTGTTAGAGCATGAAATCTGCATGAAGAATACACAGTAGCCATTACTTTCCTAGTAGTTGAAAACAGAGAGCAAGTTATTTGTATTGTTAGTCTATCCAGAACTATGTTATAGTGTTCTGTGAACAGAGGAAACAAATGGCAGTATGAGTGACACATTCGCTGTTATACACTCACCATATAATAAACTCCTCTATTCCTATTTTCCAGGACAGCTGGAAGATTTCCTATCACGATTACATTGTAGCCTGTTACACAACTGAATGAATGAAGTCCCAACATCACATCACTTAAGTTCTTGCTCTTTCCACTGAGCCTGGTCTCTTCTGTGAACTTTGTATTCCTTGCCATAGACAAACAAAGTATTGGGTGACTCTACCTGTTTATTTTGACTTTCATGGTTAATCTTTCTACATATTCATCTATCAAAACATAAAAATAATTCAATTCAGTCATAAATGTTATGAATGGAAAATGGGATTCTCACAACCTACCAGTTACAGTTGCTCAGTTACTCCAACTGTGTGATATGTATTTATCATAATCACATGCCTGTTAAAAGCAAGGGACTTGGTTTGTGTAAATCTGATTCAGCACTGAGGAAGTCCAGTTTTAATGTTAACTTCAACAAACCACTTAGGCATGTGTTATGCTGTCTGCAGGAGCACTCCTGAGCACTCAGAGATCTGTGTTTTAAGTACTACACTGGAACTGACCTCAGGCAAAGTGGCTACACATTGCCATGAACTGGAGGGAAAGGAAGGTGTATTTTGTATAATACCGATTACTTACCTAGATGCCTAGATCTGTGTATAGCTTTATATACGCAGAGTATATACATATTATATGGCATCATACTATTTTTTTCTGGAGAATTTGCTGAGAAAGCTAAACACCAAACAACAAATAACAAGAAGAACATTTCTGTATGAATATTCTGTGACTGGTTTTTTTTTGTCTGTTGTTTTTCTCCCTTAACAAAACAACAGTAATCACCTCCTTTAGCCTCTCACAACAGTTATTTAAAGACTTGCCAAGATCAAAGCAGTTGTCATGAAGGACATAGTGTGCTCCTGCAAAAAAAAAAATCAAGATTTAGTCACAAGAATGACCTCTCCTGGGTTCTTGGCTTAGTCTGCTGGACACACTGGGTAGTTTAAGATTACAGTTCCAGTGTTTCAGTTTTGTCAGCCCTAAAACATGAACAGCAAACGTTGCAGGTGGTACAATAGCTGAGATACCTTGACACTAATTCAAATATTCCACAAGGCAGGGATGCTCCTAATACAGTCAGAAGGATGCATCTCTGTCTACTGGTCACTTGTATCAGATATTGCTTTACCCTCCCTCAAAGCCTGAAGTTTTAAATAACTGGCTTTGAGTTTTGTCTGCTGCTTATTTATATAGAAAAGAAGTTGAGGTGCATATTGTGTCAGGAAGCTGTTTTTCACAAGAATTATTATTTATACAGTACTTCTTAGATATCAAGTGTTACACATTATTATTTTAGTCTTCTGTCTTTTCTACTCTGCTCCAAAGAATATTGTACTGTGCCACCACAGATACTTGCTAAGTCTTTCAATTTACATCCTTACAAGATAAGCTAAGGCAGAACAGTAGAAGAACCAGGACCTGCAATTAGTGCAGGTTAAGAGCGTTTTTAAGTGTGCTTTCCAAACCCCTTAAGTTGCCAATGTAGTTATAGCAGTTAATTTTATGATACCCAAATCTCTAATAAAAACATTTCATCTGCAATTTTATTGTCCTTTTGAAAAGACTTTTTTGTGTGACTCAGAAGCAAAGTATTTCTGTTGTCAGCTGGCACATTTAATGGCTAAAAGACCTAAATATATATAATGCATTAGCTTTTCATAAAAGGTTTTCTAAAATATTGTTGAGATAATATTTTCCTTGATGGCAAAAGTCAATAAATATTGAATGCTATTTAAGTTTATAACTTTTGGCTGCCCTATTAAAACAAAACTTTTAAAGCAAATTTGTGGTCAAGAGATAGTTTTTAAGATCACTTTTTTTTTTTACTCTTCACAGCCATTTTGAATTTAAAAGATTTTAAATATAACAGAGTGACCTGTTCTGCTTGTGTTTACGAGACAGGATACAATGCACAAGACATTGTGTAAAACTGGGACTTTAAGTAGCCAAACCAACAATGAATCAGACTGAAAGTTGTCATTCTGCAGAACCACTTATTTACTCTCTTTCTGACCTTGGATTTTTGGTCCTTCCTGTTTTCACCACCTTTTTTCCTACTGCATTATTTTTTTCTTTACCTATGTAGCATCTTCTTTTCCCTTCCTCTCCCAAAATGCATACTGAAATTAGTTTATTTAGCCTTTTTAAAAAAATAAGTACCACCTCAATTAATGAAGTTCCAGATTCTTCCACTCTGTCTCACTCTGCAAAGAACCTTATTCCATACTCCAGAATAAGACACTTTAATTTCTAGACACTATTTGTTGAGGGCAGCTGGGGACAACAGAACCAGAAAAAAAATTAAACAAAAACAATACTAGAATTTTATTGCACATTTTCATCTTCTATTAAAGTAAATCATGGCCTAAATTGAGTCTGAGTTTTTTATATGTCTTCCCAAAATATCAGGATGGGGTTTTTTTCATCTTTGTCTTTTATTGCAAAACTGTATGTTCCAGGCAATTTAAAATACAAACACATTGGTGATCTACACACTCCAGACGTCAGCATTTACAATAAGAAATAAAGCAGTGACACTAATTTGATGACCTTAGTGCATGAAAGCCACAGAAGGATGCAAAAATTAACCTATTTTAGGTTTATCACTACAGTGAGCTTTAAAAATAAGCTGGGGAGAGGGGAGTGAGTCTTGGTAGTTGTAGCCCCAGCTAAATAAAATCCAGGTCTGAAATGCAAGGAGTTCACTAGCCAAAGGTACAATTATTACTGAATTAATGAGTGGGTATGATTGCACAGAAACATACTTTCTTCTTGTTTCTTCAGTGAAAATTGGCTATTAGAAATCTTTCACTCTTTCAGTGATTGGTGCTTCTGCAATGTTTAATCTTCTTAATATCTGTCCCTATTCTTCCTGACCCTTGTAATGTATTCAGTCCTGAAGGTTCTCCAACTGAAATGAGGACCTATGCTTTGCAAAGCACCACCTGCATCCTAAGGGCCTTACAATCTAAACAGATGACAAAAGGTTAAAAGAAAGAGACTATTTCATCCTCACTCAACAGACAGAGAGCTGTGGCCCAAAGTTTGTGGGTCATTTCCTCAAGTCTCTGGTGAAGTAGTTATTAAATCTCATCTCATACATCTCACTTCAAGAACTCTTAGTCACAGTATTTCCTTGTTGAAGATATCCACTAAACAAGGGAAAAATAGTTTTGTAAGAAAATTGTTGTAATAGTCAAAGAAAACTAACTGCCAACAACTATATTCTAGTAGGAAACACCAGTACTTGCTGAGTGCAAATGCTCTATGGTTCCTTACTTGAGGATGAGACAGCACCTGGGAGAGGAAGGCTCCTTGGCACAGGGAGAAATCCAGGGAACAGGGAAGAGGCTGTCCTCTCCAGAATATGACTCAGACAAATTCATCTGAGTCATGGCTTTGCCACTGGGCTTTCTTGAAGGCTGTATAAAACCATTGTAGACACCATTTTTCTGTACCTAATAGTAGGAATGTACTTGCTAAAAAATCTCAATATTGAGACAAAACAATGGCTGCTACTAGGCAGACTATTGGTTTGGCAGGAGTCAAACGCTAAGGTAGCAGCATAACAGAGAACTCCGAGGACTGAGAAGAAAAAATACACATACAAATACATCTGCTTTGATTTGCTAATGATGGCTCTCAGCCAGACTACTGGTATTTGAATGCCTGGTAGTCACTGAAAAGTGACAGTAGTTATAAAGCAAATCACAAAGACACAGCTGCTTGGAGTGACAATAATTACATAACTGGAAATTATTTACTTTTATGCATTTAAACTGAAACAACTTAAATAGGCCTCAGATTTGATGCTATCATCAGAAACACAGCTCAGAGCAATAAAAGACAAAATGTGAAAAAAAAAAATGCACGAGGTAGGAAAACCAGAGAAGAGAGAGAGCTAACTTAAACAAAACTTGTTTATTTACACCTGATAAAATTTCCCCAAGTATCTACTCAGAATGACAGTATGTGTCAGATGCTCTGCAGTATGCAAGTTTTGAATAGCATGATTGGGTTGCTTAGTTTTATACATTGTGATCATGTTGATTAAATGAGAATTTTTTTTATATTTTTCAAAATGTAAATAATGTCTGTTATTACACTTTGCACAGCATTAAATACTGCATCAATATGTTTTAGTTAACCTTAACTTCATATAAAGAATGAAACAATTTTTTGTACTGAACAAATTGCTGGTTGCTATGTTCTGCTCTTCTGCCCTGAGATTCCATGGACTCAAATTTGTGATCACATTATGTATTATATGGGAGGTGTGGTGTGGAAAAAAAGGAAAATTGTTGGGTTTTGGGACAAGATTTATCTGTCTGTATCACTTGGAACAAACTGAATATTAATGTATTTTAAACAGTAACTCATGATTAGGGATTACAGAAAGGTACTAATTTCTAATTTAATATCAATACATGACTTTTTTACAAACTGTAAACACCAAACTTGTGGAGCAGAACACAACAAAAATAAATTAGCAAATAGTTTAGGAAATGTTTGGAAATCCAGAGCTTCCATTTATTGAGCTGTCCAAGGAGTACATTTTAAAGTACAAACTTGTGTGCTCTACGTACATTAATTGACTGACATAAAAATAATTGGAGGCTAATTTTATATGCCTTTTCAAAAATTTCGGTACATTTTGTGCCAAATTTGGAAGTCAGTGGGATTTTATATGAGTACTTGAGACAGACTATGTTCATCATCAATCAAATTCAAGGATTGACATGATGCAGTATTCTGCAGAGAAGCCCCATAGACATGTAAGTTCCCCATCACACCAGTACAGCATTTATGGGACAGCATGTGATTTAAAATGAAGATTTAAATCATTCTCCATGAGTACCTTTCAGAAGAGCTTGAATTGATAGATATTACCATAACCTTGACAGTCAGCTATTCTGAAAAGGAATGATTTGTGTCATAGCTGAAATTTATGGAGTTCTTTTTTTGATTTCATTGGCTGCCATAGGGCTGAAGCTTCTCCCATCTATGAAATACTTTAGGTCTCCAAAGCTGAATGCAGATATACATACCAGCTGATAAACAAACCAAGGTGAAACACTACATGCACTAATTGCTAGCAAAGTTTTGTGATCCACTTTTGGTAATTACTGTGGATTTATACTTAGATAAATTGCTACAGAAAATATTGCCCTTTTGTTAAAAAATAGAAGAGTGAGGAGCTTTTATTTTTCTGATATGTAAGCTCGCATTTCCTAATATAATACAGTAGACTTTTGGTCACCTGTTTAAGTTCGTGCATTAGACTTCATACTAAATTTTCATCTCTCTCATGCCAATGAGGTAATTGTAATTAATCTGATCTGCTGTTCGTTAAACTGATGCATAATCTCTTCTCTTACCCTTGCAACTCAACAACACCTATTACTGTTTAAACTTCAATATCTGAAAATTTGATTAGAAACATTTGGTGGATTTTAACCATATTTCCTTACTTTTTACCATTTTTCATCTACGAAGACAAGCCTACATGAATTATGATAAATAATGAGTCTGTTGAGCAGAAAAGACAGCTGAATGAGAATGGTTTTGGAGGCAGAATTTGTGGTCACTTTGATTGTGAAAGTATGCAGCATTGTAAAAGAAGTCTGAGGGTTCTACAAAACACAAACAAAATACTGTCTTTTAAAAAATCCTAAACTATATTGACAAGGGAATAGCATATTTTAGTACATATATTCATTATGCAGGTAACTATTGCCAAGAACTTTCTAATAAATTTGAGGCAAACTATTCAGCAAACCAGCTTTTTTTTGCCAGCCACCTTCAAAAAAGAATCATATAACCTAAATTTAGGCATCGATTTCACTGGCGCTTTACTGCTCTGTCAAATACTTGTACCTAGAATAATTCTGTACAGAATGGCATATCAGAACTGTTCATATATAAACATATAATATGTGTGCCCACACATCTGTGTTTGCAAATTAGCTCACTACTAGCACTCTTCAATCCCAAATCAGTCCCAGTTATACCTATTACAAAATCCATAACATTTGTTTCACAGTTCCTGATATATTGCTGTCTTGTAGCTGTCTATCCAAAGACTATTGGTCTATCCAAAGACCATTTTCAAAATATATATATAGTATTTTCATCAGTGAAGTATTACTAGCAGCCCTATAGACAGTAGCCATGAGGCAAAATGTGTAAGGTTCCACATCCTGTCTTAACCATCAGCTTACATTAATTTTCTTTGTATCTCAGAAAGTTATCACTCTAAATTTAGTTCCAGAAAAATATTCATTCTTATACTTTCTCTGTTAAAAAATGTATAGTATTTCTGTATAAAGTTGCTGAGATAACAAAGAAAAATAGAATAGCTTTTCATTCCTCAATGTTATATTGAATTTGCCTATGAGAAAGCAATCAGATACATCTTCTTCATCTATGTTAAAGATTCAAAAATATGAAAAAATAGCTTGAAATAGGAAACATTAAAGCATGTTACCCTTAACACCCTATTAAACAGCTATTCAACCTTCTGACAAAAATATGCCTGGCAATGGCTAATTTTTGAGATGGTTTTAAGAACTGAAGCTTGGATCCTGTGGAGGAGTTTTCTGATCAATCAGATCATAGCACACAATTCCTGTTAAGGATGGCAGAACTTATTCAGAGAAATCAACTCCATAAAGTAAATTGGATGGATGGAGGTAGTAGAATTGGAGAGAACTACTGGGACCTGGGAGATTCTAGCAGGAGCCTGTGAGTTACAGCAAAGTAGCTATTGGATGTTGAACTGTTTGTGGTTTGTTGATGGATGTTTGTCCAAATACAAATGATGTCTGAGGACATTCTGGGTTAGATGTGTTATTCTTCCTGCTTGGGGAAATTAGCCAGCTGTGCATTCCTGTACTGTCTGTTTTAGAAGTCCTGTGCAGCTCTGTCTGGTGATACATGGGAACAGACAGACCATTCCTGATGTAAAATTGAGTGAATAATATGATTAATGATACATTTTAGGATAATGTCCCGTTAATTAGGGGAGTGAAAGAGAGAATACAGTCCAGCAATTGCATCTAGTACAGTATTATGGGGTGAGGGTTGATGCTACGGGAGAACCAATGCATACAAACATCCAGCCATATTTCCTTGAAAAACTGACAGATTCTCATATTGAATAAATAGGAGACTCCATAAAGAAATTAAAGAAGACAAAAAATTTACTACGATTCAACTTGACTGAGTCAGGAGGACACAGGGAAGAGAACTAGAATACTTCCAAGATATCTGAGTTTGACATAAATGTGACTTACATCAGAAAAAAATGGAGATCACTTTTCTCAAGCAGAAATGATCCTTCTGATCATATGAATTATGATCATCTAGGCAGGAACATAAGGGAAACAGAGTATGTTTCTCAACAAGTGAGTTCTTGATCACTAATCACAACAAATAAGACTTCAAACAGGTAAATATATCACAACACTACAACACATTTGGGGATCTCTCAACAAAGACTGGAGTAAAGGCAAGTTTTTCAAGAAAACCAAATGTGAGTGAACAATTGCTGGGTCATAAATATAATTTGAACTCAAAAGGGATAACTCATATAACTAATTTTGTTTTTCAATTAACTTTATTTTAGATTTTTCTCTGTATTTATATCTCAAAGTGAAATTGCATTTTGAACTATTGTTGGTGAGCAAAGATCTGCAAACTAAATCTACTGTGATTTGAAACACAGAGATGCTGTAAAAGGAGCTCGGTAGGCAAAACCGACTAAGATTAGGGCTCTGCTTCAACCTTCTGTTCAGTGTTCAGAACAGCATGATGTCACCTGCCTTATCAATAGTGGAGACTCATCCACCACTTTGACAGCAGTGCTAGATAAAATACTCTCAGTAGAAACCTGGGAATTGACAAATCGAAAAGTTGATGAAAGAAATTAATAAATTTTAGATGACCTTTGGTAACCTTAAGGACAGGAAATCAATTATTCTTGTTATCAGTTGATATGTGACTGTCTATAATAAGTGAGTACACAACATTTTGAAGGCTGTAGTTCCAAAGGTTTGGTGACTGGCTGAAATTCAATAACAAATGATTGACTTCTGGGGTATTATCTGTTGGAATGATTAAATTTCTTCCTTCCCAATGTTGATGAAAAATAAGCATAGGTACCAACTTTTCAGCCTTTAGTTTAAAACCATGATTTAATTATTCAAGTCCTGTTAAAGATGAAAACTCCTGTCTCCCAGATATCTACAGGTAAAAAAAATTGTGATGATGTTCTGGAGGTTTCTAAGGATTTCCCCACACTCCCCTGTACTTTCTGGCTCACAAGGCCAAAGTAAGTCAAATTGCAATATTCTAGCCCCAAGGGAGAATGAGAATTAATTGTGTCAGTCAGTCAACTTCTTACAAGCACTTTTTTAATATTTTAAGGGAAGGTGGCGTTCTGCTTGCACAAACAGCAAGAGCATAAGCAATCCTTAATCACAAAAGAACAGATGAAATAAAGGTCATGTATTTTCAGTTTGTGAAGGTAATGTACAATTAGAGTAATTGCTTTTAATATATTCTTACCTTAAAATTTCTGAGCCTTGATTACTATTGGCCTTTCCCCAAACACATGTGGAGACTTTTCAGCTGTACATCCCATATAGTATCAAATCACATTGACAGGTTCTGCTAGCACTCACTATTCCCTGCTTGCTTTCTCAGCAGAGAAATAGCAGCAGAAAGAGATGGTGAGGTTAGAGTTCATGCATTTTCTTCCCCTTTTAGGAGCTGGCAAAGTAGGAGAGGTACATCAAGGTGAACATGTCCAGCTGACTGATCAGTTCATAGCAAGTTTCACAGCAGTGCAGAGAGTAAGGCCTGGCAAGTGACTGTACCCTGAGTTTCTTTGTGACAGTTTTTGCCCAGAGAGTGCTATGCTGTATAAAGAGTGAGACTGAATCTCTATTTCCTTTCCTCCATACCCCTACGTGGATATATTTGGAAGTAATAACACGGAGCATTGTGGTGATTAACTCCTTTTACCTAGCTCACCTGTTTAAAAGAGGAGATAAATTATTGCTCCTCTGCTCTGGTACAAGACCTAAAAATCTATGAAGCTTATATGTGTTTTTAACACTATGTAGATTAGATGTTTCAGTCTTAACATGCTTTTGATTTTAATCTCTAGAGGAAATATAGGTTTTCCTGGTTTAGCCAAAGAAGCAGTCAGTACAGCAGAAGATTCCTCTTTGTGGTTAGGCCACAGTCCTGTGTGCTCTAATACAGACCCCCGTGGAGATCTGCAGCATCTTTTAGGAATTCGTGTGATAAGACACCACTGCAAGAGTGAGGTTTTACACTGCAGAGTTTGCCTTCAGGGAATCTAAATTTTCAGGGAACCTCATTAGAATTTCTACATCTTTTGTAATAAATCTTTTTGAAGAAAGAGCAGGATATGCAGCAAAAGCAAGGTCCTTCGGCTTAAATGAGAACAGAATTGATTTCCTGAAACATAGTCCATCTTCTTGAGACTGGGAACAAACATCCAGTAACTGAAAAGCTGAAAGTGTATGTCACTGAAGGTCTAATGGTTTAAATGCCTTTCTTCTGCATCCAGAATGGTTCAATTAATTGATGACAGAAATGCAAATTTGCAGCGGCCTTTCAAGTACTTTTGCAGACATAAGATGAACAGTTATGTATAGTGAATTAGCACTGGTAGTCTGCTGATGAACTCAGAGCTACTGAATTGAACCATTTTGTTGTGCATTCTATACAGCAATAGCACCCTGTTTAATCTATTTTAAAAATAGCCCACCTCAAAATAAAGTTTTTTCTTTCTTTACCTTAACATGTTTCATGTTGAAAAAAGAGAAATGTTAAATTATATCTCCAATTTATCCAAGGGAATGAAACAAGGTAATGAATGAAACAGAACCCTTATGCAAAGCAAACTAACCAACACACCAGCCAAGCAAGCCGAATTGTGATGAATGATGAATGTATGATTGTGCAGTTAAAGAATGTAAAAGAACGTACGGATACTTAAAAGTAAATATCTTAGTGCTTTGCTTTCAATATATTGTTCTTTAAATAGAAAATTTAAATATCATTTTCAAAGAGCAAACTGACCAAAACAAGAATTCTGAAATCTGAAACAACGTCAATATTTCTTTCATGCACAAGAGTGGATCATTTAGCTACACAGTGCAAATGTCTGTCACTTCAGTAAAGAAAGCAAAAGGTTACAGCAAACTGACATATGGAGAGCTACCCATAAGTTAGGAGGTTATAGTTTAGCACTGAATTTCAGAGCTATATGCAAACAGTAGAATAAATTTGGAGTTGAGCTACATGCAAAAAACCAGAATAAAATTCAGGAGCTATGGGCAAATCTGCTGGCTACAAGAATCCTTTTGCCTCCAGCCCTTATCCAAGTCCCATTTTTTTAAATTCTTGTCCCTAGTCATCCCTCTTTTATCCTTGGCTTGCTATCATAGGAGTACTAAAAACAAAGGAGAGATTATGTGTCTGCTTTCAGTGGCATGTAGATGCAATTTCAAGGGAGATACTTCATAAGCAATCTGCTCAGTAATGATGGGCTGTCTGAAGACCTCCCCTCTGTTTAGCACTTGTGAGACTGTAGCTTTAGTACTGAGTCCAGTTAAGGGCTCCCCAGTACAAGAAAGACACTGACATACTGAAATAAGTCCAGCAAAGGGGCATCAGGTTGGTTAGAGGGACAGGATGTGTGAGGAGAGGCAGAGACGGCTGTTCAGCCCTAAAGAGAGAAGGAAAAGTGGAGATATGATTGCTGTCTACAACTACCCAATATGAGGATGTAGTGAAGACAGGTCCACTGTCCTAGAGGCACAGTGTGGAAGGACAAGTGAAAATGGGCACGAGTTGGAACATGAGAAATTCTGACTTGATATCAGAAAAAATGTTTTTGCCACAAGGTTGGCCCAACACTGGAACAGGGTCCCAGAGAAGCTGCGGCCCTGTTGTTTTTTTCAGGCTGTGCTCTTTTACCAGTACCCCTCAGCGAGGCCATTGCTCTAACAACAGCAGGCTACTTTTGCCCCCCGTCTCCCCTGAGTCAGATGTTTCCTCCTCTGTCACGTGACAGCACATACCCAGTTCATGTCATGTGGAATGTACTTTATGGAAAAATCCATATCTTGGGGAGCAGCTTGCTGTAACCACAAGGCATTCATTTCCCCACAGCCTGATTCACAGGAGCACGTGTACAGTAATGAGGAAAGGCGTCAACGGTCTGTCTGCACAGTAGTTGCAGAAGTACCCCGTGCCTATCCCTACCCTTTCTCAGGAGCAGTATGAGCACGGGCAGGAACTATACACTCATTGATCTCACTGTGCATTTGATCAAACCGATCCCACTTGCAATAAGGATGGTAGCTCAGTTTGCAGCTGTTTTCTGTTGGATGCCAGTGCTCCACTATTAACTCCACCTTGTCTCTCTGGGCAGACTTCATTCTGTCTCCAGCAGCTTGCTGCTTCTCACACCGAAGACTGAATTATGACTTGTTACAACTTTATTCACCTCATGGGGAGAAACTGATTTTTCTGCTGCTGTTTGTCCTTGCTCAAAAAGCCAAATTGTATTTGATTTATTAATTTTTGCTTTGAGAGGTCTGTGTATGTAATTGCAAGTATTTCTATATCATTACATTAATTTATTAGGGTGTGGCTTCCCATAGGATGGATGCAGGGTACAAGATGCATGGTAGTGGTACAAGTACAGTTTCTCCTTGGGAATTTATGAGAATATGCAATACTATTATAAGCAGGATAAACATGCCTTTAATAAATATTTATATTCCTTCTGACTAGGTTTCTAAAAGGGCATCGTCATAGCTCCAAAAATCATACATATACAAGCCTTTCTCGGTCTGGAAACTTTCTGGAACAAGTACTCACTCTTAGTGATATTTCACATAATTTGACACAATTGAGATATTTAAATATTCTTTTAATATAAATAAAAATTAAGAGTTAAATCAAAAATTATTCCTAAAGCTATCCTTATTTGTATAAGTGATGTCTTTTTATAAACAAATTAGATCAAATATGGGAGTATCTTAATGTGGAATAGATTCTTATCATGAGGCATAGCAAGTTTATATATAGTAACTCTGGGTTTAGAGGTGTTTACAGTAATCTGTGATCAAAAATGTTTTAAGTCCAATTTTTTAAGTGATCAGACATTATTTTCAAAGGCTGTTATTCTAAAAAACATGGGGTTTGATGTTTTTTTAAAAAGTATGCAGACACCAACAAATGCTGCTTATAAAGCTTCAGTGCTCTGTAATTTTATTAGATACAGTAGCTAAATCAGTATTTCTAACTGCATATTTGTAAATCTATTTGGCAACCAGGGAAAAAGTTTAGCTGTCAACCAATTATTATCGAATCATTAAATTTTCTTTTAAAGGAATAGTTTGATTATGCTGAAATGTGTAGAGTGCTGTAGATGTACCCAGTGTACTCAGCTTCATTTTGCTTAGATAGATACATTTATTTTTCAATAATCCTCAAATATGCCTTTCACTGCAACCTTGTTTCTTGTGAGGATTATTTGAAATCTGCATAGGATGAATCTTCAATGATACGACATTAAAAATGGAATAAATGACTAGAACTTGCATCCTGTTTGTGAATTAAAGCTTAGCCCATTTATGATTTTTAGCTCTCCTAATTTTATTGGCTCTATTTCATCTCAAAGTGTGTGTGTATATATATACATATACACTTTATGGTTTTTTTATATATAGCCTCTTTTTCCTCCCCTAAAATGTGTTTTCTAATGGCAGGTCTGTCCTGTCCTGTATAGGGCATTTCATGCCCACAATGCATTTGCAGTGACCCTGAGATAGCAAAGTCAATGCTGATATAGTTATCCTATGCAGCACAGCTGGGAATTCTATCAGAGATACAACATGAATTCTAAAATCAGTCTAGCTGCAGTAGCTCCATATTGCATGTAATCTCATTAACTTGAGTCTTAGCTCTTTTGACAGAGCAGTAATGAATCTGTTTCAAGAACTAGGCTGATTGGTGTTTTGATATCCGAGTACCAAGATCTATTGTGCAAAGATTTTAGATGGATTTAATACCAAACGGATGGGAGATTCTTACTTGGTAGAAGCTGCTGTCCAAAATCCATACAGCAATCAGTACTTGACACATTCGTAGTAAAGTTCTGAGACCAGGTTTTCACCTAGTATAAAATGGAGTAGCTAAACTGTGATAAATGTGATGAAAATATCCAAAATTGATCTAAGTGTAAAATGGCATTTTTAATGGAGTAAAGGCTGTTTTTCTAATACCTAATGAAACATGGTTGTGTTTTAGTACACAATATTTAGTTAAGATCTCTTTTGACATTAGAACTAGTAAGCCATTGGTCATACAGGGTTTTTTTTTTTTTGTTTTAATACTAGAATTGCCTTCAGTTGGTTACTCTAAATAATGGCTACATGCTGGATGGGAAATTTCATTCCTTCTTTCTATGTAAAATATGCAGGTAATAGGTTTCACTGAATTATTTTTGTGCATTGTTCTTATTTAAGCACAATACCATCTAGTGGACACCATATTTACTCTGAACATTCCAAAAGGTTCTTGTCCTTTACGGTTTTTCTCTTTCAGAATTTCAGTCCTTATTTTGACAGTCTGAGAAGTGTATCACTCCTACATCTATTGCATTCTCTGCCTTTTTTCAGAAATGGGTCAGGCATTACCGAACTCTAAGAACAAGCACTCTTTTTTCTCCCATACTTAGATTTTAGATTTTTTCCTCCTTCCTTTTTTTTTTTTTTTTTTTTTTTGTGGGTGCTTGCACTCACTGGGCTGCTTGCCAAGCCCTCTTTCCTTTCTGCGTACCAGTGGAAAACAGGATCTTCATCCTTTCCCCACAACACACTGAAGGAGAGCTTCTACTGTTTGGTCTGAAGCTCTGCATCCAGAGTTTGCTTTAAAGAGAGGAAGTAGTGGCTGGCCAGAGCTCTGGATAGTGGGTGAACCACTAAACTGAACATGCAGCACAGGTCACACACCTGGGGGGAGAAAGGTGTTAAAACCAACTTCCCAAGGGAAAAGTGGAAACTCCTATTTCATGCCAGCTTCCCTGACATCAAAAAGAATGAGTCCAGCTGAAGTCTCATGTGTGAAGTCTTTATTCTCCTTTTGACGAGTGTGAGCAAAAAGACTGCCCAGCATTTAGCTTGTGCCCAGCATTTAGCTTGTGCACCCGAGAAACAGCCTTTGAGGTACTTAGTACTCATATCACACTAACATGGAAGCTGACTTTTGGCCTACATGGTCTGAAGTCATGAGGCTAATTCAGCTTTTATTTGAAAAAAGGAAAGAAAGGGAACAGGACAGGTTCTATTGAACTCTTCTGTGAAATCATAATTTGGCAGTCAAGGTTGCACAGTTGAGAAAAGAGGCAAAATGAATAAAAGCAAACAAATGCTGAGCAATAGATTTTGGCTTTTGCACTGCTCTCCTGCCTCTGGAGGAGGCAAATAATGTATGTAAGAAAGCATTTCTGCCACTGTTGATATGAGACTACAGATCTGTATGGGATACTTGAAAATGCATAAATTCCTCACTAATTACATCTTAAACAAACATTTAATATAATTTCAGATTTCACTTTATCATACTAATGAGCCACAAACAACTGTCCTTTGACCCAAAGCTTATAGCCCCTGGCAATTTCCTTTCTACTTAGCACATCATGACATCTTTAGATGACATTTTTACAGTATGACATAGTTAATAATTTTCTCTTTCAGAGGAAAATGAAATAGAGAATATTCTTCTAGGGAGTTAAAATTATCAGGATTATGCTGCCTATGAGGGGTTTAATGAAACAGGAACAGAAGCATCAAAGTTACTTTTGAATGCAGAATGTTATTATAAATATATTGAGTTCTTTTTGTTTCCACTCCAACTTTTTGTTTATAAAAATATTGTGCCTATATAAAAGAAAATAGACATTGGAATTACCTACTCAGTTACAAGGCTAAACCTGCAAATGCTTTGACCTCTTCTGATATGGTCCTACCTGTTCGCAGAATTCAAAGAAATTCTTTTAATAGTTATATCTTTAGGAAGTTCTTAAAATTCATCTTGTTTTAAATAAAGTACTGGAAATAACCTCAAAGTCTAAAATAAAGATGCTAATGGCAGGCAAAATTCCGAGGTTTTTTTCCTCCTTCATTCTGCACCTAATTTCTTCCCCCGCTCCTGTTACCTGAAGACACATAAGTAACCCCCACTCTTGCAGAATCTCAGCAGCCCACAAGCTTTCATGGATTTACTTTCCCAGTACACAGTGGTTGATAACTTCATCATTAAAAAGAATGATACTCTACCGAATCCAGAAAAGCTGTATGGAAAGTTTAAAGAATTTGTTTTATACCTTCATAGGATTAAATTACAGAAGAACGGATCAAAATGCAGTTCTCCAGCTACCTTCCAGATAAGTCATGAATTATGTTAATCTTGCTCTTTTTATGCCCACAAATTGTGCATTCTGTGGAAAACATTAATACATTTTCTATAGGTGTAGCAGAGTGTGCTCCCTCTGAGTGCCAGCCCATAACATAGCTATATGTTATGCCCCTTCCAGTGGGCGCTCCACTGGAAGAATGAGACACAGAGTTGAACCTCCTTAGATTAAGAAGACGTTGAACACTTTTGCAGGGAGTAAGCTTTCTATAGCTCAGAACCTAAATACCCATGGGCTGCATAGGTGTTTCACTTGACTGTTTTGTATTTGACTAGAGAATAAATAAATGCTTCTAGACTTTTAAGTCCATTTCTGGATCTAGTGGTATTAATTTAAAGAAAATTAATTGTTTCATAATCAACATGTTTCATAGACTAAGACAACAAAATGGAGCAGGATAATGTAAAGTAATTTATAAGATAGATTGGAGCAAAGGGCTGGAAATTGGTCTGTAGAAACTTTCTCCAGGCTGGTCTAAAGTTCACAGTCAAAAGAAGGGAATCTTTCTGCTGCCATCTGTACCTTCTGTATCAGGTCCTTCAGCTTTGTATGATTCAATTTAACCAGCTGTAGCATCATAGTACCTATATTGTACTATTCCTCCCAGTGGAAATAGTCAAATGATTATAATTAATCAAACAATTAAGTACTTTGTTGAACTGGGACTTAAACAGAGGAGCCAGAAAACAGCTGAAGGCAAAATAAAGCCTATGCATTGTAATCTTCTCTTTCTCCTCATGAATACTTCACAAGGACATAATAAGTTATTTTGAAAAAAACTGCATTTTAAGCACAGTTTGTCCCATAATCTGTATCACACATATGGCAGCCTATGTAACTTTGATAATGGAAGATAAATTATGGCACACAGAATACCAAAATGTTAATTATGCTTTTCATTGGCTTCAGCTAAATCCATGTTTTGTAATGGATTTAGGTATATGGAACTACAGCCCAGAGGCTGAAATAACAGCTTGTTTTTTGCAGGGCTTACAGATCATAGAAAGCATGTTGTTGATGTGTCTTCAAAATGACCTTTTGATGGGAAGAGAAAGAATACGACTATAGATGCTCAGTGAATACATACTGCATACTCGATTATAATTACTAGAGGAACTGGTCTGAGTAAGAATAAATTAGCAGATAATGTTAATTATTTAAGAAAGAACAACAGAATAAATTTGCATGTAGATGTTATATATGGAAAGCAATGGTATGAATCTATGTAATACAATACCTGAAGCAATCACATCTATTTTATGGACATGCAAACCTGATGAATGAGAAGGTGACTTTTCACTGCAGATGCACTTCAGGCATTAATTCATTAACAGTACAAGAATGAATAATAAATACTTGCAATAAGCTGTGCTTCTCATATCTGCCTCTAATGAGGATATAATTAAAAGTAAGTTGCAAATGGGAAGTCTCGTGTGAAATAAAGTTCTTAAGTAAAATTAATAATATCTTCAGTGAACTGGCAAAAATGTTTTTCTCAGAAATAATCACAGGGATTTGTAGAAGATATCTACTAATGAACTCATACGCAATAGAAACAAAAAATGGTTTTTCTCATCTGTTGCATGCTATAAAGCAAGGAAGACAACTTAAGGAAACTTTATGACTGGGAGTATACCTGGTTTTAAAGGTAAGTTATCTATGGTACTTGCTTCAAGATCAATGGAGTGCTAATTACTTCATGATACATACAGGACAACACAGCTGTTAAAGACATATACAAGACTTCCTGTTTCTCACTCTGTATGTCTGACTTCTGAGCGGTGACATTCTCAGAAGGCATTCTCTTAATGGTATCTTCAGTGCAAGGCAAAAAAACCCCCAAACTCTATAAGGTAAAAAAAAAAGTCTCTAATAATTCATACATCTTCACCTTCCTTTTGATTATCTCATTCCAGACAGAAAGTATTTCTGTCTGAAACCAAAGACATTTATTGAAACCTAGTTTTTTTTCCACTGAAAACACTCTCTAGGAGGTTTATCTGTCAATTCCCCACTCAAATAGAAGTGGCTTGAAGGGTGATTATATATTTTTCTTAACCCTTTGAGGAACTCAGACTCTTTCAGTCAGTGAATTCCCAGATCTGGATACATTTCTCAGTCCTGTCCCAACCTCATGTCAGCACAGAACCCAAAACTACATATTCACTTCCAAGGGAAAGAAATGTGAGCAAAAAATGAGCCATAGGAAATGAGAAGACCACCATGTGCCCAGGCTGGCAGGCTGGAGGTTAGTGTCAGAATAGGTTACTGTGACAGTCTCCAGTCATAAACATGCATGACTATGAACATGAACTCATATTTTCATCTTCTTTGTGTGTATAGGACTTAGTGTGGCCTGCACCATGCATTTGGGTTCAAGTCTAACTGCCTGGTGGACAGACTATGTCTCAGAAGTCAGATAGCAGTGAAATTACATGAGCAGCACTGTTCTCAATGTCTTCTTCTCTACCTTGGGCCTCTAAACTTCTTGTGTTTAAGAATAAACCATATGTGTTTGAGAATAAACAATGAATAAGTGAATACCCTAAGGCTTTTGATCTCTTGCTTTAACACCAGTCTGCCCGTGAGGGCTGTCCCTACCTGAAACATAAGCTCCCTGTGAGTGAAGCTTGAGATGAGCATACCTAACTAGCTGTAGGCTTGCAAGGGCTGGTGCACTGATCTGTGTAGGTAGATCATGAAGCTTTGCTGGTAAAGAAAAATGTCATACATGAGAACACAACAATGTGTTTGAGGATGTAGGTCTGTAATTCTAAGTTTCAATGAGGATAGAAAATTTCCTGCTTCTTAATGCTTTTTCATTTTGTGAAACAAACTTGTATTAACTATGAGACAGTTTCATTTGGGATCATGGTTACTTTGCACACATATCATGTATAATTAAATTATTCCCTATCTTAGTTATTAAGAGCCAACTACTGTATTCTTTATTCATCATTTTAGTGCATTCTTATAGGATACCTATGGGATCAGGAAAAAATGTTAGCTTTCCTGGGCACAGAAAGACTGAAGATCGCATATACCAGAGTACGGATTTGAAATCTCTAGGAATCTAGATCCATGTAACTTGCCCAAAGGTTAAGGAAGGAAAAACAGTGGGGGAGCTGAGATTTCAGTCTTACTCTTCTGGACAGTCTCCTCAAGTTCCAGAACAGTGGAATTATAATACTGGTCTCTTTTTATTTCCTTTCTCCAATTGTGAATTTGCCTTATTCACATTTTTCTTCAACATCCCCCCACTTATGCTCTTTCCTTTATCCCTCCTGTTCCAGGTTGCTTCTCCTTTAATGCCACAGTAGACACTTGGCTTCCATTCCCCTAAGGAGAGGCAGATGTCTCATATGCAATTCTGGTGAGATACACAGGTAGAACACTTATAAATGTCTGTTCTGCAATCTGTATTTTAAAACTTTAATGTTTTATCACTATCAGCATACTTTGAAGAAGATGGCTATGATTATTGCCATACAGATTTTAAATTTTTAGCCCTCTGGTTTTGGAAGAACATTTAGAAAGGGTCTCATCTGCTCTTCTTACCAACACAGCAGTTGAGAATGCTATTTAAGAAGCAGTGTATACAACAGTTCCTTGTATATTAAGGGTATGTTCCTTAGTAAGCAAATACGAAATACAAACTTTTAATTAAGTATAAAGATTCAGGACTGAAAGGCCTATTCCTATATCTAGAAAAAAGCTGAGGCTTACACTCCCTTTTCTTCCAAATGCGTTATATGATCAATAATATAAAAAAACCCCACCAAAACCAACCAGATCCTATTATTAGGGCCCTACAATCTCAGGATTTTTTCTGGCTATGAATTTAAGGGCGCATAGTAGTTCCTGTTCCATTCAAAGATAATCTGCTACGTAAATGACTTAATATAACATGGGTCATCTGTTTTAATTATTATTATTAGGTCTTTTATTCCCTCAGTTTTGTATGGTGACAATTCCTAAGTCTTATAAAAAATACCTCTTGTAACTTTGGAGAATCCCAGGATACTTTGCTTTGAATAGTTCATAATAGTTAATTTTTGAAATAGTGACTTTTTGAAATCACTCCACGTTTTTAGTAACTCCCTAGCTTTCATTAAAAAGAATTATAAAATCCACTATTTGTGTAAGAATGGGATACTGACATATAGACTTGGAAACTATCTTGCACTTGGCATGTAATAAATCCACTTTTTCAGATTTGTTGAACATATTAAACCATTCTTACTGTAGAAAATAATCCTTGAATTTGGTCTTACCTACTCTTTGGTCTTACTTACTGGAGCATTAATGCACTGATTATTTGAAATCAGTGAAAGATACACACTTGACAGAACATTCATAATATTTCCTTCACTATTATTTCCTCTGTTTCAGAGGTGGAGATTTTGATACAGACTACAGCCTGGAAAACATACAAGTAGGGGTGGGGGTTTTTACAATATTGTCTTTTTCATTCCATGAAAGAAGCAAAGAAAGAATGAGTACCTTTTCTGGAGAATGTAAGGGGGAAAACATGGATTTCTTCCAATGACTAGGAGCATTGATAGACCTTGCTTTGTGCCAACAGATAACTTGAGTGTTTAGTGCCTGTTAAAGATTTGTCTAACTATTCTGAAACCACAAAGAAAGTTGCTTTTAATTCAACACACAGATTTGAAAATGAAATGTTGAAACTTGTTTTGTTAAGTGTCCTCATTTTGATAGGTTTTCCACCTGCTGCAGTACTAGAAAAACACAAAGCAAACTTTGTAATGCGAACATTAAATATCCAGTCCAAATACTAATATTAAGCATTGATTTTCTTCCAATTCTAACGCAGCTGGTAGCTGACAATGAAGTCCAACCTAAGCTCTAATGTTAATGGTGTCATAAAAATGGTAATTTTCTTTGCAACAACAATTAACATTAGGTAAAAAATTATTTTCAGAAATCAAAAATTTGAGCCAATGTACCAAATTTATGATTCCAATGAGTCTCCAAGCCTGTAAATGGAGAAGCAGAGTTTCAACAAAATTTACATTTGTTATGGTTTGTGTGGTGCAGGGTGTTTTTGTAGTGGGAGAGGGGCTGCAGGGTTGGCTCCTGTGAGAAGCTGCTAGAAGCTTCCCTGGCTCCAAGTCGGACCCACCGCTAGCCAAAGCTGAGCCCATTAGCGATGGTGGAAGCGCCTCTGGGAGAACAGATTTAAGAAGGGGAACCTGCAGTGGGGGAGGAGATTGGAATGTGAGAGGAAC
>JAVJGG010000024.1:12742797-12834934 GCA_035590195.1 Aviceda cuculoides
GAAGGGGAACCTGCAGTGGGGGAGGAGATTGGAATGTGAGAGGAACAGCTCTGCAGATACCGAGGTCCGTGAAGGAGGAGGGGGAACAGGGGCTCCTGAGGAGGGGATGCCCCTGCAGCCCGTGGTGAGGCTGTCTCCCCCCAGCCCATGGAGCTGAGTGGGGGAGTGGAGGCCCCTGAAGATGGCCGTGACTGCATGGAAAAGCCCGCACTCGAGCAGTTTGTGACTGAAGATGGGTCCGCAGAAAAGACCCACACTAGGCAAGTTTGGGAAGAGCTGAAGTCTGCAGAACGGACCCACGCCAGGGAAGTTTGTGAGGAGCTGCAGACCATGAAAAAGGACTCACGTTGGAGAAGTTCATGAGGGACTGTCTTCTGTGGGAGGGACCCCACGGTGGAGTGGGGGACGAGTGAGGAGTCCTCCTCCCCTGAGGAGGAAGGAGTGGCAGAGACCAGGGGTGGTGAGCTGACCCCAAGCCCCATCCCCTGTTCCCCTGCGCCACTGGGAGAAGGAGGAGGTGGAGAGAACTGGGAGTGGGGTTGAGGAGGGAAGGCGGGAGGGCTGGGGGGAAGGTGTTCGAAGGTTTGGTTTTACTTCCGAATATCCTTGTTTTGATTTGATTTGTAGTAAATTAAATTGATTTTGTTTCTTCCCCAAGTCGAGCCTGTCTTTTGCCCATGACCATAAGTGGGGAGTGATCCCTCCCAGCCCTTATCTCAACCCACAAGCCTGCCTTTGTATTTTCTCCTCATTCCACTGTGGCCGGGGCGGGGAGTGAGCGAGTGGCTGCATGGCGCTTTGTTACCAGCTGGGCTTAAAACACGGACAACATTTGATTTTGAAAGAAAATTATCTCTCATTGTGTAAATGTTCTGAACTAATAGAATAGGTGATCTTCTCCTTGAGATAAATAACCACGGCCACTCAGTAACAACCAAAGATAAGAAGAACAAGAAAGCAGTATTGGAAGCATATTACAGAAAGATACATGCTGATAATGTATTTTTGCAGGCACAAAGCAAGTCTTTAACAGTAGGTGGTTATGACTGCAAACAAGTAGATATAGCTTTGACTCTAGGTATGGTATACTCCTGGCTGCAGTAGAAACCTATTGTAAGATTCAGTTTGAAAACTTTAATTTTTATTTTAGTTATATATGCCTATTCTTCCTTTCTTTTCGTAAAATATGGGGTACTGATGCCAATAAAAAGAGATGGATTCACAGGCAGCTGTAAGAATGTAAATGGTTTTCAAAACTGTAGACAGAAAAGTAGGGGGATTTTAGGAATATACAACAAAAAAATTCTAGTATGGGCAAAAGTGTAAGAAGTTGCAACTAAATCTCAAACATATTCAGAGTCATGAAATTGTATATGTAAAAGTTCAGGAAAGTTTTCAATGGAATTGAACACCTTTGCTTTCTTCTCATAATGTTTATTCCTCCCCAAGTTTCAACTTTCCAAAAGAAAAAAAAAAAAAATTCCAAGCCCATCATGGAGAATGTAGAGGGAAAATGGACACAGCCTGTATTGTAATTACCTTTTCCAGATTAATTTCAAAGGCCTTGCAAAAAATGAGTAAGCTTTTTCAGCCAAATCAGAACATTTACTCTGCCCAAACTCTATCCCTCTGAGCAGCTTTTGTTGCAGATTCTGGTATCACAGATTCCCTCTTTTATAGAGAAAGGAAATTAAAGGAAAATAGAAAATTCATAAAGGTAGACTGATAGGGAAGATAGAAAAACTACCTAATCCTACAATATTAAATGTTTTTATTATTGCACTCCTTGCTACAGTTTTGCCATTTAGAAACTGCATTTTAAAGAAGAGAGAATTTAATTTTACAGAACAGTGTATTGCAAAATGTCACCTGTTTGCATCTCATAAGGGATTGATCTCATGGAATAAATGTTGAAACTGAAAGTCATCTAATTGCTTAGTCTTTTCTGTTGTTCCCTACTGTTCCTTATCGTTAGTTCATGTTCAATGTTTGTGTTTGAATGAAGTGCTTTTTTCACAATCCAGAGTTTCTAGTGCTGTGTCCCTGATTCTGTTAGCACTTAAATTTATGTCTAAAATTTCATCTACTACTTTGTACTGCAGACATGAACTACACTCACAACAGCCCATCTTCATTATAGCAGCCCTGGTTTGTATAAAAGTTTTAAAAAAATTACTCTTGCTTTTAATAAAGAAATAGTCCCATATTCAAATAAATACCATGTAAAGACAGCTGTTTGCTCATCGAATGGTCTCCAGCAGCAACATAGGTGCTAAAAGAGCTGGATTAGTGTTGGACAGATCTCAGTAGCAGCTGTGGGGTGAAAAGAGGATGACCCATAGGTAATGCAGCTTTCTGTGAAGAACCGAAGGAGTACAGAAAATGCTATCCATGCTCCATCCTTCTCCTTTTTTAAGTGCATGGTGCAGATTCTCTAACAAATGGGCATCTGTAAAAGGCATTGTCAAGGGATGTTGTCACAAGGGCAGCAGTCTGCTTTCTGCTTGTGGGAAGGAAACCCTGCATGATGAGTGCCTTTCTGCACGTAAATTAGTACAATACTCCCAGAATCTTTGTGCTGGGTGACCATAAAGGTGAACAACCAGATGAAAAATGTGCTCTAGTCAATGCAAATCTGAAGAAAATCAGTATATATCAAAGGAATTATTTAATTTATTTCAGGTTCATGCAAATATTAGCAACACCACAACCTCATCTTCTGCAATAAGGCTTTCTAAATTATTATGCTTATTAATAAAAAATGAGCATACAACTTTGTCATCAGCAATATAGAATGATATAGAATGATGGTTTTTATATTAGGCACCTGTTTGTTATTGGTTTCTCTGGGTAATTAATTATCATATGCAGATGTGTAGGGTAAGGAACCTCTCAAATCAGGTGTGAGTGTGATGCAAAATGAAGACTTTGCATCAGAAAAGTAATCTCAAGATGGCATTTTTGCACAATGTTTGTTATCCTCCAAACCATAACAATGTATAGTTATTTACTACATTTTAAAACAAAAACAATGAAAGCAATCATGACCAGTCTGAGCAGTGAAGCTATAAAGCCACTGATCGGTACTTACAAAAGGGCATGTTCAACCCATGTGACAATGTAATTGTCACCAGCAGTGGTGAACAAAAGTAAAATCTTATGCTTACATTAAAAAAATCTAATATTTGTAGGAATAATGTTTAAACATTTCCATTAATATTTTTAGAAAGTTTAGTGTTTACATTACTGCTTGAAATTAAACTTTGTTTCTAATAAAACTCTAATTAAAAGGTACATTTACAGAAAACAGCATGTGTGGTAGGCATTTCATTTATTGTAATAAACATGTTAGCAAAGCATTACTGCCATAGTTTGAAAGTAAAACAAAATCACATACAATCCTTTGGTGTTTGCAATAAACACTGGGAGAAGGGAGGTAGCATTGCTTTATTCTGTAATGCTGCAACACCCAGCATACAGCCCTAGTCAGCCCTGAAATATCTTCTGCACTGGCTATAAGAAATTTATTTCTCCTGTGTACTGGTGTCCCTTTGTTCATGTGACTATGTTAGGGATGTCTCTTGTGCATACAGAGAGGTACGCACAAGCAAAGCCTGAAGGCTGAATTTCCTGGGTTTCAGTATCAACGAAAAAATCTAGAAATAATGCCTCAATATCAATTTTGCCAACATACCTTACCAATTTCTTTATAACCAATCCCACATATAGTATGAAGTTACATAAGTAAATATAATATTGGGTAAAATTACAAAGGAAAGCAAAAAGTTTGCTTACTGGCTTACCTGTAGCACTGTAGAAACAGTTGAAAAGTACATGAAGAAAATAAAAAAAATACACCAACTTATTTTCAGTTACTACAGACCTGAAATATTTTCAAAGTGGCAATTGACTGATGGCAGTTTCTGCACTCTCCTGAGTAATCCAGAAATAAATCAACCGAACACCCCCATTTTGCCTTTTTCTCACCCTCCCCCCTTTTTTTTTTTTTATTTAGGCCACTGTATCAGTGTGTTTCAGTAAGCATGGAGGCACTTCTGTATTGGAGACATTGGCTTTCAGATGCTGATCATACAATAGTTTATTCCAGTTTGTAAAAGTGCGAGTAACAGGGAGTTTCCTCCACAGATTTTTCCCCCATATATCCTCTGACAAAGCTTGAATGTTTTCCAGAATGGCAGTATGAAACTTGGTGTCCTCAGCTTTCAAAAATTTCACAAAATCTGTGGCAAACTGACTTTGATCTATCACATTTGGAGTCTCACTCACAGACTTGCTGACGGTTACATGGGGGTTGGCATTTCTGAAGTAGTGTATCTGGAGGAGAACCATCCCTGTAACCTGAGTGATAAATGGAGCCGGGGCAAAAGTCCAGTCTGACTTCCAAAGGCTGTTCTAGTGATTTGAAGGCTGGTACTGATGAGCCTCAATGCAGGCCCCAAACAGCTGCCTCTTCCCCAGGCTTTTTTTGAACACACAGCAGTTCCCTGCAGGAAAGTGGCAGCTCATGTAGGCCTTCAAGCCCTTGTGGAGGGCCTTTTGCCACAGTTCCCCCTCATCTAGCATCACACCATGCAGCTGGGGTTTGCTGGTTACCACACGCAGGTGGGCAAACTCGAAAAAGAATTTGTCCTGTTGGTCAAAGAAGCCCTTTCCCCCTAAGTCATTGTAGCGGGTCAGTAGCACAGTGCACCTGTTTATTTGGACGGGGGTGAAGTTGTTCTTCTTGTGACAAGCCCCCACGCGGGCAGCCTCCTGCCTCATCAGCTTGTCATCTTGGACCAGAGCAGAGAGATCTTGAACAACCTGGCCGAACTCACCAGGAGGAGACTGGTGCAGTAGGCTGCAAATGAGAGGCACCTTCTCCATCTCACATAGATCCTGCCCAGCGCACATGCTGGGGGTGAGGGCTACCCAAAGGGTGGGAGACTGCGGGCTAGGGGAGGGCTTGTGGGCTGCGTTGTGCTGGAGGGAAAAGGCACAAGATGGGGGGGGGGGGGGCCGTGGAGGGAAAGGGCCTGTGCTGGGAGCCTGCAGTTTGTGACCTCACGGTAGCACCAGGGCAACGCTGGTGGGGGGCCAAGGCTGGGGGCTGTGCCAAGAGGGCACACGGGTGCAAGGGTAGGGAAAGGGCCCTGCAGGGAACTGGAGCAAACCAGGTGATGTCCTGTCAAACGCTGCCAATGCCACCGCAGTGAAGAGAGCGGAGCAGGCGATACTGATCCGCCATGGAAGAGAACAGATATCCTCCTCCTGCTTTACCTCTTCCTCCTTTCGCTACTCTGCTTCCTCCTCCTCGTACCTCCCTGCCCTGCAACAACCGCCGTTGTGTGACCTCCCCCTGCATGCCTCCTTCCCCCCCAGGCCTGGGCCTGGCCTGTGCAGGCATGGGACCCCCCAGCTGGGTGGCAGGGGAGGGCCTGGGGCACCCAGTCCAGTCTGGTCTGCCCTGGTCCAGTCAAGGCCGGCTGAGGCTGGTTGGGCGCAATGCTGGGCGCACTCACCTCGATGAAGCTTGCTGTTGCCACTCCTCTTCCCGCCATTCCCCACAGCTGCAGAATCCCTTCGGCCTGCCCACACTTCCCTCTTCACACTGTGCCCCTTTCTTCACTCTGACCACCTCTTGTTTTCTTTCACACCCTTCTTTTTCTCTGGCCCTTTTTGTCACCTTTGCCCTCAGAGTCTCTGGGTGTCGGGCAAAAATATCTTCTTGCCTGCCACAGAGCCTGGTGCATTCTCAGAAATCAGAAGACGAGGATGTTCTAGAGTATGAGAAAAGCAAAGTGCAAGCTTTTTAGGTTTAAAGAAATTAAACTTCTCCCTCTCCTCATTAAAAGGCAATGACATGGGCCAGAAGCTTCCTTAACCTGATCTCTCATACGTGGTTTTTGTCCGTCATTCAGAATGAGTTCAGGACTGGGAAGATTGATTTAGACAGCACAATGAAGCTGCTTGAAAAACTGCAAATACCTTTTGATTTCGCACATGTAAAACATGTTTTCAAGGTGAGGAATATGTGGATTAAGCAATTAAATGCTTTTAGAAGTCCAGTAACATAAGTATCTTATATTTGCTGACTTTTTAAAACTAATGTTTTGAGAGGTGAATGTCATGCTAGTAGGATGTGCAAAGTAAGCAAATAATTTGCCTTGTCCAGGTCATTTGTTTCTGTGTAAAATAGATAACTGAGCAGTTGCATTAGAATCACAGAATAGAATCATAGAATGATTTTGGTTGGAAGAGACTTTTAAGATCATCGAGTCCAACCGTTAACCTAACACTGCCAAGTCCAGAATTAAATCATGTCCCTAAGCGCCACATTTACACGTCTTTTAAATACCTCCAGGGATGGTGACTTAACCACTTCCCTGGGCAGCCTGTTCCAGTGCTTAATAACACTTTTGGCAAAGAAATTTTTCCTAATATCCAATTTAAACCTCGCCTAGTGCAACTTGAGGCCATTTCCTCTTGTCCTATCCCTTGTTACTTGGGAGAAGAGACCAACACCCAAGTAACACCATTTCTTCACCACACCAAAATAGTGTAGGGTGATGGAAACTATGTAGGTCTTGATTCCCAACTTTTTTGTAACATGGCCTCACTTGAAAAAAATTAAAACATTCTGTTTTCATCCCATCCAGCTGCTTCTGTGATCAACCTAACAAGACCAGACATGCCTGTCTGATGTTGGGCAGAGCCATTAGAATGACTTCCTAAAAATGCTTTTGCTAGGAGGACAATATGGAGTTATCTGATCTGCTCAGGCATAGATTCATCTGCTCAACATAGATTCAGCACACTTGTGCATTCAATTTTCCGCTATACCTCCCCTCTGAAGTATTCAAGAGGTGTGCCCAAATGGATGGGAATTGCACTCTAACCCCTGGGAAAGGATGTGGCCTTGAGATATAGCAACATTTAAGAGATTCCTATAAACGTTACATGATACAGCTAGAATTTGACTTAATAATAAGTTAATTTACTGTAGGTAAGCAAACCACCATCAAAGGGATGCAGTTCCAGTGAGCAAATACTGCAAAATTGAGTGCCTTTGGACATACTGGGTTTTCATGTTCTTCAGGTCCCCTCTAGTAATTACTCAAAAGATGTGTGATTTTTCCTTTTAGCCCATTTTTTTTTACCAAAAATAGCTGTTTGGTAAAGCTGTTTTCCTGAGGTAATGAAGCCAAGTAGCTAGATATATATGAGATTTCTTTGAGAATTTTGTTACTGGCTGGCTGATTCTGTCCAGATTTGACAGAGAATTAAGTATGGCAAGTCAGAAACTTTTAGGTCACATCATGCTGACAAGCAGGCAGGAAGACATTAAGTATCTTGTTCCTCTCTCGTTCTCTGCCTTGTTGAGACAAGGTAAAACCGGCGCCTTGAACTTAACCCTTGCTAAAGAGGCTGCCTGTCTTTTTTGAACTTGCACTGCATTGAGAGAATGGCCAACCTTGAGAATCTCATGAGAACTTGCAACTATTTCTCATTGTTTCCTGTCTTTTCCACCTGTTTGGCTTTCTGACAGAAATTTGAGAGAGATGATCAATTGTGGGTAGAGAAGACAGCAATTATTTGAGGAAGTGACTGCATAGAACAAGTCTGATCTAGTTGATTTAACAATATAGTATACTCAACAGTCTGATCTAGATATTTGTAGCAGTACTGTTAGGTATTCTTTGCTATGTGAGAGAGATTGGAGTATATTCAGTAGTTTTGGGGTTCAAATTGTTCATCAGTATAATAATATGTAAAAAAGCAAAACAGTCTGGAAGGAAATCTTACTGGCATCATTGTCAGTAACTATACAACAATAGTTAATCAAATGGTTATACGTGATGAAACCAATTTTATAGAAAACAGTTTTTAAAGAATAATTTGCATTTTTCTTGTCTATTCTCTTTTAATTTATTTTACTATAACAATCCTTTAAGCAATATCAGATTTATGAACATGAAGATTTTTAAGGAATAATACATTTTCATATAATTTCTCCCAAGACTGAGTCTTTGTCAAGATACTTCTTTTTCAGAATAGCAAAGATTTGATGTGCATTAATAAAAATAAGAAAAATAAAAATCTACAAACAAAAATTTTATAACAATCTTTTTTTTATATCAATGTGATTTTCACAACTTGAAGTTGAAAAGCTCTCCTGTGTAGTATTATTGCCTGTATTTCATCAAAAGGTAACTGAGGTAGAAAATTTAATTTTTTGCCCAGCTTCACTTTGTGCCAATACCTAAGTGAATGTCTCCTGAGTCCTGATAGATTGTTTAATTGCAAAATAAGTTGGTATTTCCTTTTTCTATTTAACAGTTATGAGTAAATTTGAAGTTTTCTTGAGATGTTAAAAATTAGATTGAGGATATCAACCTTAGATGTGGGATTTCTCAAGCAGTAATTAAATGCATATTATTAGCATTTTGTATTGAGTTATTTTCTTGCTGGTGATTTCTCTTAAAAATGATTATTACAATACTCTTTCACAAACTCAGAACAAATACTCAAGTACTGATTTGTAAAATTGTTGGCTAGAACTCATGAAATTTACTTTTGTACTTGTTTTGTACTTGTTATTTAATATAGTCTTACTTTTATTGTTGTACTTATTCAGACACCTCTTAGTAGAAACTGTACTGCATAGGAAAAAGCTGGTAAAATATCATTAAGCTTTTAGTTTTTATGGTATCTCTTCAAAACTAATCTAAATTAGTAGTAGTAATCAAAAGTCTTCATCAAACAGCAGCCAGAGCTCGAGTAAGCCATTTCATGTTTATGGACACTTTTGGGAAACCTATACTAACCATAGTAGGTGCCATGCTATTAGATGCTGAAGTTTAGCCTCTTTGGTAGTCTCAGTTTAAAGAACCAACAATTATGAATTTTGATCAGCTTACAGTGATAATCAATGAGGTAATGGATTGCCATTTATTTATGATATTTGTGAGTAAACTTTTCAGTAAATTTCCAAAGTTTCTCTTAATTTGGCAACTTTTAAGAATAATACAAGCTAAAATGTTAGAAATATCTATATTTTTTATGCACAATTATGTATTTTGTGTAGAAAATTTTAAAGGATAAATAAAATTGTTAAGCCTGAGAAAAATGTAAATGGCAGGAACAGTAAAAAAGTATTATTCTACTGAAATTCTCTTGCCCTTTTGATTTTTCTAGTGGCTTTTATACTGAAACACTGAAATTAATTAATGTGTTAACATTTTGTAAGCTCTATGAAAATAAGCTTACAGTATAAGAATTCTGAAAGTGTGAATAATTAATCTGAGTTAAACATTCTGGCTTGTTAAGAATAGAACACGATGTCATAGGTTATTATAAAGTATCTTGTCTCCAAACTTTAATAGTGTTGATGTATTGAAAGCCTTGGATCTCATGATAATTTGGTCATACTTATTTCATTTTTTTAGATTACTCTTTGCTGTGTGTTGTATGTAAAATTAACTGACAGTATTTACAATACAGTTTAAATTGCTGTTGGAGAGGTATTATATTAAACGCATTTTCTACTTGATAATTTTTATGCTGCAGATATATTTTACTGCGTAGCTTTTTAGAGGTTTTTTATAATGGAGTTTAATATTGCATATGCATTATATAGAAATTTATTGTAATTACTTAGGTGCTAATTATGTCATATGGTACATTTTAATTTGCATAAAATATTTTTAACACACAAAGTCAATTCTAAAAGTTGCATATAGAAGTAGAAGAATATAATTTGATACTGCACTGCAGTCACTGTTGCCTGAGGTTTTCTCTGTTGTTCTTGCTCTTATGATGTTATAAGAGTGTTTTGTGTGTATCTTTGTATCATTGCATAGCTTTGTACTAACTGTTTTGATTTTTTTTTTTTTTTCCCCAGAAAACAGTTGACAAACGGAAGACACATATGATTAACATAGAAGACTTCAGGGCAATTTATCGAACTATTGTACACAAACCTGAACTTCGTGAAATTTTCCGTGCTTACTCTCCAAACTGCAAAATTCTAGCTGACACTCAGCTGATTGAATTTCTCCGAAAAGAACAATATGAAACTGAAGCTTGTGAAACAACTGCCTTAGAAATTATTTTGAAGTATGAACCCATTGAAGAAGGTATGCATAGTTTAAGTATTTGTTTTCTAGGTCTTATTTATTGTGCTTCTATCAGTGACTGTGTTTATATTTTTGAATACTCATCTGACTATGCAAATTGAACGTTTTAAAGAAAACTAATATAAGCAATTATATATTATGTATGTTGTAAAATATATTTTGTAAACACTTGTGCAAAATGTTGATTTTTTGAAATTCAGATCTTTAAACATTGTGAATGTAATAATACAAAAAAAATTAATAAAGCACAACAGTTACATAGCATATTGCTCAGTGATAGCATATTACATTACCTACCAGATCCATCATTCTTACTCCTTGTTGCAACAGACTAGTCCAAAACCTACATGTAGATTACTTCAAATGAAACACAGTTTTCATATGGTAGATGAGCTAATATAAACTGCACTAAATCTTTTTAATGCCCACTGAAATATGTGAACAACCATTATTAGGAAGCCAGACTGAATTTTTTTTATTAGCTAAGTGTTCAAAAATAATTTTGCTTAATTATTTAGAGGAATATAAATATTGGATTACAAAGATGAAAAAAATAGAAATTATATTTTGTTAGTAACTGATCTGTTCTGTAGAGGATATTTCTTTCAGAAGAAATCAACTATAATTAAATCAGTAATAATGGATAGATTTTTTTTTTTTTTTAGTTTTCAGTATTAAAATCTGAAGACCGAGGACAGCATTTATGAAGACTAGAAAGTGTCAGAATTTAATGTTTTGTAATTTAGTTTGGTTTAACTGCTCAGTACTGTGATTCACAGTCACAATAAAGTGAAAATAAGTTTAGTTAAACCAATTGCATCTCAAAGCATATTTAACAAGCAACATCATTCTAATCCTACTTGGGGGGTCATGTTAGTTGTTACAGCATTGTTGACATAGTAGAGCTTTTTGCTTAAAGTTTATCTTACATATGGAAAGAATACATGCTACTAGAGTTTGATATAGTTCTTCCATTATGTACAATTTAAACCTACAATTTATTTTAATAGAATGGTCTCCACGATTCATACTTTTTCCACTTGGTATGTCTATGTTTGAGTGTCACATGGCAAAAAGTTTAGATGTAGAAGTAATCTAATAACATAGATTTCTCAGAGGAAAGCAGCTTCTAAGGATGTATCTACTAAAAGGTTATCTCTTTTTCTTTACTGAGAAGCACTGAAACCTTAGACAGTTACACTCTGGTTTGCCCTCAGCTGTATATGATTGGTAACAATATCAGGGATGCATTGAAGCAGTCTTGGAAACACGGTGGACCCTCAGCAGCTTCAGCAGGCACGGAGTGTGGTTATTAATCTGTCACATCATGTGTCTACTGATGTCATTATCCATGCTACTGGGGTTAAAGTTATAACTATTTATACTGTCCGAAGCCAAAATGCTGTTTCCATTTTGTTCTCTGATCAGCTTCTAAGAGGAGGTCTCTAAACACAGACTTCTACTATCACAGAATCATGGAACTGTTCAGATGGAAAGGGACCTCAGGAAGGCATCCACTCCAGCCTTCTGCTCAAACACTGAATTCAGAATAGGTTTCTCAGGGCTTTTTTTTAGTCAAAGCTTGAAAACCCTTGAAGACAGAAATCCACAGCGTCCTTCACGTGCCCAGAAATGACTTCCAACTGTTCTTGCACCATGATTTTCCCGTGGATGAAAGTGAGCCTGGCCAACCTGTAGTTCCCTGAATTGAATCATAGAATCATAGAATAGTTTGGGTTGGAAGGGGCATTTAAAGGCCATCTAGTCCAACCGCCCTACAGTAAGTGGGGATATCTTCAACTAGGTCAGGTTGCTCAGAATCCCATCCAGCCTGACCTTGAATGTTTCCAGGGATGGAGCATCTACCACCTCTCTGGACAACCTGTTCCAGTGTTTCACCACCCTCATCATAAAAAATATCTTCCTTATACCTAGTCTGAATCTACCCTCTTTTAGTTTAAAACCGTTACCCCTTGTCCTATCACTACAGGCCCTACTAAAAAAGTCTGCCCCCTTTAAGTATTGAAAGGCTGCAGTAAAGTCTTCCCAGACCCTTCTGTTCTTCAGGCTGAACAACCCCAACTCTCTCAGCCTGTCCTCATAGAAGAGGTGTTCCATCCCTACGATCATTTTTGCAGCCCTCCTCTGGACCCGCTCCAACAGGTCCATGTCTTGAACTGAGGACTCCAGAGCTGGACACAGTACTTCAGGTGGGATCTCACCAGAGTGGAGTAGAGGGGCAGAATCACCTCATTCAACCTGCTGGCCATGCTTCTTTTGATGCAGCCCAGGATATGGTTGGCTTTCTGGGCTGCGAGTGCAGAACGTCCTTGCAATTTTTGAAAATGAGTGCAATGTTTGTTCTTCTCCAGTCATGAGGGCCTCCCCTGATCCCTATGGCCTTTGAAAGATGATAGAGAATGGCTTTGCAGTGATATCAGCCAACAGTCTTAACACCCTCAGATGCATCTCATTTGGTCCCATGGACTCTTATGTGTTGAGTTCTCTCTAGTAACCTCTATTTTATGTTAATCTCTATCTGCTGGTAGATTCTTTTCTTCAATCCTGTCTGTAGGCACAAAGCCTACACCTTGTTGATGAAAACTGAGAAAAAGACAGCACTGAGTACTTTAGCATTATCTGTGTTTGCCATCATTAAACCACCTGCCCTACTCAACAGCAAGCCCACTTACTACTTTTTAAAAACAGAGCCAATGCAGCAGTAAAAGTGTTCCATGTTGCCACTGATGTCCCTTGCCAATTTAAATTCTGGTTGAGCTTTGGCTTTCAGAACAACATTTTGTCATGCCTGAGCAGTGTTTCTATATTCCTCTCTTGTAGCCTGCCTACACTTTGACTAGCCATTTTATAGTTTCCTTTTTATGCTCTTTCACTTTTACTCTGTCTCAGTGAATCCATGACATTGTTCTTGCTGCAGTGGAAGGAAGCTATCTAAGCAGCTAGCACTGGTAATTCAGCCTGGAATCTAGAGCTCAAGCTGTGTTCTACCAGATTTCAGTAATACTTTGCAGACAAAATATTTTTCTAACCAGCGAGTTCTTCTTCCTATTGAGTCAGGCATACCTGCAGAGCTCATAATGTCTTCTTTTTTTAGCTACCGTGGAAGGGTTTGCATGTGGTTGCCATTTTTTTTTTTTTAAGAAAAAGCTCCAGTTATATTTTGATGAGTGTTTAAAGTAATCAAAATAATATTCTGAATATTATGCAAAAACCTCATACATTTATTACTTTAAAAGATCTGTCTCACTTTTTTTTCGTTCTGTGTTTTAATTTCTTTATTTTCATGGTGCTCTCCTTTCTCTGCTCTCTTGTCTGCCATTTATCCTTTTCCTTTGTCCTTCTATATATTCTGTTCTTCTAGTTGCTGGTGGTCATTACAAACCATTTTTTACTTTATTTTTCTTAGGGTTCTTACCTGCCATTTTGTTTGTCTGCTCATTATACTGTCTTCTCTCACTTGAGTCATTTAGCCATAATGCACACCCCTTACCCTGCAAACCTGAAGACTTATATGTCCCCTTGACTTACTTGCAGAAGCAGCGCTATGTAAGATCTTTATAGGTGCCTGATCATCCTATCTGAATCATGAGAACTCTGAGATGAGTGGAGGTTTGTTAAATCTGTAATATGTGTATTCTTCTGCTATTGAAGGCTGCTTCAAGTTGTGGTGTAACATTTCTGCTGAGTTTTACTGAACATAACTTGACATAAAATTTGCAAGTAAGCTAAGAAAAGGAAATCAGAGCTAACTGCATTTTGTTGCAAGCTGTTACTTCGTTCAGTGGACCATGAATCTCAGTTGTTTAACTTTGTTATTTTCCTTTGGTTCCTGGTCTTTGATAATGGGTGTAATTGATAAGTGGTTAAGAAAAATAAACCAAAGAAGGGGAAAATCTTCCTTTTGGGATAATAACCCTGGAATATCTATGCTGATCATTCCCTCTGTTGTGGAAAGAAGAAATTGGATCACTTTTTCAACAAGAAACAGAAGACATTTGGTGTTTCATTAAGAGTCATTCACTGTCTAGTAATAGCTACAAAACTTTTGATTTCTTATGGCATTAGTCTCCGAGGTTGCCTTTCAAATTAGAACATATTTTATTGAATATACTCTACTCTTTCTGAGAACTAAGATTTTTACAAATTATATAATTACATAATAAGTTACCAGTTTAAAAGGTTTCTTTTGGGTTTGGGTTATCTATTTTGGTGGGAAATTTACTAGCTATAAAGCGGTTAAACAGCAAAGAATATTTCATCAGTTAGAAAACACATTTGTAAATATCAACTGAAGTTTCTATAGTTTTAATTTAATGTCTGGTTTAAATTTCAGATACTGAGCCAAATTCTTGTTTGTTTCTTCATCTGCGATAAAACTGTTTGTCTTGTAATTGGAAAGAATCTTACTGAATGAAATAATAGCTGTATTGTTCATGCTCCTTTGAGTGAACTGGTACTCCCACTCAGACATATTTATTGGAAAGTTCCAGATATGATTGACATGATAGCTGATTCATATGGTGCTGTGATAGACCATTTTGTATAACTGTCATTCTGAATTTGGTATAGAATATTTTTTCATCAGGATGATCTGTTGGACTCATCTGCCATCCTTGTCCTGTGTATAGCAGAAAGGGAAAAGGGCAGATTTTGACACTTGATTGACTGGTTTGCTAATAGTAACAAACATTATCTGATAAACTTGATAGCACTACTATGTCAAGATTAAGATGAAAAACATGACTAGATTTTATATAATACAACATTGATAAGTCTGTCTATAACATTTAGTGCATTCCTAACATTTGTGTGTAGAGAGAGAAGACAACTCAATGCTATTGAGCCAGATAACCCTCTGAGGATACTGTAGCTAGTCCAGGAACAGTATGGAATACATTACTCTTTCATTTTTATTGTACAGTTTAAATGTCTAATGGCAAAATGCTGCACTAACAGATTTTTCGTGTGTGTGCTAAAGCTTGTATTTTGGCTGAAGGAACCATTTTATAGAACTGACCATAAAAATTGTGAATATGTGATTCACACTTGACAGTTCTGTCTTACTAACATCCAAAAATCAGTTTTGTTCTACACAAACATTCAATTATTTCTCAATTTTATTATTAATTTTGAATGGAAGTCTTGAGTCATTAAATGAGATTAAAGAAAACATGCCAACCAAATGCACTTTATTTTTTTTAAGCTTGGTATATATCTCTTTTTTAAAAAAAATATTGCTCATTTGTCAGTATTTGCATGGATAGGATTAGAGGCACAGTGAGGATTATTTACAGTGTAGTGCCATACAAAGACTCTGCTCCTGTCTCTGTATTTTCCTGCTAGGCAGTACAAAAACAGGTTAAAAATACAACCCTGTCTTGAAAAAATTGCTTACTTTGTAAATAACAATATAAGCTTGGTGCATCTGTCAGATAAAGAAATTGAGTAATCCAGAATGTATTTGTGAATCAAAGAAAACATCTTCAGTTTATTCCTAGGATATACATTCTTTTAAACCTGCTTTTTGTGTGTGCATGTGTGTGTGACAGACAGAGCAAGAAGGAGAGCATGCGTTTGCAGGAGAGAACTTTTGATCCCATTGGCCAATGTAAACCAAATTTAACGGAGTCGAGTCCTCAGTCAAATTTCTACAGATTTCATAAAAAATTGCAGGAAATAAGAAACATGACTTAAAAATCTCAGCTAAGACAATGGCTGAAGCTGCATTTATGAGACACAAGAATTCAGATGTGTGAAAGAGCTTGTAAACATACAGTTTTAGGAAAAGCTTTCATAAGAAGAGGACCCTCGATTATGAGATACAAGCCCTTAGAAAACTCAGCTGCAGCGCAGACAGATACTTTATTCCAGTATGCAGCAGTATTAGTTACAGATGTGAGTCAGGTGGTAAATAGATTCCCTAGAATATAAACTCAGAGAAGAAAAGGAATAGCTGTATTCTTACTTAGGCAAGGAAATATTTCTGTCTTTACTGTTCACTTAGATTATAAATGTTTCAGTCTGACATTAAGTAACCAAATAGTATGAAGTTCTACCTGATAATGGTTTTGCCTTGAGGCTATTATTATTTGATACTTTTAACAATTATTGAAAGCTTTCTTCTGCCAATATAGCAGAGTAACACCCTTGTCTCTGCAAGTATTTCTCATGAGTTCACCCCTAAAATTCTCAGCAGACATATTTGTACCCATTTCAATATCCCTGATGGCCAAGTAACATAAACATTCAGTTACTAATTAGGCTATTAGGAAACAAAGAACACACACATTTAAAAACAGAGGAAACATTTTCTTGTTTCCCAGACTCGACTTCTGTTCAGGCTCCTCTCCTCCCCACTTCCTAGTCTCCACTTCAGTCTAGACACCTCTCCTCCCACCCCGTCACTGCTGCAGGTTGTACTCGGTCCATCCAGTGAGGAAACAGGCATTACAGGAGGCTGTGGTCAATGCACAGTGATTTCTTTCTGCTGCTCCACCTTTGTCACACTTTTCTTTTGCTACTGCTTTCTTCTTACTTGTTTTGTCTGCTTCAGTGTGGATCCTCCACAGGTCTCAGTCCTTTCAGGGCAGCAAACAGCTTATGAAAACTTTCATTTTTTCCTTCCGTAAAGACAGAAAAATACTTTCAAAGAAGTTCCAAGATAAATAAGAAAGCAGAATGTAATAAACTCTCAAAAACATAGACATATAATGTAATCCTAGTCTTTTAAATACTCAGGTTATATCCATAATTCCTTTCTGATATGGCAGTATTTGTATAGCTGGAATTTACCTTAACTGGAGGAAAGGGGAAAAACATTTTTTATTTTTAAATTATGTTTGGAAAAAGAATATTATTAATAAGCTGTATTCCAGACTAACCAAAAGGCAAGGGCAAGAAAAAAACATTGAACTTTGTAAACAACAAGAAGCTATAAGAAAACAGAAATCTTTTCTTGCTTTCTCTTTTTCTTCCTACACAAAATAGATGTGTGTGCACACTAACTACTGCTAAAGGATCCTAATGGAGAAAAAGACTGAGGTTTCTCTAGGGAAGAAATGTGAGGCCTTGATGAAAGTATCTTTTCACTGCAGAATAATTATGGAGATAAATCCCCATTTCTTTTAATGTAGAAGCAGAAAATGTCTGTAAATGGGCAGAAAATAATATGACTGTGCTATTCCTCAAAACTTAAAAATCACTGCCTTCTTCCTAACTAGTTTTCTGTCTTCATCAGATGAAGATAAGAGGCAGTGCTAAAGAAACCCAGTAGGTTTTCTCCACTGGTAAGAGAGGGTTGAATGAATAGTAGCAATAATAAAAAAATAAGCCTACCTTTATCTTAAACTATCAAAACTATGTTATCTTCTATCAAAGATCAGATCTCTGAAAATTTATTTTACCAGATGGTATGCCATTTATGGACACGTGATGCTCTTTTGCATATCTCAATTCACACAACTGCGCATGCTGCCAGAACCGTTAGTGCAAAGCCACTCTCTTCCTGCTTACAGATAGGTCTTATCATTTTACAAACTTGCTTGGCATTTTGGTAGTTCTCCAGAAACGTGATGGTGACTTTAGCTGTATGCAGTTCAAGGACAGCAACTACAGATCCCTGAGAAAAAAAATTATAAGCAATGTAATGTAAGGGCCTGTAATAAGCTGTATAAAAATACAAATATTTTTAGTCCACTGATCAGATACATGAGCTGAACCTTTTACTGAAGTCAAAGAGCTTGCCTGTTGGCTAACAAAGTGACACAAATTTACTTTATAATGTTTTCACTTTTAGGGGATTATGGTCATGATCATTTTTATCTAAACATAAGTTCTTTTCCTGAGAATGCTGTAGTTATCATTTATCAATGACAAGAGCAGCCAGGAAAGCATCAGAAATAATTCAGAAAATAAGCAAAACTTTGGAAAGTCAGTATTTTTCAATAATTTAAAAGATAAATGTAAAAAAAAAAAGCCATGTCAGTATTGGTAGTAAATAAAAAAAAAAATAGAAAAAAAAAAAGGAGTTACTGGCCCAACTTGCAATTACACAAAGAAATATATGGAGCATGAAAAATAAATTAATCAAAAATGAAAACCAGATACTATTGATGAAAATCCTTCTCTTCAAAGGAATTAAGTCTACAATTCATGTAATTCATTATAGATAAAGCATATGGGATGAATGTATTCTGTTTAGAGTAACATATAAAAAAATTCAAAACTTTTTTAAAGACACAGAAAGTAGAAAATCTTATTGCTATGAGCATAAAACAATACAACATGTGCACGTGGATAAATCAAAAAAGTCAAGATACTAAATACTATACAACTATAAGAGTCATCAGGGTAGCAAGAAGTCATTCTGTAAATAGTTTAGTTAAAAGAAAGATGAAGGGAATTCTTGATATACTACCTAAGTACAATCAGGTGGCTAAGATTATTAATGAGACCAGAGTAAGATCTCAGTCAAAAATATGAAAAAAATGGGGTAGGACATGCTTAAATGACTTAATCAGATCAGTGAAGACATGTTGAAAAAATCCCGAGTTCTTAGAAAATTGACTGTAACACACTTGGCTAATACAGGTTACCTTTGTAAACACGTGCAGAATGGATGATGAATTGAAAGACTGGAAAAGATCAAATGTAATATCTATTTTAGAAAGGGAACATCCAAGGAACTAGACACCAGTCAGTTACCAGAAAAAAATGGAACAAATATTGAATATGTAATCACCTCTAAGATGGTAAGGATGAGTAACAGTTTGTCAGGACATTCCATGGAGAAATAGTAACCAGTTTTCTTCTATGAGAGAATAACAGCACTGGTGGGTAGAAGAAAAATCTTACTTTTTAACACTGTCTTGCATTCTAAAGAGCAGGTTGAGGAAGCAGGCAAAATAACTACATGGTACATAAGCAACTCGTTAGAAAATTACTCTGAGAAGTTAGTAATCAATGACTTAGGGTCAAATGAAAGGCTACATCAATCTACAGTTTCACTGAGCATTTTGTTGAGATCCAGACTTCAGCTATGTCATTGATAAGTTGGATGATGAAATAGAAATTAGTTCTATTAAATTAACACCAGAACTTCAAGTATAGTAGGGGACAAGATTAGAAGTCAAAGTGATCTTGGCAAATTGATGATAGAGAAAAGAAGGATGGAGTTCAGTAAGGAGAAGCACTGTGTTCCATTTAGGGTATCAAACATCAAGAAGGAGGTTCACCAGGTGAAAAGAGTTGTAGAAGAACAATGAAAATTATCAGAAGTCTAAGAAAACCTAACCTAAACAGAAAGATGCACTGAATTGGATTTGTTTCTTCTGGAAAACAGTGGAATGAGGGGAAGTATAATAGCAGTCTTCATATGTGCCTCGGACTGTGAAAAAAAGGAGAGGGATAGTACAAAGCAGAACAAATATTTCAGACAGCAAGGGAGTTTCAGGGTAAACATTGTGGAAAACTTTGTACAATGAGGTTACTTAGGTGCTGAAATGGGATTACTAGGATGTCTTTAAGAATAGCTTTGACAGACTTCTGGTAGGAATAACATCTGTAGGGTTAAGGACAACAGTGTATGTATGTACGATGTCTGGAGGATTTCATCCTTATTTTCTACTTGTGTTTAGCATTTTAAAACATTGCAAATTTTTCTAGTTCAAAAACCTGTGTAATTTAGAAATAATTATTTTCTTTGTGTTACCATCATCAGAACACAGAATAAATTCTCATTCAGATAGAAAACTTTCAGTCTGTATGCATACTGAAGACTGATCACTGCAATTCTAACCTGTAAATTGTGATTCTTATAGCCATATTGATAATTAACAGGTCTGTAAGTGTTTTGGGTTTTGGTTTTGATTGGTTTTTTTTGTCAAAAGTTTGTATACATTAACCTCTTTAAAATTATCATCAACAGAAAGTAATCTTGAATTACTTACTGCTTAATTATGACTAGCTTACTATGGTGACAATAATAAGGTTATTTTAGAGCCAGAACTGGGCAAAATCCTTGACTAATGCAAACTAGGTTATGTTTTGAAGCAAAGCTGACTTCTGAGATTATATCATTTGCAAAATTACTACATTTGAAGCATGACATTGGAGCAGCAGTTGGCAGTATAATGGATCTGTTTGTCATTAAATCAGTTAAAAACAAAACAAATGGGATGACTAGCACTGGTATGGAGGCAATTAGCACATTTTGTTATAGATGCAGTAATAAAATAAGCTTGATTTGCAATTCACCTTTGTGGGCAGACATTTATTTTGTTAAGATGCTTTTTTTATTTCAAATACTTCTAATTTAAACATTATTTCATTAGTATTTATTTGGAGTTTTCCACTACCAAGGAAGATATTTGGTGCTAAGAATCATAGTTTCTGCAAGATTATTTTGACAGTCGCTGACATTTTGGAGAACGATTTCTGTTCTTTCTACAGAAAAAAGAAGATTTTCTTTGTGCATTTACTTTCCAAAACTAAACAACAAATATTTTCATTTATATTACGATTACTGCAAACTCTTTTTACTGGCGTCCGTAGAAGAATAAAAATGTTAGAACATGTTTATTTCCTCTCATAATTTTGAACCACAGCAATTCATCTCCAGAATTGCACACATCTGATGCGTGTGTTTATATTGTTTGTTATGAATTTTAAAATTGCAGGAAAGTGTTATGCTGTATAACCTTTAGCAATGTTCACACTGGCTATTAAAAATTATGGAAAATACACAGATGTAACCATCAGTTCAGCTTCACACCAGAATTTTTTTTGCTTTCTTTTTGTTCAGTGAGGAGAAGGCGGCAAATGTCATTTGAAGGATTTATAAGGTACATGAGCTCAGAAGACTGTTCGATCTTTAAAAACAATCACAGGACCGTCTACCAAGATATGAACCATCCATTATGTGACTATTTTATTTCATCTTCTCACAACACCTACTTGATATCTGACCAACTAATAGGACCCAGTCATTTATGGGGATATAGCAGGTATTTAGATACTGGGTTTTAATATTTTAAATATTCTTTGTTGTTGGGTTTTTTTTGGTTGGTTTTTTTTTGTTTGTTTGTTTGTTTTAATGGAGTGTCACTTATAATCCTGCTTGGCAATAAGGCACAAAGCCATCACAGATATAAGTAGAAAATGTGAGTGTGGTATTTTATTTTGTGTGTACACTTCTCAATATATTTGCGAAACCATGTGTTCATAGTCTGGAAACAATCTATTTTTTCACTTACAGCTCAAAAAATATACCTTGCAGCAAATGAAATCTATAGTATGCTGCACAGTATATGATTAAATGATTTTTTAATCTCAACATGCTATGCAAAAATAAATAACTCCCTGAAATAAACTAAAATTCCTGGGCAAACTCTAATCGGAACAATATACAGGGAATAATGGCACAGTACAGTGGAGTATGTCAAGAATATCTGTGATCAGTGTATGTTGCAATGCAGTCAGTGTAGAAAAAAACAACAAAAAAATGTGGGCACAACAGTAGCCAGGAGGGAGAAGAAACTTTGTCTTTGAATGTGTGGCATATGAGTCCAAGAGGAGAAGGAAACCAGGGTGCCTTATTGCCAGGACATATTTAGAAGAAATGGTCAGGGAAGGAGAAAACGGATTATGTAATAAAGGCAATACAGAGGGGGGCAGAAAGTATTAAAAATTTGGAAGACAGGTGTCCAGAATTCTTATTACTTTGTATTACTTTGGTGACATAGAAGACAGATTGGTAATTGGGTAAAATAATCTACAAGAAATGTTTAAATTAGTAACAAGCCAAATATTAGAAACCTAAGACCTTTAAGGGGTACCATTGCCATATTAAAAATTAAACCAGAGTAACTTGAAGGCACCCAAGAAACTTTAGCACTCCCTCTTAGAAACAAGGTGGGGGGAGACCAACTAAATTATATAAAGACCAAGCACAACCTGATTCTCTAAGTGCGATGCTGTTATTTTTAAGTAGAATGATTCTCAAACTTGCAGACAAATCCTGGGATAGTAATGCAAAAGGCCCTTTCAAACATTTCTTCTTCTATTTCAAGAAACTATTTGCCATAATTCCAAAATTCTTTTATTTAAATCTTTGACGCTTGTTTTTAGTCTCTTAATGAAGGTAATTCAGATAATCCATCTTACTGCTTAATGCTCTAATAAAGTTTGTTACCTATCGTGCCTTAGACAAACAGCAGAAAATACAGCAGTCTCATATTTCTATAGGATTTCTTTTCTTTTGTGATAAAAAAGTAGGTTTTTTTTTTAAATTATTCAATGTGTTTGTAATCGGACAAACAGTGACTTGTATAAGAAGGTGTAGTATCTTTCTTTTGACTGTAAAATTGTTTCTCTTGTTCTTTTGAAGCGCTCTCTTGAAAGGATGTCGTTGCCTGGAAATTGACTGCTGGGATGGCTCAAAAAATGAACCTGTTGTGTATCATGGTCACACTTTAACAAGCAAAATTCCATTTCATTCTGTAATTCAAGTGATAGACAAGTATGCATTTGTGGTATGTATGTATATATATATCTATATATCTATATTGGTTAAAAAGTGATGGTGACTTTAATAAAGCCCAGGGGCATGGTTGTTGTCACAGATTCTCCAGGCTAAAAAAAAATGAGAGACAGTGCTTGTAGCAGAGGGCATTGTTGAAATAAATTACAGGAAAATTGTAGTATCTGTTCTTCATATCTTTTTTATTTTATTTATGGAATGGTAAACATATTTTGCTGATAATGATTATAAACCAAACTTGGTGCAAGGAATTCAGAAGATCTTAGCTTGTTAGGTGGAATTCTCACCTGAGGTCATTTAAACAAGGACTGACTATAAAGTGAACAACCACTTCAGAGTCAGTCTGATGTTTTACTCTCTTTTATCTTCTAATTCTTTTACTTCACTTATTCTTCTGTTGCTATCAGTCTGTCTTGTATCCTATGCTTGAATTTATGATACAGAGAAAAATGTTAGATTAAAGGTGAGTTTGAGACTTTGTTTTCCATTTCCTCTCTTTTTGTTTTGAATTCAAGGCCTGATAAAGGTTACCATCTACTGCAGTCTTTTTGTCAGATGACTCATTAGGGCGATGTCCCTTCTGCAGATCGCTGGCAAAGCAGCGAAAGCTGGAGAGCTTTTGGCACTGTCTCAGTCTTTTGTATAGGTTTCTGGCAAAACTCCTGCTCAAATGAAGTCCCGAATAACTATTAAGATGACTTTTGTATTCAGGCCAGCACTGTCTGTGTGAATATATACACGTATGACCATACATTTATATGGATTTTTATACACATAAATTTATAGTCTTCTCAGAGTTAAGCAAAGCTATATTTTTTTCTGTTCTGTTTTCTATATAAAATTTAATTAGTCTTTGATTTTAAAAGATAGTGAAAACAATAATATGGTTTTATTTCACTGTTCTTCACAAACCATTAGATATAACTCTCCTGTTTTTACTAATACACAGCTGTATTAGTGTATTAGAAGCTGTGCTTCTATTAGTGGTCAATAGCAAATGCTCCAGGGAAAAGTGTAAAAGCAGGGTAAACATAAAATGGTACTTCCCATAGAAATTGACTATTTAGGTCCTGCCCAAGCAAAGATTTTATTCGGAGTAGTTTTTAGTAGCCACCAGTATTACTGGCAACTTATGAGATTTATTTACACAGTCTAAATGGACATGTCCCATTTAAGCTATTCTCTATTTTTACTCAATTACCCATGTTTCACCTGTCTTACTTGAGTACTGTGATAAGTAAGGTGTAGAGTCCCCCCAAATGTTTCTGATATTATAAAAAAATATGCATAGCTTGTTCATGTGAAGGCAATGATTTCTGAGCAAATTTTAAGGATACCATTAACTTGAAAAGTAGTCAATTAAAATCTGTCATAAATTAAAGCAAAAATCCTGGTTTACTCTGTCAATTTCAATTTTAAACCAGATTTTATCTTTTAAAATCAAACCAAAAACCTCCCCTCATAATAAAACTGTGTAAACAATGAAGGAAATTCTGTACACAAAACAAACACTCTCCCCCACAAAACAGAAATATTTTAAATCTGTGTAATACATTAAACTGGTGGCTACAATTTATGTTTAGCTGAAAGCAAATTTTGCCTCGTTTATAATTGTTTTTTTCATTGTCCTTTTAAATAGATGCTAGCCACTAAAGAAGCTATCACTAAACTATGTCAAATGTAAATTTAAAGGTACACACTTATGTCAAGGCTTCCAAGTTCTTCCTATAGATCCACAAAAATTGCAATAATTTTGTTTTCTACTTTTCTTTTCCCTTATTTCCCTTTGTTGAAATTATTTTTCTCAAAAATTAGTCATTATTTCAAAAAAATTCATGTACCCAAAGTGATAATTCCCTGATGGGATGACTTGGTCAACAGCTGTGATATAACCTTTAGGTGCAAAAGAAAGAGCAGATATTAGGTTGGAAGAGATGAAGATTTCTTTAATTTTGAAAAACACCAAAATGGTCAACACTGATTTTTATAGAATTTGGAATGCTTTAAGTCTCCTTTGAAATTAACCTAAATAATTTTTTATGCTTTACTGTGTCTAGGAGTTTTTACCCCATCCTCCTTTTTTCGCAGATGGCATTACAATTCCTATTTTTTTTTTGTAAGTTCATTTGTTGAGAACTGTTGTTTCAGACACACAGTAGCCAATGCATCATTCTTTAGAAGCTCTGTGTGTCAGCTGAGCTATTAACTCTGTGAGAAATTCTGCTTTTTGCTTCCAGGTTGTACTCTTCCCTGTGCAATTGAATCATCTTGATTTTTGGCTGATTTAACACTTATTTTCTCCCTACTTTCTTCACATCCTACATTAATCAGTATGTTAAATGCGTCTGAAAAATTATTTTCTATGGATTATTGGACAAATACATGTCAATATGTGCTTTCCAAAGATCAGCACAGATATTACCTGGTTTCTCTAATGAAGTATTGTGTCCTTAACTGATCTTAATTTGATTTCTCTAGTTGGTTTTTTTGCATCTTTGTATATTTCTAGCCCTGTTTTAACTCCCCTTAATTTCCTGAGGAGGCATTTTTTTCTCTTCAATTGTGCTTTCTCTTTTATGTAAACATTGTGAGGTTTTTTATTGTGTTATTAACCTGAAACAACTGACTTATATTCTGATAGTTTTGAAAATAGAGGAAAATACAGATTACCAAGGGGACTTTTGTAAGATACTTTAGGAAATCTAGTAGTCCTCTTTTTATTTATTAATGATAAATGCCTTTAAATTATATTTCCAGGCATCTGACTATCCAATTATACTGTCTTTGGAGAACCACTGCAGCCCTAAGCAACAGGAAGTAATGGCAGACTATTTAGAAAGTATTCTAGGTGACAAACTTCTTACTTCAACAACTGGCGATACAGTGGTGACTCAACTACCTTCTCCTGAGGTAATAACACTACATTTTTCTCCATGAAAGACAGGAAAAAAAACCTGGTGGTGGTTTGTTTTTTTTTTTTTAATCTTCTGAAACTGAATTTATGAAACCGCTCATCTGGTGTCTGAAATAGACTTCAGGTGGTAACAAAAAATAATTAATCAACACAAAAAACCCACACGAAAAGATAAAGAAAACAGAAAAAAACAAAAGCGAATCGTGTGGATTGATATGGAAGTTTTCGTTTAAAGGAAAACTGTTTTCAGTACAATGCTGAAGCTAACATACCAACATTTTTTCAAAGCTTTAGATCTTGCAGTTAACATCAATCCAACTTCTGGTACTTTGGATGCATTAAAAGTTTTATTTTATTTTAGGTACAAATACAGTTAGGTAAAGTTTGTGGGTTGCAGTTTATTTTGCATGGAAACATGGCAGCTGTAGCAATGTGTCTTGTTATGTTGAACCATACTTACTAACACTGAATAAACCTGTATATCAAAACCTGAGTAACGACACTGAAATTACCATGATTATTTAAATTAAACTATTATTCAATATGAATTAAGTTATCATAGTGTGGTTGATCAACAGTAGTCCTATGTTGGAGATGCAGTAGTCTAAACACAGAAAAGAGCATCTGCCTTTAAAGATGGCAGATTTATACATAGTGAATGACTTGCCGAAGATTGTAGAAGTAGTACTGAATCTGAACCTTGAATCTGAGAGCTATGCAAACACCTGATTAATTTAATTTTGGAAATTTCAAGTTATTGAAACATTGTGTTATAATGAACAGCTTCAATGTTTCTGTTGACTTGTAAAGTCAACACTTTGAGGTTAAACTGAACAATCCTTTCCTCTCTCCTCTCCTCTCCTCCTTTTCTCTGAAATTAGGCTTCCAGTGTTTTAGTTTTAAAAGAAGAAAAAAGGTATAAATTTTTAAACAACATTATGCTTTGAACCAAAATTAAAAAATCGTCACTTTAAACATGTTAGTGTATCTGTTTTCTGCTAATTTAGGTTTTGTTCCTTGGATAGAAAGAATTTCCTGAAATTTAAACATGTTATTGAAATGGAAACCTGAATCTACATTTTTTTGTCAATAACAATGTTGATGGAACTATTTCATCCAGTTCTGTTACTGCAAAAACATTCTCTCTTTCTCAGTGTGTTTTTCCCTAAGGCAGTGTTTCTCAGCTGGTGACTTGAGACCCCCTGGGATATGAAGTCAGAAAAGGCAATTAGATGGGTGTTGAAAATTTTATTGCAAACTAAAACAGATAAATTCCTATTGTTCCAGTCTTTGCACATAATTTTCTTTCAAGGACAAAAGATTTTTTTTTAATTACTTGTAACACAAATACGTGCATACATACAAAATAGTTATTTAGGCTTGTCACTGTTATCAGTGATATATCAGATATATTTTATACCTTTTTTTTACAGTAACTGAAAAATAAATAATGCAAATGAAAATGTGGGGAGGAAATATTGTCATAAGAAAAGACAACACACAGAGATGTATTTTTGTAAAGGATTTGTTATGGAAAAAACATTTTTTAAGTTGTATGTTCAAAAAAAGTGCTAAAGTATTACCATACTGTTATATTTTCATAGCAATGTTGTTGTAAATATATTTAATACATAATAAATTTTCTCAGTAAGACAACATATTTTTTTAGATTGTAGCTTTATATTTTTTGTATCATACTGTCTGATATCACTTTGCATCCTTGAAAACTGTTCCGTAAATTAAAAAAAAATAGGAACTGTATTAAACATGACGGTTTGTTTGAAAGCTTCTCAAAGTATAGCTGCATTCAGTCTAATAGACGTCTAAGGATCATATGTCCTCTGTAGCAAACACAAAATCAGTGTACTGCATCTGAATCATGGAGTCACTGAATCACATACTTAAAAATATTACTTTCTATGAGATTTGACCCTTACCATATGTTTACTGTGATATAGGGAATTCATACTTCATATTTCCATAGCTTAGAGTTTTCATAAGTCAGGTCTATAGAATTTTTGCCTGAAAATGCATTGCTGGGTTCCATACTTATTCCTCACCTAAATGTATGCTGTTCAGATGAGATCTTTTAAAAGTTACGTGCGATGTAGTCCACATCTATGTAAGATATAAGAGTTGCTTAAATAATACCACTGTCCTCAGCTGGTTTACAAAAGTCTGAATTTAATAAATCATTACGTTGAGAATGAACAAGGATTAGGATCATCTCCATTTCTCTTAGCTGCTCTGATCAAGCATGTAAGAAAAATAATTAGGATTTTATTTTGCAACGGAAGTATGTAGTTATGACTGAATTTGCAAATAGAGTAGTAAATTTGATGTTTGGCTAGCATCTTTTTTAAAAGCCACTTTTGGTCCATGTTCAAAAGGAGTTTAGTGGCATCACATCCTTAAAGCTTGGGACCTTGCGCATATTCAAGGCTTGGGTAAATTCATTATCATTTGAGTGAGCTAGATGCTAAACTTAGTCTTAAACCAGCTTTACTTAAGCAGTGCAAAAGAGGTGTTACAGAACCATAAATGATTAATTTAAAATGCTGTTTGTGAGGTTTCTCAGTTAGTTGAAAAAAAAAATAGTTGTCACCTATATTTACTGTTCCACCTTTTTCAAGATAGAGCATTAGCAAGAATAGGGAAGAAGCTATTGCATCTTGTATGATTCTATAGGAACTCAACTGCTAAAGCCATCCCAGGAACAAAACTGTATCAAAAGTGTTAACACCACTAACAGGGTAAAGGCATTGTTCTTTAAACATGGTAGTCTTCTGATTTCTAATGTGAGTCTAATAAAACATAGTAAGTGTCAGGATGATTAAAGTTCATTGTGATTAGTTCAACAGAATGATGTTCATTGGCATGGCCCAGCACAGTAAATACGCTTGCTTAGAGGCTGATATGACCGATAACTTGTGCCTAAGTATATGGCCTGACAACTTGTTTTGAAAAAAATTACTATGAATAATGCACTCAGGGGAACTAGTGTACCTGCCTACATGGGTACTTTTACTAGCAAAATTATTATCAGATAACTGTATCTATCTATATTATATTCATAGGCAACAAAAAAAGGAAAGCTTTGAAATCAGTTTTCTCTTTTGAAACTTTCCTGTGTAACTTATGTATATTTATATGTGAAGCTGTATCTTTCACTGAATATTGAAAACAAAAAAAAGTAGAAAATATAGCAAAAGGCAACATTTTTTAAAAGAAATTGTTAAATGCTCTAATTTAGTGCACTAACAGGTCTTAAGTTTTCTTTGTAGAGTTCTGTTCAGCATGTTCTGTGGCCAACATACATTCCTTTCACCTAGATTATTAGCTTTTTCCTTAGCATGCTTCATTGGGTATGTTTTTAAAATTTGTTCTAAGTATTAATTTAAAATTACAATTTCTTCAGTGTTTTTAGACTGTTGCACTGTCTTATATTAAAGCAAAATAAAAATAGGTGGTAAATTGCTTATATACTAAAATATTTACTCATATTGATTGTAAATGAATGTGAATGTCACACTAAAGTAGCTCAGTGTTAACATACTCCAAGTCACTTTACTATGTGTGTGTATATATATGAATTGAATTACTCTGAGTTTAAAAATTAAGGTATTCGGATTAGAGGTACAGTGCTTTACCTCCATTTTCCCTACAGTCTTGTTTACCTTCTTTTGTCATCTTCATCTACCTTGAGTTGAGATCCACCCTCTTCCCTTCTGGTTGTATCTTAACAAGGAAGATAGGAGGGATTGAAAGGGTAGAGAGTCTTTCGCTCTTCATTGAAATTAACAATAACCACAAAGACATTTTCTATAATATGCTCTGTTAGACAATATTCCAATCTAATAATATCCCTAGGGACACAGCACAAGCCTGTTTACTGCCATGTCTCACATGCCTATAAATGCAATCAGTATACTTCTGTCCCTCAAGTCCTCTGATTGTCTGCATCACACCAAGTTATTGATCACTTAGTTGTCACCTCTTGTGTTCATGACCTGTGCTATTGCCTTTTTTGCTAGACTTTTTTTAACAACCTGCTTGTAGGATCCCTCAAAGATTTGGCTCTGGACTAACCAGTTCAGCCCTCCTTCCCTTTTCTTTCAGATTTCTTTGGCAAGGACCTTTAACATCCAGCTTCTCCCTGTCTTATGAGACTGAAACATTATGTTTCTTGGATGGGAAATCCTCCTCATCCGACAGCTACTGTTGTACCTAGTTTTGCTCCTCCTATGAAGGGGTACATGCAGCTCATGCAAGGCTTCCTTTTACTACCTATTTGTCAATGTTCTTCAAGATCCAAATCAAATGGTGCCCTTGTCTGTACATGAAGTGGAATACCACGTAATTTCTCCAAACACTTCATAGAAACATTTGCCAATTAAAGGTTCTTATTTAGATCTTGGAGATTTGGAGATTTCCGTGGAAATTTTTTTCTTTGTTGTCTGATCAATCTCCTAGTTTCTGTTTTAAGTAGGCTTTAAGCTACACCTTTCTCAGATGAGATGATTGTGTGTGTCTGGAAGAAGAATTAAAATGCAGAGCAAACCCATTCTTAGGTGCTTCCTTAGACCAAAGCTCATGCATGGTGTCTCCTACCATTGTAAGTCTAAGTGAAAATCATGAAGAGGTCAAGAGAAGAAAATTGGATGGTCACTGAAAGCTATTGCTCTGGGGTTTTTTTGTCAACACCCACTTGCCCTGAAACACAAAACCCAGAAAACTCCATGAAAAGAAGGTTTTTAGTTCTTTGGTCTCAGACACATGTTCACACTGCAGCTGGCTATACTAGTACTGTTAATTCCCTGGGATATTACTGTATTCTCTAGCATCTCAACAGACAATTCTTCCTCTACATGTGGAGCAGAGGAAAGAGAAAGCTTTTGCACTATTTACACATACCCTTTATCCAATGAGCTAAACAGGCCACCCTTGAGCTTCACTGATCTTTTCCACCATATCTATCCTCTTACCTCCTTCCCATGGAGATAATTTTGCCACCCAAAGCAACAGACCCATTACAATCCTTTCCCTGCAGTCTTGGCCACTATGGTGCTTCTAAAGAGACTTAATGAACTTCCTTTAATATTCTCTGGAATATCAGGTACTTTGAGTCAGTTTCCACATTAAATTATATTTGACATCACTGACTGACGCCAGAGATCCTTGCTGACTACACCAGCACTCCTGGATTATGCTGGTATAAAGTGACAGAATGTGATGTCTTGTGCAGCAATTTGTATATGAACTTAGAAAATATTAGAATCCTAGAAGTGAGGTCTATTTTTACTTACCCTGCTGAATCCTTCCTTTTGAATGGGTTTGACAGCTACTGAAAGAAACAAGTCAGCCTCAAGTATAACATACAAAAATGAATGTAAGCACATTGAAACTTTTGATGAAGGTTTATTCCCCAATTATTTTGCATTGTAGTCCATCAAACTGCCTTATACTGCTGGCATGATGTATACATGAACTAAGGAATTTTTCATTATTTGCGGGTTTCCTATCACAAAATTGGGAAGAGATATTGATGTATTGTTAACTGAAAGTGAAGTGGCAACTACTGTTATTTTACAAGTCATCTTTAATGTTTATCACACAGCTGCAAGATCAATTACTGTGTTGTAGTGGTTCAGAAGCAGTTCTGGCCACGATCTCCAAGGTTTCCCCATAGTTATTAAAGCCATGCTATCTAAATAAAAAGACCTATTTAATAAGCTCCTTGAGAAAAATTCATAGAAGGTCTCCAGTACAACTTTATGCTTTCTGGGCATTTAAAATCCTACTATTAGGGGGAAAACCAACTAACCCCATAGCCAGGACTCTTCCTTCACCTTTTTCTTCATCTGTATCTACTCAATATAAAAAGGAGCTTTCCATATGCAGTCACTATTTTCCCAGAATAGTCACTGTTTTCCCAGAACGCACCAGTCTGGGTGAACCAAATACCACAGCCTTCGACATCTAGATATAACATTTGAGTGTATGTCTAAGAGATTCGTATTGCTACTGCACTTTCTTCCTTTTGCTGTAAAGACCTGTCTCACTGAGAAACTTTCAAAAGTTGGTTGTACCTGGCTGTCTATAATCTCTGATGAATAGGTTCTTACTGACTATCTGTAACATCTGACAAAAGGGTAATAGTCTGATTAACCTGTGGCTATATGATTCAATTTTCAGTCTAACCATCTCCAGATTTTTCTCTCCCATATCTTTATAGGGTTTTATAGTCTTATTTTCTTGTTATTGAAAAAGTAGGACTTGGAAGATTTTCACTCAGAAATTCAAGATCAGGACTGCTTTAACATATCTGATTTTGTTGCTTCAGTGATGAGATTCATTCCTATTTTTCTGACCTAAAAGTCACATATGCAAATGTCTTGACCAAGTCTTTGCATCAGAAATATCTTTGCTTCTTAGCAAGTCAAAAACTTTTCCAGTCCACCGTTTTGCATTTTCAATCTGTCTGTGGCATCTATTCTTTACAAGAATGAGAACATGTTTAAATGTAGCATGCCTTGGTGATGACCTCAAAAATAAGAAAAACAGTATTTTTTATCATAAAATTTCTGGATTCTCTTAAGTTCTAGTGAGGCCTTATAGAATTCTCATCTGATTTGTTCACTGTTTCTGGGCATTGTATCTACAGTCTTTTGAGGGAACATAGTTTCCCCAGATATGTATTGAACATGCAACAGTCACTTACCTGTTAATAACTTCCCCCTATTGTAAAGCAACTTTATAAGGTAATTAAAAACAAAACACTGACATACTTTATATGTATGACCAGGCAGGTCTTAGGTTGATGGTTTATTTAGTGTATAAAAATCAGATCCTCCTTTTGGCAAGGTATCTTCTTGGAACATTGAACTGTGGTAGGGAATCTGTGCACGAGGGCCCTGAGTACACCAGACTAATTATCCTGACCAGCCTGTAACCATCTTTCTCTGTAATCATCCTTTGGTATCCCTTCCAACCCACCCACCAGAGATTTAGTTGCCTAGGTACAATGTCATGTCTCATATAGCACAGCTGTTTAGCCTTGGACCAGACTTACATGAAAACAGCTAAATTGTGAGCAAGAGCCCTCATTTGGAACCTCCACCTATGAGCTCTCATACATTGGCTTGGGAGCTGCCTTTTTAGCTCAGGCTCTTTTACTTGGTCCTTGCCTGAGCTACACTGTAAGTATGCAGTGCCTGTCCTTGCAACTTGCTGCTCCTGGCCTTGCCTTGCTGACAGTTCTGCACCTGGGGAGGAATAACCCCATGCACCAGTACAGGCTGGGAGATGACTGTCTGGAAAGCAGCTTTGCAGAAAAGACCCTGGGGGTCCTGGTGGACAAGTTGATCATGAATCAGCAATGTATCTTTGCAGCAAAGGCAGCAAACACTATCTTAGGCTTCATTAGGAAAAGCAAGACGGGCCCAGACTTTTCTCAGTGAAATGGTTAGAGGTAGTGGGAACAAACTGAAAGACAAGAAATTCCATTTAAAGATGAGAAAAAGAATTTTTACTGTGAGGGTTGTCAGGCACTGGAGCAGGTTGCCTGCAGAGATTATGGGGTGTCCATCTTGGAGATGCTCAAAACCAGACTGGACACAGCCCTAACTCTTATTGACCCTGCTTTGAACAAGGGGGTCGGACTAGATGGTCTCCAGGGGTCCCTTCCAAGCTCAGCCATTCTGTACTTATGTGAAATGGCTTCTTGGTTTGACCTTGGACCTGCCTTGTGACTTGTCTGGCAGTCACTGGACTGCTTCCTGAGCTTGCCCACCATCACCAGACCAGCTCTACTCGTCTTACTGTTGCCCTGGCTGGTGAGGTTATTGGCCCATGCCTGCCCTGCTGTCACCCTCAGCTCCTGGGTCACCTTGTGCAGCTGCTGGCCCTTGCTACTCTCTGACTCTGAGTTGTGGCAGATTCTTGAACCACGAGCAGCAGGTTGGTTAAGAGTGTTACTTGCAACATATTTGTAGATCAGTTACATCCTAATTTTTTTGCCTCAAAAGTCTCTAAGAAATGCAAAATCATCTGCACTAGAACTTTCTCCAAGATTAGTGTCAGATGTGTTTTTGATTGCCTGGTTGGGAAAGTCTATGTGTGTTTTCATATTTTTCTTACGTCTGATGGAGTCCTCAGGTAAAACAGGACAAGGCATTGCCAGCTAAGGGTCCTGTTTTTCAATGGGATCTAACCTTACAGCAAACAGTTATAATAGGTCAAGCCTCTGAGCCATTAGCAAGCTGATCCTCTAAAGAGAGGATCTTTGAAGTTTGGCTCCTGAGTGGGAATCTGTCTGGTAGATGAATGAGAAATAACATCTTGCAAGATAGTTTTTGAGAACAGAGTGTTTCTTAGAATATATACACTTTCACCCGGCATGGTCAGGTTATCATTTCATCCAGAAAATTAGTCTGCCAGTGTCACCCCTTCCTATTTCCTTCTTTAGGTGTGTTTTGCTTTTTTGTACTTTTAATAAAAGAACATTTAGAAAGATTCTCTATTTGGTGTCTACTACAGAGGACAACACAGAACTGGAATTTTCCATGTAGGGGACTTCTCACTAGATAACTGTATCATGAAAACTTATTATAAGATAGCTAAAGGTACTCCTAATATAATTAATATCCATCTAACTAGAAGTCATACATTACTGGTAGTATTGATTCAAAATATCTCAATAACTGTGATTTATAAGGCTGCCACAAAGACATTAATTCACACTTTTACTAAGTGTGATTCTCTTCTTGAATCATTGAAGAATGCTGGTGTTGGCTTTTTTTTTAATAGTTGTACTTAACAATAGTGTCTGTTATTTTCATTCAAGATAAATTTTGTCAATGCCTCAAAATCTTCCCCCATATTAGACTTCATGGAAGGTGTTGAATCTGTACCCTATGTCAGTATTTAAGACAGTAATATAATTCTTGAAATAGAAAATTTTGTAAAAATTAAACTGATTCTAACCTTAGCAAGATTTTCAGGACTTGATATGCCTCTTACTAAGCACCTACAACTGGTCAGGATATGAAAAGGGAGAAGAACATGCTAAATTTAAATAGGGGAAGCTATTCTTCTCTTTTTAATACTCATGACCCAAATCCAGGGTTTGTTCTCTACATCTCTGAGGACTGAATTTTGTCCCTTTTTACGTTAGTTGCAGTGGTCAGTAGGTGGATTTGCCTGATCCATTCCAAAGTGCTTATGATTTTGACTTGGAGTCTCGTAGTACTTCAGCTGTTCTGATTTGTGTTGTACATCACATTAACCAGAATGCCTATTTAGTACAAGAACTAAGTTTTGCTCATTTAATTATTTAAATATTTGTTCCAATCGATTGTACTTGGAGGCTTTTGCTTATGCCAGCCTTGAAGTCCCATTATGCTCTAGGGAAGATCTATTATGTTTACATATTTAAATTTTTTAGTATGCTTACATTTTATATATAAGTACATAGTAAACAAGTATTTTTTAAATAATTTGTATTTTATATTTAAACTAGAAAAGAGAAGTTATAGTGAATGTTCAGACTTTCATATCTAGACATTTGTACAAAAAGATGCTACACATTTAGCACTGCTGATTACCAATTAAAGAACTAGAATTTCAATCAGTCACTGATTTTGTAACCATGTATTTGTTATAAAGGTTTTGAAGATTTGTTTGAAGCTCAGACTTAAAATCCGTGGTATGTTTTTTTTCAGTTCATGGTTCACTGTCACTGATTTGGGTTAACTATTATTGAAATCTGTTTCTGGCCAAAAAATAGCAAAATTTCTTCTTGCTAGAGTATTTTCTGTAAGAGGTTTCGAAAAGAGAGCTATGATTTTAAAATTTTATCTTTATAGAAAAAAAAAAAAAAGAAATGTTTGTCCTACCTCAGGGTATTTACATCTTTGCTAACAGTTCATAAACAGAATTTTAGACACTATCTGACTTAAAACTTCATAGTCCGTTTTTATATGATGACACAGACTATGGTCTTTTTTTACTTAAAGGAAATTTACATATATGAGGCAGTGATATATGCATAGAAAGATATGTATACCAGGTCTTTTTTTTTTAATTTGTAGAATTAAATCTTACATATGAATAACAAAATACAAGACCAAAAGTGGATCGAATTCTTTTAAATATTGGGAAATATGAAGATGCGAATGAAAATTCAGAACTCTTTAAAAATATGAGTAGCATTACTCATATTAAAACTCTTCTAAAAATATCACAGAAGAAAAATGAATGCATCAATAAGAAATGAAGGAAATGTTAAAGGGCGTCCTTATTCTGAATCACCAGTGCAGAGAGACTAATCAAATCTTACACTAGCATGGCATTGATAGATATTAAGCATAGGATATATCATTCCACTGGCACACTGACAAACTACTAATACAAGATCTGAAGTGATAAGGGGACTATCAGCAACAGAGATTGCACTGTAAATGAATGGAATGTCTATTTCTTTGCCTACAGCTCTGGTTTCTATTATAAAGCTTTGGGTTTATATATATGTTTCTATCATCCATGCTTTTCATATTTACTTAACGGATACCTTAAACCACAGTATTTCGGTTATATTTTATTTAATGTGTTAGTATATATTCCTTGTTTCTGAAACTTTCCCAATAGTATAGACCTCTTTTTCACTAGTGTATATGAAACTTAAGCAGTATTTTTGTAGATCACTTTATCCAAGAACCTAAGTAAGTACTGTTACTCACCGGCTGTTCCTGTGTACAGAGATAGAGATAGAGATGAATGTCTGCTACATAACAGCTGTTTTACTATGAATATTATTTCATAAATCTAAGTGAAATTTATACTCATAGGATTCAGGTGCATAGATGAAAGCCATCTTATTAGAAATAATAACGTTTAATGTGTTTTTTTTCCTACATTCTATATTATGGAAGTTGAAACATGACCATTTAAAAATAGAGAAACTGCTTAGGCAACAAATTACCAAACTCTGTTAATTTCCCTCAGCAGGTCAGAGCAGCATGAGGATCCACTGTATAATGACATAACAACAAAGTTTTAATTTGGTATGCTAGACAGATGTGCACAGATGCACTAATCAAATAGGGTAACAAATTTCCAGCAGCTGCAATGATAGCTAAAATATTTCAAGTTAATATCAGATACATGTCTATAAGTCTATATATATAAAAATCAATTCATGCATAGTAAAAAACCATGCCTCCTATGTCTTACGTAGCCATCATCTCTGACATTTACTTAACTTCCTACATTAATGTTGCTCAGTTTCAGCATCTGTGTATCCATGTGGTGGAGAGCCTTTTTTCCTGTCATGAGGTTAGATTATTCACATTCTGTTGTGTACTTTAATCCCCAGATCCTGGTTTTTTTACTTGCTTTTGCCTTCTGCCTCACCGATACCTATCTTCACTTCATCGCGTTACCTCACTTCATTATACCTAATAAACAGCTTTGAAAGTGGATTAAACAATACCTAGATAAGAAAACTTGCAATTGATCCATACATAATTCTAGTTACTACTGTTTAACCTCTTTTCTACAGGCATTAAAATTCAAAATACTGGTAAAAAATAAAAAAGTTGGAACAATTGAGGAAAGCATGCTCAGGAGAAATCTTGACAGTCATGGTGAGACAGGTGAAATTTCTGAATTTGAAAATATGTCCGACGAAGATGAGACTGATGAAAAAGTCCCTCTTTACCCAAAAAGTGATTCCTCAAAAAGAAAAAATGAACGTAGACCTCCAGCCCCACCTCGAAAAAAGGCCAAGGTAACTTTTGTCTCAATTGAATTTACAAAACACATAGATATATGCCAGAAAAGGACTATATTAGCCTAAAATAGAGACTAAATTTGAAAGGTAGGCTTTAAAGTTATTTAGAGCAATATATTTTGAAATAATATGTTTTAGCTCAGTTTCAGAGTTTTCCTGATTCTTACAAGACACTTCAAACTGGAGCATATTTTAATATCCAACTAAAAAGCAACTCTTCCCTGTGCTCCCATCCTAAACTCCATCTGCATTTTTCACTTTCAAGTCTTGTGCTTGTCCCAGGTGCTCAATACCACAATAGATCTAAGATACAGATGCCCAACTGCTCTGTTGGTCTCAAGGCTCTCCTGGAGCTGTGCATGGAGAACACTCGTAGCAGTTCCTGATGATGAAGGACAGTGTTAATTATCTCTTTCTGCAGTCAACCAGGCTATATTGGAGATTTTGAAGAGTTCCCATTCTCCTATTTTCTTCTGCTCTGGATTTATGCATGAATTAGGTGTAGAGTTCTGGTTGTGCTAAAACATTTTTAAGCACTTACAATAGAAAAGGTATTTTTACATTCATCATGTAGAGACTTAACTTTAAATACTATTTCTGAAAGAAGGTGTAAAAATCAGATGTAATCTTTTCGATAGTCACGTTGAACTTACTCATTTTTTTGACCAAGTAGTAATTCTCTGCCATGGAAATCTGTTGCTCCATCAGAGTTCAAACTGCTTTGTTCAAGTTTTTTAAGCAGGCAGGGAAGCACCCAGTACCCAGTCACTTTTGCACATCGTGCTTTGATTATCTGAGTGTGGGTAGACTGGCAGTGCTCCTCAGGGCTCAGTGTTTTTGATAAGATGCAGTGTCTCTTCCTCTGTGTCTCTTCTCTAAGTGATATGAAGCTCAAGATCTTTGCTTCTTTCTCTTTCCATCTGACATAGATAGGTAGTAAGGAAAAATTATGAGAAAGGATGTAGTCCTCTGAACAAGGAATTCCAAATTTCCAGATAACAGGGTCATGTATATTTGTAACATCACATTACAGACCAGAACATACATCACATACAGCTTAATCAACAGCAGCAACCACAGATGTCTGGTCGTGTTTCACAAGCAGAACAGAAAATGGTTTCTGGGGTCCCACTCTATCGGAGTGGGAGTATTCATTGTGAGGTCCCACTCTATTGCTCTATTGGAGAGTGGGAGAGCATTTGAATCCACACCCAAGATAGATACCCTTGTGATGCTATAGGCTTTGGCTGTATGACTGCCTTCCACATCCAGAGAGTTGTATTATTCAGGAGTTCTATGACAGTAGACTCCTGTTGCTCCTCATGGGACATAGCCCCAGAATAATTAATGCACTTGAACTTTGCATAGTTTAAAAGCCACAAGCAGGCAAACCCTATTATTTTGTCAGATGAAAACTTGCCTTCAAAAGCTTTAATGGAATGTAAACATTATTATCACCATCAGCTCTTTGCTGGCTGCTACCACTGATTAGCTCACAAGTTCATGCTAAGTAAAATGAAGTGGTCACATAGTACCTCAGTTGAAGAGATAAGACACTGGTAGAATTTCAGTCGATTCAATGTACAGCAGCCTTTGCTTATACTTGCTTTGGTAATGGAGCAAGACTAAACAAAGACTTTGGAGAAAGAACTTTCCATCTTAATTAAGAAGAACAGAGTTTTCCTAACTTCGGAGCAATGCTTGGAGTAATGTATCTATGATTGATTTGCTTGGCATGGTAAAATATTCTCCTGTTATGCTACATTTTGTAGTTGTTTGTGCTATTGATGTATAGATTGTCCTACTCTTTTTTTTTTTTTTACTCCAATACTTCCTACCAGTATACTTTTTCTGGTACTTTATGTATTTAGGAATATAAAGTTGGACATGAATTTTAAATGAGTAATGTGAAAAGCCATGAAAAACGGTGTTAATTTACATACCAGTCTCAGAAGTAGGGAAATGATAAAGCTGTCCAACAGAACACTGTGCTAGGAAGCATTGGAAGCATCTCTCCATTCACACTGCACTTGCTATGATGAATATAGAGACAATAACCTTAATTGTCTCTGACTGGATAAACTCTCACTATCAGAAGTTGTATCTTAAGCTCAAATGTTCTTTAATTGTGACGCATTTTCACATGCTTTAGGCATCCAAAATGATAGTTTCTCCTGAATTCTTAATATTAATAATGAAATATGTGTTATTGTAATTTTTTAATTCTTCCATTATTTTATATTATGATTATTAGGTGAAGACAAAAATTGCCATTACGTTGTCAGACCTTGTGATTTATACCAAATCTGAGAAGTTTGTGAGCTTTGAGCATTCCCTAGCTAATCAGAAGTGCTATGAAAATAATTCAATTGGAGAGGTTCGAGCACGAAAATTTGTAAAACGTTCAGGTAATTTCTTTTGATTTAATCAGATAAAAGTTACAATGTTGCTATGGTTCACTGCATAGACATTGGAAGGGTTAAAATTTTTTGAAACACATGCTGTCCAATTTTATTTGGTTGCTTTTATAACATTATTTTAGAATTATCTTGTCATTTGCACTGCATTTTTATATTTCAGTTGGTTTTATGAGGAAAATTGAAATTCAGCTGTGTTTTAATTTCAGGTAGTTTTATAAGCACAAATATTAACATGGTATATACACAAAATATATGAATACCTTTTGATTCATTGTTTTCTGCATCAATTAATTTACAGGTTACAGTCAATACTTGAAAAATGTGTGGAATAGACTTCCCCCCCGCCCCGTATGATCTGTGGTACTCACTGGAGTTGGGCATGCAGTAGCCCTGCCTTTGATGACAACTGCAGATAAGAGAATCCGCACTGACGGAGTGAATAAACCCCACAGCAGGCAGTTTGCTCCATTGGACCAGATCTTTCATACCAGACAGATTGGGTTATTCAAAACTCATTCTGTGTTGGAGTGTGTCCACTTGGTGCAGCCAGTCCAGCGCAGGCACTGCTGTTTTAACTCCAGCTGTCTGCCAAGAGCTGCCTTGAGGGAGTGTTAAGAGCAGCCATCACTGACCATGAGAACGGAGCCTGCCCCAGGCCCATTCATTCAGCTCAGCTGCCGTCCAGCACTTTGTGGAGATGATTCAATGGTTGGTTAGGTGAACGGTGCTGAACGGTATCAAAACAGGCAGGCTTTTGCCAGCCCTCCGTAGTCAGAGTCCTCTTTGGTCCCTCTAGCAATCTAGTAAACATAAAAGTAGTTCTATTAAACAACAACAACAACAACAAAACCAAAAAAATGAAAAAAAAAAGGCGGGAGGAGAGGGAACAAGGGGAGGATGGAAAGGATCAGAGTGATGACCTGGGAAATGTAAAGCTTTGTGTTTAATTACCGAACAGGAATAGTGTAGATAGAAGTCATCTGAAGTTTTCCACATCTGTGTAGTTTATGCCTTTGTGGGAGGGAACACTGCTACGAGAAAGAAAATTGACTCACTTGAATAGTTAACATCTGAAGATTAAAAAGGAACCAATTAAGTGTCTTTTAGAAACGCGTTGTTCACTGGTCTTGAGATTATTCAGTGATTTTATCTAAACCTCAAAACAGCAGTCAAGCTAAGATCATCTTGGGATGATTTTTTGCCTATTGAACTATTAAAGAATGAGTGGGCTTTCTGATCAATTTCCTATTTTGTGTCTATTAATTTTCCATGAGAACACAGTGGGATTTAGTCTAAAAATCATATATTTACCTAACAAAGAGGTGAAGAAACAGAATATTTCCATGAAGGAATGATTCTTGGTTATTGAACCTTTTACAAAAGTCTGCACTATACACAGAAATACTATCAGATTCAAATATCAACAAAATATTAAGGTTTAAAAATAGGATTTTAACCATATCGCGGAGTGGTCCTAAAATAGAAATACATTGATATGATATTCTCATTGTGTAAAAAAAAAAAAAATAATTGCTGGATCAGATTATTATATTTTTATTATTATTTATTCAGGTAGGATCTCTTCACTAATAAAGTTTTTCTTACCAAGGTTTTATCATTCTGTTTTTCAGCTAAAGAGTTTGTTTCACATACTTCTAGATTCATTACAAGAATCTACCCCAAAGGAACAAGAACGAACTCTTCGAATTATAATCCTCAAGAGTTCTGGAATGTGGGCTGTCAAATGGGTATGTACGTTTGCAGAGATTGTTACATTCCAGGCTTTGCAGAGACTATACAGATACAAGAGTTTTTCCTTCCCACAGTGTTTTTTGTATTATGTAAGTTACATATTTTCTCTCAGTGGCATCACTTTCATTTTGTGTTATCTAAACTTCTCCTTCAGTCTACATAACCTAGTAATTTTTCGTCCCAGAATCCAGGAATTCTGGTATATAATAACTAAGGGGAATATTACTTTCATCTATTTACTTTTGTAATCAGTTACAATTAGGCCCTAACTAGTTATAAATAGTACTTTCTGTTAAATAGCTATACCTTATCCCAGATATCCCGGTTTATTATAATTCACTATTTTCTTTAAACTACTTTTTTTTTTAATTGGATAATAAGAAAAACACTAGTAAGAACAAGCTTTAAACCTTGTTTTGTATTACTCCTAGCTCTAAGGCTAAACAAAGCATGATTTTATCATGAAACAGTGTAGCAAAAGCACATATATAAAGAACTTTCAATAGCTAAAACAGAATTTTCTTCTTTTTCTTCATATGTTATCTCCTTTTTTATTAATCATTCTATGATATTTATCTGTGGGTGTCTGTAAGGAGAGTCTAAATGACAATTTTTATTTTACTGCCTGTGTGTTTGGGCTGAAATTATCATGTTCACTGTGTTACCTTAGGTTTTGATGTAAAAGAGAGCATGCTATGCATTAAGCACTGCACTGCCCCCGCCCCCCCCTAATGTGCAATAGACCTTTCAAGAAAATTAAAATAGATTACATTCCTTTGTATACTGTATTAATCAAATTCCATAACCTCTGTGCTTGTTTGTCACCTGTGGCTAAGGTATAGAGCATGTTTATAAGAGAAAATGGGAACAGTAGCTGCTGCTTCTTTTTTTTTTTCTTTATTTTTTTTTTACTTTTTTCTTTATTATTTCTCTTTTAAAAAAAAATAATTCTTTTTCAGCTGCGGTCTAGCACTCTTTATAGCTACTTTGTAGTTATCAAGGGAATAGAATCAGCTGCCTGTTTAACTAAAGGTAGAAATTATTGGAATGAAATTATATTTGCTTTTTCCTAAGATTGCCCTATAGCATTGAATTAGAAGAGGTGATGGAAAGATTTATAGGTATGATTTAGGAATTTTTACACAGCAGTGGAAGCCACATCTAAAAGATCTGTAGGTTATCAACGTTTTTGTGTGACTGGAGTGGCACAGATGCAGGAGATGTGGGCACAACAATTAATATTTGTGCCACGAATTCCCAGATTACGATATGCTACTGCAAATAAGCACTCAAATGCTCCTGGTCAGCAGAATACCCAGGTACAGCTGGGAGCTGCTAGGTGTCTCCAGTGACTGTGTAGATGCAATGTAAGTTATCTTTCCAGTACAAAGTCTTTTTAGTTCCCTGAGCAATGAAATAACAATAAATTCTGTTTCTCTTCATTTCAAGTTAGTTTTTGATTTGAAATTGTTAAAAATCAGCATGACTTCTGTACTCAGCTGGCTTTGAAAAAACCTCTCACCTGGAAGCACTTTACTCCTTTTTAATGGCTTCACAGGTGATTTGCCTTCATCTTTTTGTTCTTCGGTTTAAAAGATTCTCAGTTGCAGAATATTTTTCTATGTCAATCTGCTACACTTTCTACAGCCTTAGGTAAAGTACAGAACATTTTTTTTTGCATCTATATATATATATATTTTCTGTCCTTTATTCTGATTCTATATTAAGGCCACCTGAGGGATACTGTGGGGTGAGCAGGGCAGTTTGCCGTAGGCTCCCAGTTTTGCGAGGTGAAAAGGTATGGTCTCACCTTATTATATTACAATACACACTCATAGAAAGACAGGCATAGTTTTCACTTTGCCTGTAGGGCTCTGGAGTTTACGTGCACCCTTGCTGCAGGCTTGCTTTTTCACTTGTTTCCTTTCTCAGCTCCTACAATATCTTCTGCTTCAAGTTACCTTCTCAGAAATGCTTTTAACACTGTGCTATTTCCAATCAGTCATGGACATACATACTATTTATTATTTAACCCCCTAATGTATCCCCAGCTACTCTCTGAAGTTATAGAATTTAGGAGCATCATGCCTCAGCTTTCACTGAGAGATTGCTGTTCCCACATCTGTGGCCTTGACCACAAGCAGTGGAGGACATCCCCAAGCCTAAATTTCTTACCATTTGCTGTTCCCATCCCGAGCTATGCTGTGCTGTCAGTGCTACACGTTGAAGATAATGTGGGAAATAATGACTAGGGAGATTGCATGAATTTAGCTGCTCAGTGCTGGCTGTTCTGTGAAAGAACTGAAATGTACTTGGACCCCTCCTAATTCTCTCATTGTTACAAATTCTTCTTCTCATCCTGACTGTTGTATTGCGGTATAGTTTTACAACTACAATAGGAGTAAAAGAATTACTAATTAGTATAATTTGTGTGTGTGTCTGTGTCACTATAAATGTTTATTTATAGTACAGATTTGGACTTGGGCTAGGCTATTGCTGGAAATATCTCGCCATTACCATACCATTTGAAATTGGTTTCATTATATTCTGTCCATGTTATTGATCCTCACCTAGCCTGATGTCACGTTATTGCTGAATTATTTACCTGGGGTGGTGCACTCTCTGTACACTATCTACATTGCTATTAAAAACTAGTAAGTTTGTTTCATGCTTAGAGGAAGCACTGGCCAGAGGTCCTTAATTTAAAATTGAATTAATCTCTCAGGCTTATCATACTGCAGTTTACTAGTTTTCTTCCTAGCATGTAAATCTCCGCACTCATCTCTGCAAAGAATATCCATTTGTTAGATCTCAAACAGGACTAAGTCTTTCAGAATGACTACATTGACTGTTCACTCAGAGTATGCTTTAATGAAAAGTCATTCTAAATGTTAGTATACAAAACATATGATTTTTGCTGGGTAGAGGGCTTTGGGCCCCTTCCTGAAAGAATTAAAAATATTCAGGAAGTGGTTAGATTATGGCCCTCTTGGTCACATCATTTGCATCTTCATTTAAAGAAAAATTTTTCTCATGGGATTAGGCTGATTATAAGCAATTCTTCACATACATTATTTCCAAGCCATGTCAGATCTATTCTTGATTCCCTGATCTGTTTTAGATAACTGTTGGCAGAAATATGACTGTGCTTCACAATGCAACTCCCAAAGCTCCACTCAGTGAATCTTCTGCTGATGTCCTTCCACTGATTTAACACAGTCTTTTTTCAATTTTTGTGTCTGTCCTGTGTCCATATAGCCCACGTACCCTTCCTGTCTTCCTGCTATTTCACTCTGCACCTCATGGACAGAAGTAATCCCTCCAGATCCCTTCTACCACTTTCCTAAAACTGTTCACAGGACTCTTAGATTTCTCTTATGTCACCTATTCTCCTTCTTCAGCTCCTTTTACCCTCTCCACACCCGCTAGCTTACCCTTCTCACTTACCTTTCAGTTCCTCCAACATTCATAACTCTTCTGGCTGGGCAAAGAAAATATGCTAGGTTTTGGTCAAACCTACATATAATACTCCCTGCCAGGCCTCTGCATCATGTAAATGATGAGAGTTGAGTTATTCCTTCACTTCCCTTAGTGATAGACCCAAAACAGTGCTCTCTTCTGTACCTTGCCAGCAATTTTCTCTAAATTGGTTGGAACATATTAACTTGGAGCAGCCTGGCACTCAGCTAAAGCAGGATGAAATGGTCCAACAGGCTCAAGATTTGTTGGGGCTGAGGATGAGAGCTATGCAATTGCATAAACCTAATTTCCAGAGGAAGGCAAGTTAAAGACCACACTAAAAAGTACAGAGTTTTCACAAAATCACTTCTGGATATCACTGTGCACTCAGTGTCCATTCTCTGAAAATTGAAACTCGTAAGAACAGGATAGGTTTTATGAACAAAGAGGTCTTATGGAGAAAAATACCTACAATAACTTCTTATAGTCTGGGAAAATTAGTATGCCTCCTGCATACAACTGCAGTGTGGCACTAGAAAGAACTGGTTTGGCATATCCATATCTCCTTTTTATTTAGTAAATAAAATGGAATGTAAAGATTTATGCAGGGAAAGAAAATTCAGGACAGTTATTTAAATAAATGGATATCAGTTGTATTATATTGACTGAGGAAAAACAAAAAAAAACAAACCAAAAGAAAATCTCAGTGAAAAAAAATATAGAAAGGCTTAAATATCCTTTTGAATACATCCTTTCCATTCAGTAGAAAACATTATCCATGTATCAAAACAAACAACAGGAATGACCAAAACATAAGTTACATGAGAAAACCATGGTATGGCAGGCATAGAATTTTATTTTAGAAGAGGCTATATAGAGCATACGTTTTCTGGAGTACTCATAAAAATTTGTATGCTACTGCGAAGGTTCCGCTACTTGTATGGTGGATTTTTTTTTGCTTTATGTTCTGTTTTGGCCTGTGACATCAAAATGGAGCTTAGCAATTTTGTCACATCTGTTTCATGGCTAAATCTTGTGTGCAATAATATGACAAAAAATAATGCATGAAAAGATGAGTGATAGAGTTCTCTAACTAGTTCTGATTTTGACCTCTGAAGCTACCTAGGGAAAAGAAACCCATTTATTTAGATCTTGATATGCCTCACCTGTGCAACTTAAAATGACTGTCAAGTCTGACCTTGCTTGGGTTCTAAGTGAGTGAAAACTTAAAGAAGAGGCAGACTTTGGAAAGCCTCATAAAGAAAAAGAGAGCATAGGATCACTAATTTACCTTGGAATTTTTAGTTTGTTTCCTGTGAAACTGTGTTTTCTTTTCTTGCTGGACAAATGGCAAAATTGGAGACAACAGGACTGATTTTTTTTTTTTTTTTTTTCTAAACAAACAGATAATGTTTGATCATGGGGAGTTTAGATAATCTCTCAATCTTACTGAACACTGTACACTTTAGAATATGTGGAGTGTCAAATTTAGTAAAGGAATTTATGAAATAATGAAATTGAATGTAAGGAAAAACACAGGCTCTTCTATTAAAAGATGGTGGAATACTTATTCTTATAGATTTAATTAGTTTTTCATCATGATAATTTTATACTCTTGGTTATTTTTACTGGAATTTTTTTATAACGGCAGAAGTTTAAAGCAAGCATTTTCTGTAACATGGCCTTTTTTTCCAACAGCGAATGTGACATCTGCAACAAACTGAGAATATTCATTACATTATAGCTTTGAATTGTTGTTGCTTGAATTTCTAGTGAAGTTTGTGAAGTGACATGCTTTAACGTTTTCATTTTTATGTCCAGTTAGGTTATCGGAATACCTCAAAGCTCTTTGCAGTATACATTATTGCAGTTAGATACTAAGTGAGCACTCTTAATCTAGCATTGGGATCCTTAAAACCTTGCAGAAGACTTAACTCTGAATATTGCCTATGACATGGAAAAGACAGGTATATCGCAGCATTTCATCTTTGTTCATCTAAAAGCCTAACAGTTAGTCTCCTGCCATTAAACAAAGCTTCAGCTATGTTTTCAAAATGGGCTCCAGATTTTGTCCCAAACTAAACCACCTCTTCTGCTCAAAGACAGGAGGTAAATCTGACATGTCATACACCTCATGGCAAAAACACACCCAGGCTGTTCTGTAAAGCTACCCTTCCAGTCTAGAGGGTCATTTTTTGTTTGGGCTTGCTGTGGCCTTATCCCACAACTGACTCATGGAGAATGTGCTGTAAGAAAGATGGAAAAGATTTCCTGCTAGCTCCTAAGACAAGCAATGCCCTGGAAGAATGAAATGAGAAGTCATAGAAAAGTATTTCTTGATTGGCCACTCCCTCTTGTTGAGGTTTCAAGGACAGGACTAGTCATCATAGGTCAGCTGCACAAAAGATGCGGGGGTCAATACCTATATTATTAGTCTTCCTAATATGGTTTTAACAGTCTAAAAATTCGTCTCTAGGAAGTGAAAACTAGGTCTTGCACACCCGACAAAAATCTTTCTAAATACTGTTAAATAGTGTGTTATGGAAAGGTAATACTAAGATGCCAAACAAAGAAGTGTGTTTATTATTAACAAAGTCATGTATTGGAAAAAAATTCCACAGCCGTAATAGGCCACGTGGCCATTGTGGTTTATGGAACCCCCAAAAAGGGTTGCTTTGCCTCTTACTCTTTGCTCCCATAAGTCCCCAGCCCTATGAGACAGCTATTAGAATTGCAGACTCCAGGGATATGTTTAACGTAATACCTAAAGTATGCACCCATTTTTGGTTACGTTGGCCCTTAAACGTCATTGATTAGATCCTCACTAGCTGTAGTGGGGCAACTAAAACTCATGTGTGAACACCTACAAGTTAGGTGAGACAATATCACCTTGATACATGAAGCTACCTAAATACACCAACCTTTCCTTTGGAATGGCTCCAAGGGCTGGGAGGTATTCTGAATAAAGGTTTCATGTTTCTCTTGCAGGAATGTCTCTAACTGCCAGGTTTATGACAAGGCTCTTGGACTACTCTGGAGCCTGCTTCTTTTTAGGCAGTTTTTTCTGGTGCATGTGATAGATACTGGAATTTCACTTAAAAGCAAAGACAGACAGAAATTTCATTTTATCATTATTTTTTCCAGCTATATTCACTAAATCCACAACTGCAGACAACTAATAGAATACTAAATAACTAATCTGAAAGCTAGTCAATTTTAAAGACAGAAAAAATTACAGGGACACAATTGTCTCTGAACTCTTTGCTGACTTTGTTCTAAACCCTCTGTTAGAGACCCAGACTAAAACAGGAAAGGGAAGCTGATAATATACACTCTTTTGCCAAGAAGCACAAGGCAAACAAATTTTAGACACTTTTCCAAAATAATTTTTGTTTCAGGTGTGAAATGACAACCAAAAGATGCTCAGACTTACACTGAAGTGTAATTTTCAGACTGACACATTAATTAAATAGCAAAAATCAATTTAGATTTTAGATTTGATAGTTTATCAGAAGTGCTTTATGTACTTTTCCCACGAGAACCTCACAAGAGAGGATCCCTAATTGAAACCAGTTGCAGATATACTTGGACAATGGATGATTTTTAATCACCTGACATGTTTTTTCCGGTAGAGCTACTTGTAATTAAGTAGGAACGATGTCAGCAATTATGAACATTAGAATGACTGAATTCTTAACATTTCTAATGATAGTGTCTTTAGAGCAACAGTACTGAATTGGCCCAAAGACAATAAGGACAGACTGACTGCACATGCTGAGCATGATGTGTCAGACAGTTATACACGTTACTCAGCTCTCAGAAGAGTAGTCCCTCTTACTATGGCAGAATACCTCATGTTGCAAGTCATTCATAAATTAAGTTTCTGTGGAATAAGAGCATCCATTTCAAAATGCATCAGTGATAAGCAAGGCCAGAAATTATAATCAAGCTTAATAAAATTTGGAGTCTGAATAGCTAAAGTCCCATATTATTCTGTAAGGAGAGGAAAAAAATACATAGTTTGACCAAATTTTTTTGTCAGAAAAAGAGATGAGAGACAGTTTGTATGCCAAATTTATATGAACAAGTTAAGCCTGCTTTGTGTTGTGAGGGAACCAATCGCTCTACACCTTTCCTTGTTTATAAAGTTCGGGTGGGATCTCACCTATTCACTGGCTTGGCAAGAGGGCTAAAGCTGCATAAAGATTTAAAAAACTCATGCAGCCCAAGGCGAAGGGGATGCTGAGGATACTTAAAAGGCTGACTATGGACAGTATGTCCACAAGCTTGAATTAACAAACACCCAGAGATGGCAGTGGGGATCAGAGTGACATGTCAAGACAGGACCAGAACAGCAAGTAATACTCAGGCTCAAAGCTGCCCAAGGAGGCTGCTGTAATTTGGCAGAGAGTCTTAATTATGCTGGAAGTCTCTCTAGTTTCTCAGATAGACCCAGATGAAAAAGATGTTTAAAAACTACCACGTTCCACCATTTTTTCAGCTTGCATGTTCTGACCACTTGGTGATAGAGCACATTCTCTTCCTCACATCTGCTGTTAAGTGAGAAGGGTTTACAGGGTACTATAGTATGCATTGGATTTCTCTTATTCAATCTCCATCAGGCTACATATTAGATTGAATAATATTTTCAATAAACTAAAAGGGAAATATTATTCATACTTGAGGATATTGTGATAGTTAATGTTTGCACAGGGCTTAGAAATTAGTGTTATATTTATCATTCAGATGATGAAGGTGTTATGACATTTTAGTTTGATAGAATTTGTTTACTACTGATAAAAGATCCTCCTGCTGTGTATGCTGCTTTTGTTAAATGAATGCTTGTTTCCTGGTGTATGTAACAGGTGACAATTTGTCATCATGTTAGAATTTATCCTTCCTTCAGATGTTTTCAGTTGGTTTCAGTATAATCCGATGACTGAATATCCTCCCTTTTCATCCCCATTTTGAGTCAACTCACACTCAGTTAGCATGCCCTTTATTCAGGCTGTGGATGAAGTTTTTAAAAAGCCATCTACATTCCTTTGAAAAAAGTAATGAGGACTGCCCAGCCACATAAGGACTTCTGAAGATATTTCTGTAAATTTGGACAGTGATGGATTGGGTGCAGCTGTGACCTGCGTGTGAAAAGAAAGGATAGACAGTCAACGCTGAGCTGGGAGTGCTAACATGGAGTGAATGCAGTGTCTTCAAATCCAATCACACAGATCATCTCATAACCAAAGACAAAGTGCACCAGCTCATTAGGATATGGTCCTGTTTTCATAGTAGTTCCCGGTCTGTGTGGGATTCACTTCTAATTTTGGATATCTAAGGCACAGAAGATGCGTTGCATTCATTGCGAGCGGCCCATTTTAAGAACATAGACAATTGGAAAGAGCTGAGAGGATGGCAACAAGACTGATCAAAGGGTTGGAAGCGTGATCTATTATATCTTTTTAGGCTCAAATGAGTGAAGTAAATCATGGAGATAGGAACACTGGCACTGACTGCTTTTTGCATGTGGTATTTTTGGAGACTGCATAAAATTCAGACTTTTTGAGATGGATTTTAAATGGCATAAAATGCAATTAAGTAACTCATTTTAAGGAAAACTGGTGACAAATGTGTGCTTATCCATTTTAAAATCTTCCCTTTTAAATGCAGAAAATATATTAAACCTTAGGGTTGTAACATAGCTAATAGAACCAGGAAGCAAAGAATAAAAAATAAAAAAAGACAATTTAAAAGTCCCAATAGGAATATTAATTGAAAGGCCGCATCACAGACAAAAGATATGCAGCTTTCCTCAACTGCCTTCAAATCATAGTCACTTAGAAATCTAAGAACCCCAGTGCTCACTTTGGTTTTCAAAAGCTTTTGCTTTGAGTCTAAAAATCAATTATGTCTTGAAAGGTAGTGCTTATGGAAGGTGCTGTACTTGAATACTTATATTGTGGTTAGTTCTGCAATTAGTTGTGGGACTGACTTCAGTTACCTGCTTGTGATACAGGGGTTTTGAGATGAAGTATACCCTTTGTATTCCTCTGTGCATTATGGATTGTTTCATCTTTTTGAAGCTAGGCTATTTCCTAACTTGCATTTGCCACTTGAAGTTATTTCCATCCAGGGCCAACAGGGATGTCCATGGCAACTTTGGTACTTTGCAAGAAGACTTGAGTATTAAATACTCTGATCTGGAGGATATTCGGCCTCACAGTTCCAAAAAGGCTGTTTCAGATGCAGGAATCAAGACTGAGGAATTCCTTTGCTCAGGTTGTCCTCCAAGCCCATGTTTTGCTCTACTGTTTTGATTTTGATGCCAATATTAAAATGCTTTTGGTGCTAATGGAAGGACTGAGGAGAAAGTTTAACTTACACAGTGTCAAACTTTAGGTGCCTGTACTTTCCTATGAAAACCATACGCTAAGATTGTGTACGGTTCAGATGGTTTCATACTAAGCATATTTGGGCTTCTTTCCAAAAGAAACCATCAGTTTAAAGCTCTCTTCGTACATGCATTGAGTTTCTACTGTTTCATAAAACAGCAGTACAAAGCATGTTTTTAACAGTTCTGTTCTTGAATTCAGGAGAACTAAAATGAAACGTTGGGTAGAAATTCAGTCTTCCTTGCAGAAAGATGTTGCTGAGACAAAGCTGCTAGACAAGGGAAAACGTAGGTTTTAGTTTATGAACTTTCCCATTTTTCAAGAAGTGTAAGGCTTATAACTGCATCTGATTAATAAGAAACTGTGCATCAACAATATACCATAAAACATTGTCTTAGGAGGCCGCAAGCAGCTATGAACCTTGCAAACAGTTGCAGTAAAGGTATGCATCTCAGAAAATATAATACAAAATTTCACATTCGCTTACTGAAATCAGGTTACAACTTGCAATACTGAGAAATCAGTAGGTAAATTAAGACTACTGTTCAGTGTGTTTTTAACTTATTCTACGTCAAAATTAAATTAAGTAAAAATATAGTGTTGATTTTTGAAGATATCAAGCCATAATAACATTGCCCTTCACTTGTGTTGCAAAAGTAATTTTCCTAATATGTTAAAATATAAAGTATTCTTAGCTTGTTTCTGTTCTTAAATCAGATTTTCCTGCTTACTAGCCTATGAAGCTTGGCAAATTTAGCAACAGTCTCATTATATGCAATCATGTAATTTGTTTCATCATGTGGAAGTTGCTATTTGAAGCTATGACTGTTTGATTTGCCTAATTTCAGTTACAGTTTTTAAGCCACATATTCTGAAAACATGGCCTAGGAATTACCTATGGACTGAGAGACTGTGGGTCATCTGTAGATCCTGCCAGCACCTAGGCCTCAAGTGGCCTCAGGGCTGCAGCTCTGTAGCATTCAATGCACTGCTTGAATGTATCAAGCTACAACAAGGGTCATATAGCACCACATTTGGGTCTGCTTCTGGATGATGTGTGGAGTCCTAAAAACCAAACTGTGAACCACTGCCAAAACTATTTGAAGAGTATACTTATCCTCTTTAAAAAAGATAATGGTGTGCTATGGGCAATATGAACATTTTGTGGCTTAATTTCTGTTGTCAAAGGTAAAATAAGCTTTAAGTTCCTAAGTTCCTTTGCATATTGACACAGAACCTATACTTGCATTTACATTAGCATTTAGCTCAAAGCAGGAGTGCATGTTGTATTTTGTTGTTGTTGGTTTGGGGTTTTTTTGCTTTTTTTTTTTTTTTTTTTTTTTGCAAGGTTCCCAATTGTTCCTACTTGCTGCACGTTGGTTCATGTTGCAGAGCAATCTTAGCTAGCACAGATGGGATTCCTTTCAGATGAAACAGAGGATGCACCCTGGGAACACTTGATGTATTCCAGCCATTAATTGGTATTGGGGTCATGGGACCAGGTTAGAGCTCTTCTGAAGTTTACACTACACATGTTTTTGGTGGGATTACATTAGGTCTGTAGTATCAGCTGCTTCACTCTACGGGTATGTTCCAGTTTGTGTCATTTACTACAACAGATTTTTAGGATCATCAAAGCAGTGAAGAAAAAAAATAATTTTTTAAGTGAAACATCCAAATTTCTTGCATTTTCCACATGAGATAAGGATTTCTGAATTCTGCCAAATGTTCAGTCAACACTTAATACATTTGTATTATCTCATAGGAACATGTAATAAGGTCCTCTTCCTGAATTATTATGAGAAGTCACTTGTACTGCTTAAAGTCTTCATTTTTTTTTTCCTCCCAAGCCATCAAGTAAATGACTTTTTATCATTTTCTATTTAACGCGTGTTGTGTTATCACTTTGCTGATTTGGCTTGTGCATTTTCTATTTTGAATATAACAGGAAGCTCCAATGTACCGGAATAGGGGAAAATTTCATTAAACAGGTCTATTTCGATGTTGGCTTTATCTCATGAATTACAATATCCGGTTGATGAGAAGTGTATTATTTTATTATTGCTACTGCAGCAAAACCAAAAATGTTTTGAGCTGCCAAGGAAAGGAAAATCTCTCAGGTGTATACTAACAATAAACACCAGTATTGGCGGATTAAGCTTGAAGAGATTTTGCTTACATAAATTTAAGAACATTTAAAATTGCTTCTATTTCTATAAACTGATATGTATTTGTACTGAATATTCTAATTCTAAACTAAAGCTTCTTGATCTTCTTTGTGACATGCTTTTATGACAAATTCTGCACCATAACAAAGGCTAGTTACAATCCTATGTTTTTGCCTTCTGCACCAGAACTTTGCAAGCAGGTTCAGGGTGTTGCCACTGTGGAGAAACTAGTATGTGAATTTAGTCCTTATGGAGAAAAAAGATCTCTCATTTCATATTCTTCAAGGTCTAATTTAGAAAGAAAAGGGAAAACACGTAACACATTGCAGTGTAAAAAAGATCTATAGGGTAGTTCTTAAAATGTGGTGCAGTTCTAAATAGTGCACTTCTTTTGTGCATGAATCATTCATTATTGAATATTGCTAAATGTAAGAGAAATAACAGGATCTTACCTATGAGTTGAAAGATACACATATTTTAACCTCATTTGCTTTTGGTTTTGCTATTATTGGTCAGAGTCGTTTTATAAAATGGTATCAACTCTAATTCACTAAAATCAATATTTATTTAATTTTACAGTGGCCTTAAACTTCCAGACACCAGGAGTACAAATGGAATTGCAAAATGGAAAATTCCTAGACAATGGTGGTTGTGGCTATATTCTGAAACCAGAATTCTTAAGAAATCGCGATTCGACGTTTACTCCACACAATGTGGGAAGATACAGTAAACCAATGTCTCTCTCAATAAGGGTAAGCTTTGTTAATTGTTGGTTTGTTCCACAAAATATGAAAACAAATGCTATGTAACTCAGACCTATTTGTTATCTATTATTGGTTTCTCATTTTATCCCCATTCCTGGTTGTTGGGAAGTTTAATATTGTTTTTTAACAACGTGTTAAAACTCTCATATAGTATCTACTGCTGCTTGGGTGGTTTCCCATCTGTAGTTCACTTATGTTTGCTAAAAATATGTAGGTGTTCAGAAGTTACAACAGTTTGTAAAAGTACATGATTTTTTCACAGTGTTGTGTACAGAAATATAAATATAACTTCCACTGTGTCACAAGTGTAGCTGACAAAGGGACTTAGTTACAGTCGTGGGGACTGAACTCTGAAAACTCAGAAACTGAATGTGTACTTTTAGTGTTATTTTCTTTAAGTATTATAAATACCACATATGCTATTACAACGCTAATTGACAACTGGAAATGTTTAAAGATACAATAGGAAGCTTTATGAGTCTTTTAAGTTTCATTATCTTCCTCTGCATACATAAAAGACTATTTATCATCCTAAAATGGTACAAATAAGTGTAAAAAGGGGGATGAATCAATCAGCCTTTGAATTATTTCTACTTCTCCCACATTAAAATCTGATTTACTTTTTAAGAATATTAGAAATACATGTCATTTAAACATAATGGGTTAGAAAACCCCTTCTTTTGAGGTCAAGTAGGTGTTTTACAATTGTTCACTAGTTATAAAACTACATTTTTGTAATGAAAAACTGCTGTTTCTGATTACACAGTACACTACTTGCATAAATGCTATTTAATTAGCATAAAAGTAGTGTAGAATTGCTATTTTGTTTCTTTCAGAGAAATAAATAATGGAGATAAAACATTAGCTAATAACAATTATAAAATACTTACATGTTCTTGATTAGGTGTACAGAATATTTTAGTGTCCTAACAGTGGGCATACCAATTATGAATAGACATTACTGGGTTATTTCAAGCACCCATGCATATACATCAGTTATTTTAGCCCTTATGTGTATAAAGCTGGACTTAATTAAGATGAGGAGAAATCCCCAATTGTAATGCAGGAGACAAAGTCATTGACAATGGGAAGGAAATCTCTGACTTTGGAAGAAGTTGAAAAAGAGAAAGGCAGCTTTTTAGACTGAGGCCATAGACTGAGATGACAGGCTGGGTGGTGCAGGACACAAAGACGCAATCCCACCAGCTGAGGGACTGTGGGGCACAGAGAGCCCCATTCACACAGTCGGCAGCAAAATCCAGGAAGTGGTGGTTGAAGACAAAGTCAGGAGCAAGAGTCAAAGGAAAAACAGTTTCTGCTAAAGAATCGTTACTAACTTCATGAATGGAGACATTACATAGCAGAGAGCAAAGATATAAAACATCTGGGGTCAAATCTCTCTGACTGAACAAATGAATGAAGAACATAAGCGAACACAAAAATCACACAGGGCCCAATTTTACTGAATTCAATGTCCTTCTTAACCTAATGTGCCACAATTCCCATTAACAAGAAGCATATGGCCTTTGAAGCAGAAGTACAAATAATCAAGGTATTTCATATGGAAACTTCTGAGCCTATCATGTTATTTACTACTCTCTCTGTATGTCAGCTTCACCTTGGGTCTCAAAAATTGATTGGATTTATGGATCTGTGTCACAGTGTGCTGGAAAGAGCTCAGTCTTTTCCCACCCTGTGGGAGACTTAAGACTGGATCTAGCAACAGAGTAAGAGTGGGAAGCAGGACTTGGCCAATGGTGTGGCTGAATTTTCAGCATGACATTCAGGGTATGTCAAAGACCCTCCCCTGCTTCTAAGTGGGCAGTCCATCAGTGCTTGCAGCTTGCAAAGCTTTCTAATGAAGGCCGTAGCTATTTTCTAGGAAGAAAGGGGATAGCATCAGGATTTGCTAAGCCACTGCTCTACAATGTTTCAGGTTAGAACTTTTCTTGGCGCGAGGAAAATACCTAAGCAAAAGGTGGAATTTGTGGGGTTGGGTTTTATTTTTTTTTTTTTTTTTTTTTTTTTTTTTTGGTGGTGGTTGACAGAGGAATAAGAATCTGTATCATGAGTTTTGATGCTCAGTCTTGAGATCTGGATCATAAGAGTCATATCTTTCACCTAGGCTTGCAGGCTTTTATATCTCTCTTGATACATTCCATACATTGATTTCTAAAAAGCGGATTACTGTACAGATGGTTATTCTCTCCTAGGTGTCCTGAAATATAGATAGAAAGCAGATAAATTTGTGACTTACTTTCATAAATCCTTTCTTTGGCTGGGTACCAGATTACAGGGCAGTCTGAGGCAAAATTTCCAGGTAGATAAATAAATTAAGGAGAAAAACATCAGGGAGCCTACTAAATGCAGAGTTTTTATGTGCTACTGTGAAAGAGAAGGAAGCAGCACAGGTGAGCCAGTCTGCTACATACTCTGTAACACAATGCTGATGTCACCATGGATGTTAGTGTTGGTCCACTAGACACCGCTTTAATAGAAATTCATGAGCTTGATTTCAGAAAATGCAAAAATCCTGAGACTGATTCCTCCAATGTTATTATTTTACATGGTAAAAAAAATATTTTTTATGGCTATTTATTGAATAAAAACTGAAATGTGAAAATTATTATTTAAAACATGATATCAGACCAGCAAGGTGGTAGGAGCCCCATCCCTGGAAGTGTTCAAAGCCAGGTTGGATGGGACTCTGAGCAACCTAGTCTAGTGGAAGGTGTCCCTGCTCATTGCAGGGGGGGTTGGACTAGATGACCTTTGAGGGTACCTTCCAACACAAACTATTCTATGAAATTAGCCAAGAATTAAATTAAATAGGAAGCACCATATTCTTAATTTCATTGTTTTTAATATGTAGTTTTGTAACAGTTTATGGCTGGTGTATGCTTCTTACAGTAGATTCTTATGGAGCACTTTTTACTGCTATGGCTACTATGTAAAGTTCATTCTTACAGTTTTCTTAATACACTATAACTTTAATTTTCCAGCTCATCAGTGGTCATCAGTTACCACCCAGTAACCTGTCGAAGACTAACAAAGCTGACCCTTTAGTGCTGATAGAAATTTATGGTGTGCCAGAAGATCAAGTGAAAAAAAAATCTAGTGTTATAAAAAGCAATGGTGAGCACCAGTCTTATTCTCTCCTATTTGTGAACAAAGCAGAATAATATTTTATAAGGAATTACCATTTTTTCATGCCAAGTAGCTGTTATGTACTTACAGAGACTGCAATTATTTCTCTCTAGACTAGGATCTTCTGGCACAAAATCTGTAGCAGAAGTTCATGCTATGTGCCACTTTTATAGACTAGTAGGTTAAGGAAGCACGAACTCTCCTAGTTAATAGTGCTCTCCTGAAGGAAGATGGAATGTACTGCCTTTACTCACTGTATGGGCTCACCCTTGACAGCAGCTCAGCCCCACATAGCTGCTTGCTCACTCTCCCTCAGTGGGACGGGGGAGAGAGTTGGAAGGGCAAAAGGGAGAAAAGTCTTGGGTTGCGATAAAGACACTTTAATAGGTAATGCAAAAGCTGTGTGTGCAAGCAGAGCAAAAAAAATAGGGCTTCGTCCTGTGTTACGTTTACTTGGGAAGACAGACACTGTAGCTCTGAAAGTCTTCCCTTCCTCCTTCTTTCCCCCAGCTTTTTTATGCTGAACTTGATGCTGTATGGCTTGGGGTACCCCTTGGGTCTGTTGGGGTCCCAGCTGTGTCTCCTCCCAACTTCTTATGCACCCCAGGCTCCTCACTGGGATGGGGAGGAGGGGGTTGCAGCATGAGAAAGAGAGAAGTCCTTGAGTCTCTGTGAACTCTGCTCAGGGATAGCTAAAACATTGGTGTGTAATCAACCGTGTTTTGGTCACAAATGCAAAACATAGCACCATAGGGGTTGATAGGCAAAAAATTAACCCTATCCCAGCCAAAGCCAGTACACTAATTGGTAAATTTAAAGACATTTTTTTCTGAAGATATTTCTGTGACTTCTTCACTTCGTATGAAGTTTCTAGTAGGACTAGTCCCTTAATTGCTTAACAGGTGAAGTGTGTACTCTTTGTAGTTGTCTTCGAGCATTCCCTTACCTTTATCATATAGATCTTCTTGATGTCTCAGACTAAATGTTCCCTGTGATCTCCCTTCTTCTGTGTCTCTGCCTTCTATTTTTCCTTTTTCCTTTTTGTAGATGGCTGCTGTCTTAAATCAGCCCCTGAATTTCTTTTCTCTCTGCATGAACATTGCTCAAGACAAGGCACCCCCCTCCTGTTCCACATCCTCTTTTTGTATTTTTAGTCAAGTGATCACTTTACTACCTTAATGTATTTAGCTCCTGCCTCATTTCCGACCCTGTGAAAGGAGAAACTTTTGCAAAACCATGAAACTGGTATGGCTATAGGAAAATTTAAGTTAAGTTGAGCACAGGTTCTTAACCTGGCGATCGCTGTCCCATTTTACTCTCTTCTGAGAGACGACACCAACTTTCTTAAGTTTTTGGTTTACATTAAGTAGCTAATACATGACAAATCCTTAGAAGGGGCTGGCCTGCATACTGTAGGGAAGTCCCAAGCTCTCTCTGTTTGCTTCATTCCAAGAGCTTCCCTCTGACAGTTTTAACTTAATAATCTATACAAAAGATGTGAGCTATATACCACTGCAGTCAGTGAGAGTCTCATCATTTATTTAAATGGGCACAGAAATCTAGGGAAAAAGAACGAATCTTTACCAGTTCAGACTAGCGATAGCAGATAACATTTCACTTTTTTCTACTTAATATCTGAATTATTGTATTTTGATACAGTGTATTTTCTCTTTTTGTTAGCTTTGAGCCCTAGATGGGATGAAACTTTCTCTTTTACTGTCCAAGTTCCAGAACTGGCATTGATACGCTTCTGTGTGGAGGATGAGATATCTCTGGTTGCAAATGAATTCCTTGGTCAATACACTTTACCACTGCTGAGCCTGAGTAAAGGTAATATTTTTATGTGAGCCACCTATAACCGCTCAAAAAAATCTACATCATTCCAGGCTTTTATCATTACTCTAGTATTGATAAAGTAAGGCATTATATTTATTAACTAAAGGAGAAATGTACAACCATACCTAAAAATGGCACTCTGTTTAAGTCATTGTAGTCTCTGAATGCAAATTCACGGTATAGAAATCAAAAGAATAATGATGACAGTTAATTATTCCTACTGTAGTATTCCATTCTAGATAGAAACTGCTCAGATGGTATTTTAATTCATTATAATAGCAAACAGGAAGAGAGATTAGTCAGAACTACTATAAAAGCAAGAGTTTTGTGCACTTTCTACTCAGGCTCAAAACCTAATACAAGCCAGATTAAAACAAAATGAAAAAACCCCAAAACCTCAGGTAACCTATCTGCAACTTTTCATAGTGGAGAACGAAGGATATAAATTAAGCAAAATATTTCTGGTGTTTTTCTTGGTAGTGTTTCTTTTATTACATCAATATAGCTTCTGAAATCTTGCATGATTAATAGGCTGCACATAAAGAGCAGACACAGAAGTCAGTAGGCCAAGGAGAAAGGCTTATGTGTAATGTCCGTTTACTATAATGAATTTCCAAAGCTATTTCTGACAAAACAAACAAACAACATTTATTAGTGAATGAAGATGTGAAGGCAAAAGGTTGGCCACTGTGCCTTTTTTTATTAAGCTTAACAGAGTTTTTAATGGGTTTTTGTTTCCAGGTTCTGAAGTCATAAAGCTGTTTGTGATTCTTAGCTGAGGTTGAGGAGTTACATAAAAAAAAAGACATTACTCTTAAAGCACACTTGCTTTTCTCCAACATGAATTTTTACACTGATCACCTTTTACTTTCATTTATATATTTCAGGATAATGAAAAAACCACAAACCCATGCCAATTCACAATGTTCGAGACGAATTTAAATAGCAGACACTAAACCTTACATATGCTTGTAAAATCATCAATTTTTTTTCTTTTTCTTTTTTTTTTTTTTTTGTACAGTTCTTCAGTGTGTCTCTAATGTGCCTGTATGATTGATTAATTTCAGTCACAAATTAGGGATTCATATTTTGGAAAAGTAAAAGCATGCAGATTCTACAGGGAAGCTTTTAAGCAGAGCAATTAAAAATGCTAGGAACTGAGTGTAGGTACAAAAGCTATAAACACTGCCAAACACATTGCACCAACACCCACTTAATGTAAAAAAAAAAAAAAAAAAAAAAAAAGGCAAGATGCTCAGACATAAATGAAATGCTAAGGGATGAACTGACAGATATTATCAAAGTTTATTGCAGTGCTTAACATTGAGACCTCTGGATTCCAGATCTGGAACAATGGTTTTGCTTTAGGGGCCTAAGCACCCTAAATAGTGAAAGGGGAAAACAATGTGTCTTGCAGAGAGAGTCACGACAGTCTAGATTTCGTAGGCAATAACTGTCTAAATCATGCTGAAGAGTAAGTTAGGATTTAAATCTTACTCTTTACAGTTCCAATTACTTTAATCTGCAGTACAGGGCTATCCCTCCTTCCCTAGGATTCATAACCCTGAGGTGTCCCCCAAAAGCAAGTTGCTTCCAAAAGCTGAGCAGTGCTTACCTCTTTTTTTTCTTTGACAGGCAGTGGGACAAAGTCACGCCATTGCCACTCTCTCCTGTGTTATCTCTTGAAAGGATTCAAATGTATATCATCACTGCTTTCCTTTCCCCAGCAGCCTCCCACCTCAGTTCTAGATTACACTGGGGAAGAACGCCTGCTGCCTACCTGTAGCAGTATTTGATTTTTCGTGCAATGATTAAGTAGGTATACTCAGAGGGGCTGAAGGCGAGAATAATTCTCTACCTGGGTGGTTAAAGGCAAGAGAAGGGGGGTCCTCAGTTACAGTCCCTGTCCCAACAAGTCTGCCATGTAGAACACCAGTACAGGACAGGAATTCAATTATTACTGCTGTTATCACTGGATCGATGAATAGTTAATTATTTCATACAAATTGGAACAATTTCAATAAAAAAAGTTTTACTTCTCTCAGGACACTTTGTAGACTATTCTGTAGGTAGGGGCTAGAACACAATCTTTAAAAATGAGTCTTAGTCCCTGAAGTGTATCTTTGGATAGGAAATAAACCAAGTCTTCCACACACTGTGTGCATGCTGTAAAAGTTGATCTCAGATGCATATTGCTTGGAGTCAGCTTTAACATCTGCTGCCCAGAATCTGAACTTTAGATGCCAGGTGAACTTTTATGTTGTGTAAAAGAACCAAGAAGATCCAAACCCAAATAAATGAGGGTCCCAAAGACTGCGCACATGTGCAGACACACCTAAAGAAGGATTTTGAAAACTGCAGTTCTGAACATAGATACTTAACAGATACTTAAATAAATGCAGCTATATATACATAGATGAAAGACAGAATTTTTTTTTTAATCAAAAGTGACATTGTTTATTATTATAAAATAATGGACATTTACAGTCATATAAAGCAATACAGGTTTGGAGTTTTGGATAGGGGATTGTTTTGTTTGCAAGCAGGTAAGTTAAGTAAGTTTGAAGTTGAGTACTATAGCTTCTCCAAATGCTTCAACAACCAGATGAACATGTAGTTTCTAGGTGTGCTAGGAATCACTCATATGTAAAAAGAGATCCTTAACAGACTTACAGACTTAAGATGTCATGGTAGAAGATCTTATACCATGCTTTTTTTTTGTTTGTTTTGTTTTGGTTTTTTTTTCCCCTGCCTCAGCTGGACAGTGCACTACTGCTGCAATACCATTCTTTTCTAAGGCACTATCACTGTTGATTCAAAAGTTACTTAATTTGCTATCAGAACAATGTGTACAGCACATCATAACATCTTTGGATGTTAAAATGTATGCTTTCCCAATGCCTAAATGTCATTGGGCTGAAAGTCTTCAGTTTGAAAAAACACCACATTCTAAAAGACACTGGAGTTTTTCACTCTGTGTCCAAAAATGCCAGAATTAAAATACTGTATATGTAGAGGAGAAAAGCAGTAGAAATGGGATTTGGGTTCTGTATAATTTCAGTTTATTTTAAAGAGTTATTTACAGAATCAGAAATTATGCCTTATTTGCATAGTAGATCATAAAAACACTCCATCGTAATCTTTGTGTTTGTCTTTAATGCACTAATAAAGTGTCATTATATTTCTAGGTTACCGTAATGTTCCCCTGTTGTCCAAAGATGGTGGCAATCTCGAACCTGCATCGCTGTTTGTTCATATCTGGTACGATTAATGATGCTCTGCAGTAGCGGTTGCTCTGGAGGATCACACCCTGCTCAATAAAGCATCATCACTAGGCTTGCAACAACCCAGTGGTCTGTTTTCCAGAGCGGCATGTTCTCAATGATTTTGTTAAGCTAATGGGACTTCTTGTGTGATTAAATGGTATCCTGAATAAGGCTACTGACATTGGCCCTACCATTACTTAGAACTAATTCATAAAGAATGAAGTTTTTTTGACATTTTAAAAATTCAGTTAATTTCATTTGCAGGTAACTTCAAAATTATGATAAATTACTTAGAAGAATAGTCTAATATTTATGATCTGAGACTGCAAAATTATAAGCATATTACATTGACATTTTTATTTGTATTCAACAAAATTTCCTACCATTGTATCTTTCCAAGGGAACAGGAAAAATTACACATACAATGTAAATTTTTAATAACAGCAGCTTCTGATTGGTCTATAACTCTTTAATGTTCACTGTAATTTTGCTACCTGAAAAAATAGTTTTGAGAAAAAACTCAGCTCTTAAAATGATAAAAACTCAGATGATAATATTGGTACCTTTTCTTAGCTTAGTCTTGAACATCCTGCTGCTAAAGACAGACACGGACTGATTTGTAAAGGGCTAAGTTCCTCATAGCAGCAGGGAGCTCAGGATCCATCTTACTGTGAACTCAGGAAGCACAATGCTTTGAGGTGGACTAGAAGAATTTTAGAAAAGGCAAGGGTTGATTGGGTGATTTAAGATCTCTGAGGACAACTTCTTGCCTGAGATCTTGCCCATAAGACACAACTTTCCCATCTTCCTTACAAAGCTGAAGTATTGCTGAGCTTCCACAGGACTATATCTACCCAGTTAATTGCAGACTTTTTACTCAAACATGTTTTATTTTTTATTTTTTTTTTTAAAAAAAGGATGTTATATTGATAGGTTTCTTTCTTCAATACCAAACAGTATTGCTTATGTTTGCAGACAGTTCTGATAATATTATATTTCAATGCTTTTTTATTTAATGCCATTTTAATGGTATTTTATTTAATGCTGCTCTAAGATGGAAAATCAGGGCATGTGGTAAACAATGATTAGAAAAATGTCACAGGAAATAACAGTATTAGAAAATTGCATTATAGTTATAATAAGGAAACAAAGACAATAGACTAAGAAGAACCTAAAATCGATATTGAACTGTAAGGTCGGGTAATTTGATAACATTTTAAGCTGGCCGCCATGTGTTTTCTGTGCTTGAGTGACATGTCACTTGATTCTTTACCTAGGAGAGCCTATAATCTCAAATGTTAGACTTACTGATCTTTGTAGTGATCATATCTGTATGCTAGCCAATATACCTTTCATGTGGTAAATATTTTATTGCTTTTTTCAGCTCTGAAGTATACTAATAATATTAATATTCAAGCAGAGCTCCCCCCACCTCCCCTTACTGAGGAGTTGTTTAATTTCCCCAGGCAATCTGGTGTATCTATTCCAAGATAAAACCTGACCAAGTGACATAGTCAATTGGTTTGATGCTGAGAAACTCCAGCTTATTTAGTTTCCTAAATAATGCTTCTAGTCCCACTTCAGGAGCTTTATGCAACATTACCTTCTGAAGACTGATTTGTGAGTGTCCTTTGGGAGAAGGTGGCAATTATCTTCAGCTTCTGGCATTATTATCCCTCAGTTGACCACTTTTCTACCTGGTAGGACAATTGTCAGACCTACTCATACATAGTAACTTACAATTTTACAGCATATCAGATCACAAATCAACACATCTCCTGTGCTTTAAAAATATGTCCTTGGTCCTGGAAAGGGGTGTGTGTGTGTATATATATATATATATATATATAGTCAGCTATGTGTGTGTAACAGGCTGGCAATAATGGATACCTCATTATGGCTGCTCACATGCTAAATGTTTAAAGATGTGCTTAAGTGCTTCCTCAATTTAGGTAAGAATGCTTTGAAGAACAGAGCCCATAATTAGCCTCAGCGAACTCAAAGGAACCACTCACGTTCATTGTTTAATATGTATACATACATTTTATAGCCCTGAGGTCAATGCATGTATTGACTTGATTCCCTTATGCAGCATAACAGTGCAATGGGGTAAGACTGGTGAACAAAGATTCCTTGTAGCATGATCTTAAATAAATACCACACTGAAAGCTCACATTCAATATGTTTTATTTATTTGTGAATATTAGCTTCTCCCTCCTCCTTTCTCCTCATAAATCACCAGTTATGTCTGCTTCTTGGATGTCAGAATAAAAGAAACAATGATGTATCTTATTGATAAATTAATATCCTGGATTGAATGGTACATTATATCAAAAGTTAAAAGCACACCAATATATACTGAACAAAATGTATAAAGTGCAAAGCTTTTAAGCTCTTCTTTTTTTTTTTTTTTTTAAGTATTGATTGTGTAAGATTTAACATGAAATTTGCTAGACATCTGAAATGTATTGGCAGCCAGGGAACCATTCCATGGTTCTCTGGTGAAATCATCATATGCAGTGGGGTCATAGCAGATGCTGATAAATTACACCATTATCAGTGTTGTTTCAACACAGTGGAATTAGTGGGCAAAGAATTAGGCCCCACACTTTGGTGTGTACAGAATTTAGTATTTTTACAGTACTATTTAATACGAACAAACCAAAAATCTTTATTTGTGTTGTAAGAATTTCCTGCATGCTGCTACAAGTTCTTAGCATGTAATTTCTTAAACTCATACCAAGAGGAATCTGTTGCAGGAAGATGATAGCAATTTTAAGACAACAGCCTTATGATTAGAAACGTTAAGGTGTGTGATCAGCACATGACTGCATATTCTCAAGGGCAACTGAGACAAAATGTACCGTGGGGAAATGGGATAAAGAAACACTAGTGGATAAATAATTGAATTAGCTTAGACAACATTTAAATTACACTGTTTCCCAGTGGATACCACTTTTCTTCATTTAACTGGACGCTGCTCAGTTGAATGTTAACAGCTCCCACAAATGTTCCTTTGCTTTTCACAACAAGCTTCAGTATACGGCCTTTGAGCTCTGTCACTTTGTCATACACCACCTGAAATAATATACAGTGAAACAGAAAAAAACCATATGAATTTGTGACTCTATTTGATAGGCAAAACATTTACTTCTATACAGCATTCAGGAAGATGGTTACAACTTTGTAATAATTGCTTTAAACTGCCCTCCAGAATTATAAACTACTAGCCATAAGCCAAATTCACTTCAATTAGTGAATTTACCTCAAAAATATATTTGACCTTATGTAGCTTATATGAAAGAGATTCTGCCAGTTCAGGCTTGTGAAATCTGATTACCAAGCATTTGTAAATAAATCTGAAACTTGTGTTGCACAATGCTTGAGAAAAAAACAGGTACATATAATTTTCCCCATGAAAATTGAAAATCTAACTTAAGCAGAGGTTTGAACTCAATGTGAGGAAGTATCAGATCCTTCATGAACTTTACCAGGGAATGTTAATACAAATGAATTTCTGGAGGAGAGGTTCAGATGGAGGGTACTCATCATAGGCAGCAGCATGAAAACATAAGATAGGTAATTCTGTAAAGGTGTAGGTTATTATAATTTTTAAATATCTTTCCATAGCAGCTACTTTGATAAACAGTATTGCAAAAATCAGAAAAAAAACAGGAAAACAGTTTTGATGTCAATTTTTTTAACCTATATATATTGTATTTGTTACATGTTCCTTAGTAATGCCTTAAAGCAACTTCATGTTGCATTGATATGTCTTATAAAGTTGTATCACATCAATGACCAGTACCTCAGAATTTTTTTCTCAGTACTGTACCTGTGATTAAATCTTGTGCTACGTACCAGAATTAAAAAAGATCAAGCCAAAGCAAAGCAAAACAAAAATTTCTTCTAATCAAGACTTCCATAAAGTTTCACAGCCGTTCTAGATCCAACAAACCCACACCTTAAAAGAGAGAATTATTTTCCTTTGAAAACTGTCTGTATAAATGTTGCTATTTCAATACAAATAATTTTTTGCATGATTCTGGATGCTAACTGTATTCAAGTGTGCCTATTATAAAAACACTTACATTTTTAAATGGAATCATCAAATGTTAAACATGACAGAAAGCTCGGCCCACTTGGTAGAAGTTGTAGATGTGGAACATCTCTGAGATTGGACCCAGTTTAGCAAGTGGAACTTAGTAAATTTGTATCTTTCTGTTACTCAAGAAGTGCTGTTAATACTTGTTAAATTAAATGAGACAGCTTGCTTAGTATGTCTTTAGTAAATTACTAAAACCTACAGTTTTAAAAATATCCTTGAAATTACCTTAATACTATGAGAACACAGAGAGGTTAATTATGAAATGTTAATGGTGTATATTTCCTGAGTTTAAAAAAAAATATGGAGTGATAGGCTAGCAAGAATGAGCTGCATTCAGAACAGATTCCTCTGTTTCAGTCTCTGCATTAATCAAAAAGTGCTGAGTGAACTGCATGTGGGTTGATAAAATGTGAAAGAATGCTCTCAGCTAGTTTCAGGCCTGAAAGGTAAGCTTTGTTAGGAGGAGTACATTTAATCTAAAATGTGTATGGCTGGAAATGTTTTTGCTATTTTAGTTGCAATGGAAAATGCTTTAAATTTTAATCTCTCTGTGCAGTCTAAAAAGCAAACGCAGTGACATACTGTCACTTCAGGAGAATGGGAAAGCGAAACAGCCTAAAAGGCGTTTGCTGTACAACCTGCTCGGATTTACTGTGCGGTCGGAATGCGGTCTGTACATATGGCACTGCTGAGGAAAAGAAAAGTCAGACTGAGCCCCCTCTAGCTTGGATCTCTGCAGGTTGGGCGGCCGAGTCCTCTCCGTACCTCCAGTTACGAGAAGCAGAAATGGCCCTGGGAGACGTCCTTCTGGCAGCGATGGAGTTTATAAAGGCTCAGTCCCAGCAACGTTCCTCACGCTGAGTGGCAACAGAAAGGGGGTTCTGAACTTCACAGGTAGACCCAGGAGGAAAAAATTGTTGGTTGTCCCAGACAACCCTAGCTGGCCTCAGCTGCCCGCTCTGTGGGACCACAGCGTGATTTTGTCTGCACTGCAAGCTGCAGGGCTGGCGCAGCGAGTGCCCGACAGAGAGGACAGCCCGTACCCTGGCGGCAGGCACCGACGGACAGGACACCAGCTCTCTGGCGCGGGGGGGTAATCGGTGCCGTGGGGATGAACAGCCTCTGCCACAGGCTGGGGGGAAAGAAAAACTGTCCCACTCGCTCTTTTTAAGTGGCTTTACCAGAAGGATCTTACCAGGGAGAAACATTTCCTTTTCCATTTGGAAACCTTTGGAAATCATAGTTGGGAACAACTGTCATGAAAGTCACGCCTAGTGCTTTTCGGTTTTGATGTTTGCTGTGCCTATTTCACCAAATTGTATGCGAATTAAGAGTTCCCCAATGGCTTCTCCCCACCAAAATCAAAGTGAAATGATGAAGAAAACCCAAAAAGCAAGGATATGGACAGTAAGCAATAATATAATTTAAAATAAACCTATGATTTGATTACTGAAGCGATACTAACATCACCATAGAAAGGTGCCTTGTTTCTTTGCCAATACATTAAAGATATCATCTTCAGCTGTGCTTTAAATCACCAAAAAGTGTACGTAAGTTTTAAGAGCTAAGAAATCTTCAGTACAGTGGATCACAACAGGTGTGAACTGGAGTAATGAACAACTTTCAATCTTGGACAAAAAGAGGCTTTGAGCAATGAAAGACCTTACAGTGCAGGGCGGTTTTCAAATGTTCCCAGTAAAACTGTTTCTAAAATGATATTGCAAATTCAGCTGGAGCAAGGTATGTAACATCAGGATGTAGGGACAGAAGAAAGGTCTGAAGATAGCTGAATTACTATGTGGATAAAACAAATGCCACTTGCTGGAATTTCATAATCAGAACAGTTAAATCCTGAAATGATTGTGTAGCAAGAATATTTGCCTCCCATTTCTACAGCTAGATCAAATGGAGATGAGTTATACATGGCCATGCAGCAAATCAGTGGGGCAGTTAGGGATGGAATTCAAGTATTCCTGGCTCCAGAAAGAGAAGCACTGTTGACCTACAGGAGTCTAATGACATTTTAATTGCAAATGCGGGACAGTTGCTTCTCCTTAGGTAGCCATGGCACAGTTCCTAGATTTGCTTTTAATTGTCCAAATTAGCTTGCACGCAGAGTGCTGGAGGGAGCGGCTGGGGCTCCCGGTACAGATCCCCTCCTCCCTCCCCGTCAGGCTTGCTGGGGCTGTTCTGCTTGTTGCAGACCAGCGTCCCCTCTGCTCCGAGGGTAACTCCAATAACACTAACGGACTGATCGGGCCCAGGTATAGGGCTCACATTTGGTTGCACGCCAAGAGCAGGACGGCGAGAGTTCCCTCTCGTTCTGGCTTCATTATGGCAATGCATCCTCTGCTTTCTGGGAGGTTTGCTCATTTCATGGGTGCGCCTACATGCAGGCACTCAAGAGACGAACTGAGAGCAACTGAGACCTTGAAGCACGTCTCGGGATAAATGCTACACATATGAGCAAGACCCCACTGCAGTTGGTTCTGGTCGTTGCGACTTTTCTTGGTGAGAGCTTAAACTTAAATAATTCAGATTTATTTTCAATTTTTTTCTTTCTTAGTTTTCACTAAACCACTCTGGAACCTCCTGAATAAGTCTTATTTATTCCTAACAGTCGTCTATAAGCAGGTATGTTATTCTTTTTACACTGCATCTCATTTTTATGCGTTCTTTCTCCTCTTCTTCTCGACCATCATTTTTTTAATGCAATGTTATACCAGCAACAAATTTCAAAAAACAAATAAAGAAACGAGAAAAAAGGAGTGCTTGTTAAAAGCAACTCTAAAACATTTGGCATAGTTCATTCTATTGTCAGCCCTCCTGGACTTTCACGTCTTTACTCTCACACACATGAGTAAAAATAAAAAATAAAATGCACTTTTGCAAGGCTGATAATTTGCTGTAGGCAGTCATAAGCAATAAAAGTACAAAACTAAAACCAAAAATACCCAAGAGAAGAACATTTCAGAATTTTCTCATTCTCGAACACAGAGAGAAATTAATATACAGCTCCCTTCCAGCCATTTGGCTTTAATAAAAACTTATGAACTCATAAAAAAGGCTAGTACATTTCTGTACACAGTGTTTTGGACAGTAACTAACTTAAAAGACAGCTGACTTATATTTTTAGTAGTTTTTCTTCCCTGGGGCAGCTTCTGCCTCAGTCTACCAGCCTTGGACAGAAAATGCATACAGAATGATATCACATATGGAAGAACAGAGCTGCTAACAGCACAAGCATCGGGTTTGAAATGTCCAAGTTCAATGGAACCATATGTCCCCACTGTGATTAGCAGTTCCTGGTGAAAAAGATTGAGCATCTGTGAAGAAGGCTGCAAGTTTTGAGTAAAGGATATTAAAGTTTTCATGGAATTTCTCTTTACAGCAGTGGAAGGCTTGTTAACCACAATTAAATCTCCTCCCTGTGACTACTGTCTGATTGCAGGCAGGATTTTGGATTTTCTTGCATTCAACTTGGCCTAATAATGATTAGAAAGATAATTGTCTTCCAGTGTCGCTGGCTGGTTCTCATCTGTATTCCATTTTGGTTACTTTATAATGAATGTTATTATATAATCATATTATACTCCTTTGCTTCCTTCAAATGTAAAGGAATTTCTTTAGACAGGTCAGTTAGACTCGTTCCACTGTCTCTTTGATGGCAAAAAAAAGGAAAGAACATAACAAAAAGTAAAGCCTAGTTCCCTGTTATTCCACTGCAGTACCATAGGAATGGAATTCTGTGTCAGCTGTTAGCAGCAACACTACTCAAGGAGCCTACTTACAGAAGCGCTGGAAGTCATCAGTGTAAGTAGGTAACTTTTGTAATCAAATAGATGTAGGAAAAGAAAAAGAAAAATATTAAAACCCCAACACTTGGAAAATAGGAGATAAGGACTCTTAGTCTCAGTTGACTAACTTAAGCTTCGTCATATCTTATCTGTGAAACAGGGTGGAGTGGTAATATTTTCCATGTCTTCTGCTTTAAAGCCTGCTCAAAGAGCATTTGTAAATTACTTTGAGATCTTTAGGAGATTAGTTATATGTAATAATTATAATCTTCAATCCCACCTACTGTTTGAATCTCATCTACCTGTACAAAAAAATATAGTTTATACCACTTCCTATTCTGTTGTAAATGCTTCTCCACGCAAATGTTTCTTTTCACCCCAGAGGCGTGAGCACTTCAGTGGTGTGTGATGTGATGTGGATGGCTGTGAATTGCTAGCATTTTGAAATAAATGCTAGCATTTTTGAAATAAAAAGAACCTGGCTATTTATTGTTGTGTTATCATTTATAACAGTGACAACCAATTTGGTAGTCTATTTTCAATGTGAATTTTAATGACAGCATCCATTCAATTAGTACTTTTTATGTTATTGTACAAATCTGCATTCAAACAGGCTAGGTTTTGGTGCAATGATGCTTGGTCTCATTTGGCTAATGTGTAACTGTGGTTGTGGTACAAGATAGAGCAGTGTGAATAATCCAGCTGCTTTTCTGAAGAGAAAGACAAAGAGACCGTTTCACTTCTGAGAAAGATGCAAAGCAGAAGATTGTCCCCATTTGTGGTTCAGCTTATGATATGTTCCTTCTTTTTGATCGTACTCATTGCAACAGCTCTAAATGATGTATTGTTATTTTATTTCAAGAGTGGGCAAAGAAAATCAAACAAGTAAGAAATGGTGGAAGAAAGTGAATGGTACTCACAATTTCATTGTAAGTAGGGTCAGAGGTTTTTGGAGCTGTTCTTGTTTTCCTTCGACTGACCTCATAAGGATCTGGCAGAAGATAAAATTCGGCATGTGCACTTGGGGCAGAGCCATCTGGGAGGCACTGAAAAACAAAACGGTCATAAAAATGAATGCCCATGTTCTAGCAATGAAAACAAATAAAAAGTACCAAATGAAATCTGGACTTTAAGCAGACAAAGAAACATGTTACATTCTCAGTATTATCTTGGGTAAATTGGAGTGCGAGTGCAGTAAACAACAGGAATTCTCAGAATTCAGCTTAATATTGAATCAGGAAGATAGAAATGAAATAATACAAGAACAAGGTAAAATTGCCTATCTTTAATATTTTACGTTCTGATGGAAAGCCCCTTAAGCCTCAATCTACTTTAACTCAGCTTAATCTGATACAAAGTGTAGCCCTTCCATTTTCCGGAGCAATGCATAGAAACTGGATTCTAGCCAGTAAGCTCCTATTGATTTTAACCCCTAAGTAGCAGTGCTGATGCTGGGGAGAACTGATTGTTTCTAAGGATGTTTCATAAAGTATACTACTATAGAAGACCCAGGAGCATTTCCTGTTGCAATATGGGCAGAACAGGATTCTTATAATAACGGTCTTTCCCATCTCACCCATCACATAGCTGCAATTTTCCAGTTCAGGTTACTGAACAATATTCCAGATATTCCATCTTATGGTAGCTACTCGAGATCAGAGCAATCTATTGACAAGGTTCAGTCATAAGATAATGCTGCTGGGTGGAGAGTTTTTTGATAACTTCTGAACAGCTGTGAGGTTATTCCTAAAGCAACATTACAGTTGCTCAGAAAACGTATTAGTAGCATAAGAGGCTTTAAAAGAACACACAAGAAACATAATCATGAACACCTATGGAACAGGTACCTTACCAGCATATGTCACTTAGTGCTTAATTAAGCAGAAACCTTTGTGTTGGTAACACAGTATACAATCAGAAAGCACAAAATGGGGCATATCAAAATATCAGTAATTTTAATGGTGTTATCAGCATTTTAGACAGCAAGTTTACTTGACTGCCCACAGGCAATTCGGTGGCACCATGCAAATGAAAACGTAGGCAAAAAGTTCTTAAACTGTTTGGAACTGATGAACCCAGAGCATTACACAGACAGTTGCATTTATATTTCCTATTGTAATTTTACCTGTCTCAGAATAAAGTCTCCTCTCAGATTTTGATTATTCACAGTATGTGTCTAGAAATATGGGGCTTTCTACAGGCACTATCAACAACATAGCCTTGTGATAGGAGAAACAACTTCTCTATTGAGAAGAAAAACAGTGCTTCTGTGTGTGAACAACCACTTCTTGCACAACAAATCTCTGGTTTTTGTTACCTGAAATGATCCTTCAAGGCAAATGATGTGGCCAACCCCAAAGCTTATTATTGCTATCCTTAACACTATACAGCATCAAGATGCACTACTGAAATCACTACATATTGTCAGCACTATGTGAATGATTAATGTTACTATTGCTAAGCTCCCCAAAGTACATCTTATTTAAAATATACATGGGATTTAGGTAGATGGGAATCAACAGCCAAAAGAAGAATGTCATTAAATGGCAGTGAAACTAACAAGTGTTTTCCTAGGACAAAGTACCATATTGTTAATGCAGGATTTATAATTTATATTGTCCATTTGAAAGGCCATCTCTATTGATCTAGGACAACACTAAAACTTCAATCAAGGATTACAAATAACAGCAAATTGAACAGTCTTTTAAAAATCAGGATGGAGAAAGAAATATAGCCTTAGATACCAGTCCAAGCAATGAGGATCCTAACTATAATCAAGCTCTTCCCTTCTCAATAAATAGATAAGCATCCCTGTAACTTGAAGGTGAACAAATTTTAGTTGTTTCAGGCAAAAGAAGGAACATGGTTTAAAAAAAAAAAAAAAGGCGGGGGGGGGTGTCATTGTTGAAGAAGACATTATCAGCAAAAGTGCTGAGACCCAGCACAATGATCTTCATTATCTGAAGCATGGAAATACAGTACAGGGAGAGTCCTGTAAAATGTCAGGCTTTATAAATCATCCCAGCAGTGTATTGCCTACCCAGGGACCACGTCAGAGCTAATTTTGACAGCTGAGGTGAGCGGCAGCTGCAAAGGGCGCCGGGCTGAGGAGCCCAGACGGTAGGTAACGGGCTACAAAAGTAGGAGCGAGGGCGGCTGCATCCCTCCAGTTCTGCTCCCCTTCAGCTGCCCGGACAGGCCAGGGTGGAGTCAGAGGTGCTGTGCCCCCCTGCGCACCTCGGGACAGCAAAGGCACGGGTCACAGCAGCGTCCTCTGCGTCCGAAACAGGCTCAGCCTGACATTCACCTGCCGGGGACGGAATCCGAGCTGATTGCTCTGTGATTGTTTAACAGGACCCAGGTAGCCAGAAGCGCATGCGAAGAATCCCCCAAAAGTCAGCTAAAATTGTCACTATGCCTTTGAGTTGCTCTTTGCACCCCACTGGCAATGCTGGCACATTATCTAGCCTTCAGCCAACTAAGCTTCCTCCATCAGCCGATTCCTCCCAAAATCTAACGAAGGCACTTTGCAGTAGTGCTGTGACCACGTGAAAGACGGACAGAAAACTACTTCCTCACTGTCCCTTTGAATGTAGCTAAATACATGTTGAAAGAGGTGACTGGGGGCAGAGGGTCGAGAGAGGAAATAAAAAAAGAGAATATTTTAGTGATTCAGAGAAGAAAACTCAAGGCAGAGCAGTTGCTCTGGGATCTTGCAGAACTAAAACAAAGCCACTTTTCATGAATAGTAGCAATCAGCAGCCAGACTGTTAGAGGTAATTTAAACAGCAGCCACCTGAATTCCAACTAGAGATCTCAGTTCTGGTTGTTGGGTGCTGGTGTTTTCCCTTGCTCTGCTTTACGGATACCATTTTCCCACTTCATTTTCCCTTGCTGAAGAAAGGCAAGCAGGCCACTCCAAATTCCACAGTTGTCCCAATTCTCCATCTTCAGTGGCACTGTGATGCTCTCAAGCAATCAAAAAGCCTCAGCTGAGCACTCTTCAAGCCAGATCACATCTTCCACACCTCAATTTCCCTCCCCTGCTCCTGTTATCACGATAACCTCCTGTAGACACAATACACCTAACAAGGGTCTCTGACTGTTAAAAGGGTTCTGTCCCGCTACACACTAACCATTCAAAACTACAGATTAAGAGCAGGTATAAGTCAGTCACGGCTTTGCCAGAGCAGAGTATGGGTAGCTCGTAGGATGAGTTTGTGCTGGCTTCTCTCTTGACTGGGACAATAGTTGAATCTTTTCATGTGAAGAGCCTGCTCACCAAAGGATTTCTTGAGACAAGACTTGCAATCGTTGTGGAAGGAGCTGTACTCTCCTAGACGCTCCCTAGCAGGGACAAAGAGGGATCTTGGCAGTTTGACAATCAGTGTGTGAAAACATCAGCATCTTTCTAAATCTAAAGTAGGTGAAATCTGAAGTAAACCGTTTTATTAAGACAACTGACATGGCAGGCAAAAACACCAAGCAAACTAGTCCTTTCTCAGGCTTTCACATATGAGTTGGGCATTTGTTTGAATAAAGGAGAATGGAGAAAACATCAGATTTTTTTTTTCTTTCTAAAGATTACGTCTTCTGTCATATTATACTGTCACATTTAGTAAGCAATCCCTTGGGATTTTTCTTTCACTTCTAACTTAGACTACTCAGACTGCATTGGCACATTTATAAACTTGGGTAACCATGAAGAATATCTGACCTAAATGCCAGTCTCATTTGCACCAAAGAATATTTATTCTGGTGGGTCCATTATAAACACAGAGTAAGATTTCATGCAGGCTTATGAGTAATTCTGAAATCCAGAAAAAACCCTTTGTTATTACTAATGGCTCAAAAATCACTGATTTCTGTCCACAGTCCAGGCCAGATAAAAAAACAAAGGATACCTTGAGAATGCCATTTTGCACTTCAACTACTCTGCAAAACCTTTATAGCTTGAATGTACTTCTGATCAAGCAAACAGAAAAACCCAAGTTTTAGATTGAATTCTATTTATGTTTAATTCTGTAATCATTTCATTAAGCCAAAAATAAAGTTTACTTTCTTTAAAATAAGTTATTCCCAATTTAAATTACTGTCTTAAATATTCGATTGTGTATGCTTGTGAATAAATTCAAACTACTAAAACCTGTAAGGCGGAAAAGGTATAAACCCCAAGTTTCCAACAGAAATGCCATAGCTCTCCTTGCTGTGGCTACGGACAAAAAAACCCCAGTGATTTTGATCTGCCAATAAAAAAAATTGAGTTAAATTTAGAAGCTGACCCCCTATGTTTTATTCAAATACAAACAAGCCACGACTGAACAATTTTCTCAGAGAATGACCTGCCTACTTGACCTTGATAATGACTGATGTTTTTAAGGAACTAAATTATAACTGCCTGTATATATGTTTAAAAAAGCCATTTATTTTTGAAATGTTATTGTCTTCTAAAGTCAGGCAGAAGGTGATGAAGGTATTTAAGAATGAAGTGGAGTAAGGCAGAGGAAATGATACTCTGGATTTACTTCTCTCCACATCTGTAATTCAATACTGAAAAAATTAATACAGACATGTATCTGTTATGGCTGTATTCCATTTTTCACTCCAATTTTATTTTCCAAAACCAAAAAAGTATTGATATTTACTTACAGAAACCCATGCAGATAGGTTGTGTCCTGTGTAATTCAATTTTAAATATACTAGCTGTAGCTGGGAAATAATGGATGAAATTCAATTAATTTTTCCACAAGAATTACATTATCCTAATGACTTTTCTCCCTTGATCATTACTAACCATCCGCAACTCTCCTTAAGGATGGATTCTTTGTTAGCATTACGAGAGGCCTACCTACTTCAAAATTTGTCATATATTAAACTATGCAATTTAGTAACCAATATGAATATTGGGCTTTACTCTCAAGAATTTTACAGAAAGTTTCATGATTTTTAAAAATTGCACTTTAGGGATAATTTATTGTAAAGCTTTTAAAAAGTCACCTCTTCCTAAGTGACATCAAATTTTTTTGGGGGGGAGACTATTGCCTCAAATTTAAATCATGTCATCAGTTTCTCTTAGTGTTAGACGTGCAGGTATTTTTCCACTTTTTGTCCTAGAGTGAAACTGACTAATGGCTCCTGAACATTTGATAGTTCCAGCTGCTGTTCTCGTTTTCCCATTTTTCATTTTCAACAATCTTAACAACAACAAAAAAAGATCAAAGGTAACTTGTATTAACTAATGCCACCTTTCCTCCTGTATAAATAATTTTCTTCCTTCCCCCCAAATTAATTTCCTGGACATTTTAAAATCTCAGTTGCTTTCTTCCCCTTCTTCAATGAAAAAAAGAAATCCCAGGCTTTAGAAAGGTTTCCATCTCAGCTACTGCCTCCAAATAAAAAAAAGTTCGCTCTGTCCAGCAGCTCTAACTCAGTTTTCCTATCCTTTACCTTCATCTTGTGTTTTTCTCTTACATGCACTGCTGTGAGAAATTATCTTCTACATAGTGAAGAAAGGACTAAAAAATATTCCTTCATGTTTAATATCGAGATATCCTTATGTGTTTAAAAATCATATCACTATAGCAAATAGTTAGAAAAAACTTCAGAGCTACAAAGCAAAATGTTTATATATTAAGTATAGGAATGAGGCAGATTTGGTTATTATCCAATAATGAGGGATTAGGAAAATAATCCACAGAATAAAACAGCCTCGCACCCCAGTAACCTGTATAAATTACTAGCTGCCTCTTGACTAAATTAAAACTAGTGAGAAATGTGGAAAAGTGATCACACTGCTACACTGTCTTTCACTTTCTCTGAGTCCATGTGTAATTTAGCAGAGAAAGGCTAAACCCTGTCTTTGTAAGCTGCAGTTTAATTAACAAATGCAGCCTCTGCCTTAGAAAAAGATAACAACCTCTGGGCTAATTCTGAATTTAAAGAGCTGAGAGAATAATCAGCACTAAGACAATGATATTACAAAGCAAGAGGTTCCTTCAAAAACAGATTAATAAGATACATAAACCTTCAGGACAAACAGGATTGCTGTGTGAATGGGCAGTGGTGGTGTTACTTCATAAAACCTAACATGGGATCGATGACCCTTCCTTTTTTTTCCTTTAAGCTCTGCATATCCCAAGGCACTGAACACCTCTATTCTACTCTGCTACCAAGCTTTTAGTTTTGCTTTCACAAAATGTTTTCAAATTACTTCAAAGCAAATTAAAAATAAAATCACATTTGCAGTAATTAAATAATAATTACAAAAGATAATCCACTATATTGCTATGGTGCACCCTGCACTGCCTGCTATTGGCAAGACAAAACAGAAAAGCAACTGGCAAAAAGGAATGGCACAAATAAGGTATTTTTTCCCAAGCGACTGCTTGTTTCACCTAAGATTTGAAAACATTTAACTGCTTCTCTGCAAGATAAGTTTTATTTTATTGTATTTTCTGACCCCAATTTTTTTCCCCCTCTTCTCTGTGAGCAACTTCATTCCTATTTGTAACTTCCTTCCTATCTCATGCACACATCCGGGTATGTACATAAACAGAGAAGACGCACTTGTGACGGAGGTCACTTACACAGAGGTCAATGGCAAAGCAACAAAAAAAAGAAATGAACTTGATCTCAATTTAATGCAGGGAAATAAAAAGATGTGTTGTTTCAGAACAACACATATTTTGTTTCAGGGAAGTTCTGGAAAGCATTTTTTGAGCAGGCATTTTCTTCCTTTCCAAATTCTGGTAGTGTCAGTGGAGCAAGCCTCCAGATAGCTTTGTCATTTACTACGATAAAAATGCAAAGGTACTCTATCTGCATTATTGATTTGAATCTGCAAATACAGCTTATGCACTTTGTGCAGTCCAATACCTTCAACAACCTTATCAACCTGCCTGTTCTGCTCACAGCTTGTCAGCGCACCAAGTGGGCAAACAGCGTCTCATGTGGGTGCTCTTAATTCAAGCAAAACCAGTGCTTTTGTCACTGTACTTTCTTCCTGCCCTTTCTCTCCCAAGTGAAATAAGGCTTTTTGGCAAAAAAAAAAAAAAAAGTGCAGGTTTACTGGTTTGGCTTTGTAGTAGAGTAGCAAGGACTTGTGCAGTCTAGCTGTTAATAAAGGATTATGTGCTGCATTCCTAATGGGGAGAACTACACTGGCAAAAATAGGGTTTAGTGCTGTCCTGAGTCACAAAATCTCTAAAGAGTGAACCAACCAACACTCTCCAAGGTCTCCTATCTCTCAAACGGGAAAAACTAACCCACAGTCACTGAGTTGGAAGGAAAGCATCACAGCGACGGAAGGAAAGCGTCACAGCTAACGCCCTGCAACAAACGCACCAGTTCCAGGCTAAATGTCAAGGTGTTGACCTATCCTGCGGCATATGTGCGGTAGGTATGTAATTTCGTAGTAAAATCTAGGCAGATCTCTGTAATGCTGTCAAGGAGGGAAGCCAGAAAGAGATTCAACTCATCATATTGTGGACATCTCCTGGCTTGGCTTGGTTAAATTGCGCACACATTTTTGTCTGGCACCATTTGAGACACAGAAGATGCTTAAGATAATCGCATAAACTGTCAGACATGACACAGGCCTTACCTGAGGTCATCCTCTTCTGCAGTGGCATCTGGAGGCCAGGTGAAGCATATTAGATCATCTCCTATATGATTAGGAAAATGAGTTGGGACTTAAGTCTCCACTGACTGAAACGAGAGCTTGAGCATCTGGACTAGGATCCAGTTTCTAAAATACTGCTGCTTCACGTCACCTCAGATGACAAAAGGTGTGTATGGAGTTGGAAATATGACATAGGCTTTATGGGAAACTGGCACCATTCTGGAATGGTTATTGGAGATCAAGGAAGATACTTCATGGTATTCAAAATAGCCATGATCAGGCAACTGAATTCCATCACATCTTATATGTATGCATCTTAGTTTCAAAGTGAATCCCACTCCAATTAGGCCAAGGCACACAGGCAATAGGATTTTGGAAATGAACAAGTATTATTTGTTAAATATTTAACAAAACCAGGTGTGGTTTTTTTTCTCATGAGGAGAAAGACAGTTCTGGGAAATGGGCTGGATCCCAAAAGTTTCAGGGCTTCCTAAGAACTACGTAAAATGCTTCTGATCTGCTTCAGTCATTTGAGAGGAAAGCCCATCTAACTGTTTAAATGAAGTAAATAAAATGAAAGCTGGCCTGTGATACCCAGAAGGTCATAAGGGTTTCTTTTCCAAGCCTTTATTTCTATAGAGCTCTTTCAGAAAGGTGAAGAAATGAACTGACAGGTATCTTTGATGCCCTGTTTAAAAAGAGTAGTTTATTGCCTTGATGATCCAGAAAAAGTTGTGTATTAGAACAGATGTAAGCCCAAATGAAATAAGAGTTTCTACAACCATGTGACTATAACTGTCAGGTAAAACAGGCTCTTGTCTTTTACTGACCATCAGCAGTAGCAGAAAAGGAGGGCTCCAATTTAGCCCCAGCAAGTAGTGACAGAGCTTTGTGTGCATTTACTACTGTTTCTGAATTAACAACAAAGAAAAAGATGACTTAGAAATGGTTTGTGTCCCTACCCAGCTCCCTCAAAGCTTAAGTCTAGCTCCTGAGCTCTAACACTCTTCAGATACTTCACCAATGCTCAGGATTAGATTACTGGGTGCTCCACATAGCACCATGTGGGTATCAAAAAGTTACCAAGGCTGCAAAAATAATATAAAAGAAGGTAACTGTAGAACCAGAAGTGCAAATTTATTAAACTTACAACTCCCAGTAAAAGATCTGAATAAGAATCACATAGAAGTTTTTTTTTTTCCAAAAGAGAAGAATGTGACAAGATATGTTCTTGGTTCCTGAACCACATGCTGTATTACTATCTTTAAGTCATTTAAACTCCACTTTTTTGCATAGATGAAAGAAATCAAGGTTCAGTCGTGCTTTAAAATTGTATTATTCTATGGATAAGGAATGTTGGTGCAGGGCATAGAATGCAGAGAGCAGATTTCATAAACAAGTCTCTGAAGCTTTTATTCCAGAATTACCACCAAGCCTGTAAAGAAGCTGAATTTGATTGCTTTCAACCCTGTACTATTCTTGTGGTTGGAACATTTAATTTTCAGATGAATATTTAGTCACAGAGTCTATGACACTGGCTGACATAAGACTGAACTAGTTTGGACCCTTAGAAATATCCCAGAATTTCTTCTCTCTTGAATAAAGCACAGGGGGAAACAAACAATTAAGATAAATCCCCATTTCACTTTTCTTTTGAAATCACTCAGGTTTAACACCATTGCTGCCTTTTAAAGGGTATAAAAGAAAATAAGCCTTTGAGAAAAGAAACACAAGCAAATGCTGTTGTTCTGTTTCTATCTTTTTGTCACATACATATTCTTTTCTCTCCTTGCCTAGGCACAGATAGCAAGTGAACATAAAATTGCAGAAAGAAATAGTGACACTGTTACCTGTGTTTTCACCCTGCAGTATTTTTCTTTTCATTTTTTTAATTGGTTAAAAAAGCCTTTGTATGTCTGATCCAGACTATTTTTAATTTCCCAAATTGTTCAGAGCTCCCTCTACTTTTCTTTAGACTATTCTACAGCTTGCCATCTCCCTTTGTAAGAAAGCATTTCATTATATGATGCATGCAATTCCTGCTCCTTAATTACCTCTCATTACTTCTACTTATGTTCTCGCTCAATGTCCTGAATAATTCCTCTTGAACCTTGCTGTCTTCTCCCTTAAATATTTGCACAATTGACTTGTGTCCTTGTTAGTCTGTTCTTAACTAAGTTAAGTTTTAGTAACAATAAATCACTCCTGAAGAATCAATCACTCCCAAGCAACCCTACTGAGAACTGTTCTTTGAACTTGCATTCTAGTTTTAAAAGAATATCCTGAGAGAAATATTTCACTATCAAAGCCTTATAAAGATGAACTACTTTCTTTCTGCACCATGACACCAGGATCTGGCCTTTTTCATTGGCATCTCTCATAGCAACCTCATGTCTCACTATTTGCTTGTTTTATCTTCACATTACTGTGGGATATAGATCTATACCTCCCTGAGGAAATACTTCTCATTTGTCCAAGCTAGTTGTAGGGTTCTGGAAATTACTTTTATTCTCTTGATCTTGCTCTGTCTCCAATATTATTTTTAATGTTTTCTTCATTTGCAACCAGTGACAAATTTAATTTATATTCACCTTCATCTCCCAGATCACTCATATTATTAAACAGAGCTCACTGTTTGTTGTTGTTGTTGTTGTTTTGTTATTCGACACATATCAGCTATGTAGGGAATTACTTAACTTAAAAATTAGCAGTTAGAATTTAGAGCTGAGGCAGTACTGTGACTGTGACAGATTAAAGGGTTTAACAAGAAATAATAACACAACTTTCTGTACAACATATTTGTCAAACACCTTTCATAACAAATATGTTAGAATCCAACAGTAATCCCTGTGCCACAAGAACAGACCTCATCTCTTCCCAATTTAAACTACTGCTGAGTATTAGTACCCTGTGTTTATAGGTGTTCAGCTAATTTTCAGTCCAAAAGAGAACACAGTCTAAGCTAATTTCCATTCATTTTTAAAGTAGAAGCATTTTCTATGAATATAAAATTAAATCCAAATTCTTTATAAGCTAGAGTTCATACAAGAGCTTTCTTTCCATGGCTTTTTATTCTGTTTTTCTGTGCCAGTCTGGGAGAAATCCATCTGAATGCGTTACCTGCCTCCATCAGCCAAGCTGCTGATTTCATTCTGTCACCAATACTTTCTGAATAACTTTTGTTCAGCTCAGAGAGATTTTTTTCCACTTGTTTTCCATCCTTGGATGACTGACCAGGCTTGGCCTAGCTATGCAACTTCTTCCCAGTCCCTGTTGGCTGATCCATACATAGGCCACAGTAAAGAAAGCAGGTTACATTCATATTATTCTGAAAGGATAATGTGGCTTTTTATTTAATTGGCAGGCACTGCATTGCTGGCAGGTAATGTATTTTCCATTTAAATCTATATAATGATATTCATAAAGTGTAAAAGTTAGCGGGCCCATGAGAGCAACAATGGGAACCAACTAGGACTGAACAAAAATCCCCCGCTCTCACCCATCTCAAGCTAGAGACAAAACCCAGCAAAGGCAGGGGAGCATCTACCTGTACTGTACGTGGGAGCTTCCCTACAGCCCTGCACCCGCAGGCTTAGACACAGATTTCATGCCCGTGGTTTAGGGAAAGCTTGGCTCTCACCTTTCTTCCCAAAACATTTAAGCCATCACATCTCACAAACGTTTTTGGAAGCAATTTGTACTCGGATGGTGTAGGACACGAAATGGAAAGAGGCTGGATGTCTGTGTAAGCCTAAAGCTGCTTACTAATTCGTCACCCACATATCAGCTATCCCAGAATCATTAATCACCAAGAGCGGTACATGACAGCTTCAGAGCTTTTATAAAAGGAAAGCTGGAAGTGGTTTTGGAAAGTACTGTAGGAGTTTTTCTTCCAGCCAATTTTCCCCCTGTAAAATTGGTTCTGAATTCATCACCCACACACGCTTTCCTGAATTCTAGTAACATTCTACATTTATTGGCATGAGGTTCAGGATAAGTTGGCTTTGTTTCTCCTCCCCACTACCCCTCAGGAGTTATTCTGTTCACAAGAAGTAATGGTCAAAAATGTTTAGCAGAGAGGATTGAAAGTTTAGCTGCTTATCTAGAAGAACAGGGCATGCCTGAAGTCACGGCAATGAAGTTAGCAGACAAAGCAGACTGCCTTCTGAGCCAACACTGAACCACTGTTCCCTTCTGGTTCTCTGCAAAGCAGGAGAAGAAATATATTAGCCAACCTTTTCTGAACTTCAGAAATGGCTACTTCTTTTGCCTCGGGTGTCTTTTTGAACAGACGAGCAAGCCCAGCAGTGCTACCAGTCCTACCAGTAGGTAGCCTGGCTGTTTCTGGCTGTGCAGTACTAAGCTAGCCCATAGTCTGCTCCGTGTGAGATCTGGTATGATCATGACACCCCCCTTTCTCTGTGTTGGTTAACACAGACGAATGGAACTGGACTTGAGCATTTCAAGTTCAAAACCTGCGTGTCTTCCAGTTTTCACAAATTCACCTCCACAGCTTCTACACGGATCTAGGAGCCTACATTTTTAAGGCGGACTCTCGGGCTTTCTTCCCAGCACCACCCCTGTGCTCCTATTCCTGCCTGCTGACATTTTTCAGCATATTGTGCTGCCACAACCGGACTGGTTTTGTTCTTAGCTAACAAGTTCTCTCACATGCCAAAACAAACCTCCCCCAGGGTTCCTGTATCTTCCTTCTAAGACCACTTTGTGTACTTTGCCAGCTACTGTGCTCTTGTGTTCGTAGAATAAGCCTGCCCTGTCTCATCCCCTCTTGCTGCCATGTCCTCCATGACTTAAAGCTCTCTCCATGTAACCTCTCCAGTTTTCATCCCTCCACAAAGGTTTCCTTCTAGGCCCAGCTTCACTATTACTAAGGTAATATTGCCTTTTCTGCCTATGCATAAAGTGCCCAGTGTTGCACTGTCTGAGTTTGAGTGGAGCAAGTAATGCCCCAAGAGGCTGACTTAAAATTATACACTATGCATATTTGGAAAACTGCATTTTATTAGCATCAAGGCTTTTGTGTCTTTGAAAATTGGATTTAAAGTTTTTTTCTTCAGCAGTCACGGTGATGCCATTCAAATCATAAGTAAAGTAGTGAGTCTGATATGAGTCACCTGACTTAGGGAATCTCAGGATTCAGAGAAAATTATGAATTGCTGAGAAAAATTTTGAGACTGAAACATTGTTAGTATCTTATAAATATCTATTTAACAGAACTCATCTTCATTGTGCACGCACAGTCTTAAACCACAGACAACCAACAGAGTCATATCTCTCTGTTCAAACAGTTTCTCCATCTGCATTGCTGGTCTAGATACAAGTATTTTCTCAGTGAAAAAATATAGCTTGTGCTCTATGCATGGTTATATTAGATTAATGGCCCTTTCCAGTTGCAAAATCCATAAGACTGTTCTCCACTGTTGGTCTTTGAAGCAATTTTGATGGAGTTTTCTTCAAGCAGGACTGGCTTTCGTAACACGTGACTGAAATGTTGATGAGAGGACATCCTGAAGCAGAACTCGGGATGACTGACTTGTACATCTGCAGCAGATTTGGCACTTGTGGATGCATCAGATCAAAAGTGCCTCCACTGTGGAGTCCATGCATGCACCCACGTAAGACAGTCCTCTGGCAAGTCTGCACCAGACCAATGTTTTCTCAACTGCTATAGCGTTTTTTGTCTATGAGATCGCACATGAATGGGGTTAGCTTCACAAAAAACACCTGCAAAGCTATAGCATTGCAGTATTTCAACTTTGTCCTTTAAAAAACCTATGTGACACTTGACAATGGCTATAAACAGCACCATCTCCTTAGGGATTCTCTTGTGCATTGTATATTAATACAGGATTTGCACGGCAGGATCTAGATCTCCTATTAAAACCTCTGGGAGTAAATCCACACAAATACTAAATAAAATTTATTTACATGGATCAAAAGTCTATATTACAATTCCTGTCAGTTCTGTGAAGCTACATTTGGGATTAATTTGACCCACTACAATTATTTTCACATCTGAACACATCATAAAATCTCTATGAAGGGATAAATTAAATGGGGAAGAGCAACACAAAAATTATTTACTATAAATTATGAAATAAAACAAGATAGCAGAGTAATATCTGCACAGATGAACCACTAAAATATAATTAGTGAGACTCGGCAAAAGACTGAATATACCTGAAATAGCTTTAACATGTCTTGAATAAGATATGATCTTGGCATACTTTTAAAACTCATGTTCAGCTCAACTAAAAAAAAAAAAAAAAAAAAAAACCAAACGAAAAAGCAAACAAAACCCAGAAAATACACAGAAAATAAAAGGCTCAAATCCGCCTCGTTGCTGCACTTCGGCTGGTGAAAGGCGAGGGCACGCTGACCCCCGTGCACCCAGATAGGGACGGCAGAGCCGGGACCTCCCTGGGCAGCACCCAGGCTCTCACCCCAGCACCCGGGGTGCAGGGGGTCCCCGCCTGCAGCGCAAGCCCCCACCTGCCCTCCCAGCCGTCAGCCAGGATGGAAGAAATCCTCCCCTCTCCTCCCGTCCCACCCCCGGCTTTTCCGGAGAAACCCCTCCCGGATTGGAGCCAGAGAAACTTTGCATCTTCGCACCATTTGTTGACATAAAATCCATCCCCTGCCTTACTTTTGCAGAGGCACTCGGGGTGGGGTGGAGCGGGGGGGAACGTCTGTTTCCATTTGAAACTGTCAAAATTAGCATTCAGTAATTAAAAATCACACCCTTTCTCTTAATAACCTAACCAGCATGATACAATCAGGTTGTGCCAACTCTTTAATCTAATTGACTAATTACAGATTTTAATTTAGTCAGTTACTGAACAACTGTTGACAATTTGTTTTCATTAGGGACAGAACAGGATAAATATTTAGGCTCCCCAGTCAAAGACTAAGACATAAGCTCTGGGCTCTGACCTCCAGTTTCGCGCCGGTGGCTTCTCCATCGGCATCGCCCATGGAAAGGTGCCTCTCTGAAATGCCCCGGTCCCGCCGTTGGGCAGCGGGAAGTGCGGCAGCAGAGGCTGCTCTGTCGTGACAGCCGATATGGTTTGAAATATAAAATTAAACTAAGCCAGCTTTGCACGGTGCTCCAGTAGAAGCAGGGTTTAAGGGACGCTCAGGCTCGCAGGTGGGATGGGGACACCAGTACCCTAAACTGGGAGGGAAGGCTGAGCGCAGGACACTGCTGGGAGAGAGCATTTCTGTACTTTTTTTTTTTTTTTTTTTTTTAAGTGATGTGGAGTTTTGCAGCTGCTCCTGGCAGCCCGCCACTCCCGAAGGAAACTCCTCTCTCCGGTTACCTACCGGGGAACCCTGTCCCTGCAGAGCAGAGCTGGACGCAGCCCAGACAGAGCGCAGTCCCACGCGGAGACGGGACGGAGCCGCGCGTGCCGCCGTCCGAGCCCCATGCCCAGGGCTCAGGCAATGCCCGTGGGGGCTCCCAGGGACCACGCAAAGCTGTTCCCAACCCCTGCCCCCGCGTTGCGCCAAACCTGCCCCCAAAAGCACCGGCTCTCCTCCACATTACGCTTCTAACGCGCTGTCTGCGGAAGGCACATTGCAGAAGCACTAGGGGACCACCACCACCACCACCAAAGCACTCATGGGCCACCACCATCATGCATGCCGGTCCCACACCCACCCCACGCAGCCATGGGTGCTTGGAGCAAGAGTCTCACAGCCTTGGCTGGTCCTGGAGCAAGAAGACAGGCCGGCACAGGAGAGGTGACAGTCACACCGAACCCCTCCGTGCCTGCAGAGCATCTCCTCCCAGGAGAGGTCCCACACGGCCATCTCGCCTGCCAAGCTGCCGTGCCATGAGGCGGCCACAAGGACCCCAGGGAGCAGAAGATGCTGTGACAAGGAGGAGATGCCCCCCTGCAGCCCGGGGACGCCGGTCCCACAGCCAGCCGGGGCGTGAGGGGCAGATCCGGCAGAAAAGGACCGTTTCCCACGCCTCGCCTCCAGAGCACGGCTGGGAGGGCGTTTACAGCAGGGGGGGAAAAGCTGGGTTTGGGGTTCACGCTCCAGTGCCTGGGTGACACCCCCAGCCCGTACTGCCAACAGGCAAAACTCTTCCAGCCCCTTGGGTTTCACCTGGTTCCCCACTGAGCAGTCTTGCACGCTAACACCAGCAAGCCTGGATGCTACATCCCTCCATCTCCAGGGGCTTCAGAAACCCCCTCACCGAGATCTCAATCCAAGGGGAACTGTTTCAGATGGTGAGGAAAAAGGAGGAGCCCTGGTTGCCCTCAGTCACGATGGGAGGACACGAGCCCCAACCACACCATCTTCTCCCAGACCAACCGCCACCTTTCCAGCAGCAACCGCCCCTGCTGCAGCATAGCATCCTTCCAGACCCGAGTTAGAAAGAACTGCAGCAGCTTTCCAAAGTTTGAAAAAAAAAAAAAAAAAAATCAATACTTTGCATTAATGGCAAGTTGAAGCCACCGCTCCATAGATCTTGCACTGCAAAGAAAACAGCATTTCAAATGTTCCCAAGTGTGGGTCCTTCTCAGGGGGGAGCTGGGGGCAGCAGAGGAGGAGAAGGATGAAGTCAAACCCCCAGGCAGCCAAAGGCTATCCCAGCTTTTCTCTCCTGCACGTTGATGCTCCGAGCTGGCCATGCAGGCAGAGCAATACTGCAAAAAGTATGTAGCAACAGTCAACTAGATTTAAGTTCATTTTCTGTAGCTCGAGGCCAAAATCGACTGAAGTGGTTCTGGTGATCAAGTTTTCTGCAATTCCCCTTTCTATGTATTACCTCTTTGACAGAAATTCACTGCGGTATTTAAACTGGCAGTCATCACCGCTAACTCAAATTGTATTGGCTTTCACGGCGTTGAAATGCTCAACTGCGACCAGCCATCGGCCAATTCCCAGATAACGCAGCGGCTGAAATCCCCTGTCATGCCGAGCGATCCCGTTGCAAGCTTGCCGACTCCGGCAGCGCGCCGGAGCGCACCGTAACGCTGGTGCGCTTGCCATGGGGCTTTGCCCAGTGGAGAAGCCCAAATCCACAGCTGTGGGTTGAGTTTTAGGAGTCGATGGGTGCTTCTGGTGCTGTTAACTTGGATAAACTCTTGATACAGGTGGGACAGGCTGACTAATAACCAATCTTCCAACCAGCACAACTCGTTAGTTGCGTTAACAGACTCGCAGCCGTGCCGGAGATGGAAGGAAAGAGAAGCGCGGCGTTCCTCCTGCCTGTGCCAGGTGAATCCTGGCTCCCATCACCCCTCTCCCAACAAGCACCTTTCTACCAAGTCCCAGCAGCCTTTTGTCCCAGCTCTGGAGAAAAAACCTCAGGGGAAAGGTAAAAAGCAATATTCCTGAGCCGCGGCAAGAGCCCACGGCTTTCAGGGGTGTCCCCACCCCCAAAAAGAGCAGTGGGATTTCTCCTTGTTTCTTCCCTCACTAAAAAGAGTTCAATATTAAAAACTGGAGGGGGAAATTGGCAATTTGTCCTGCTGCTCCTAATAGTTTTCACAGGGTTACACTGGGAAGCGACACAGCACGCAAATCCCACCGTTAGCACCCTGCTAACGAGGTGCAGCGCTCCCCCTCCCGAAGATGTGTCTCCTGGGTGAGCACCCCTCCGGTGCCGGCTACGGGAGGGTGGCGTGCCAAGCCCCGGCTGGCCCAGCACCGCCACGCTGCTCCCGGAGCATCCCTGTTTCGTCTTTAGAGTGGCACAGTAAATACATAGTCTTTGGGTAAACAAACACCGCATTTCAGGCAAACACCGAGCTGGCTGCACGGAGGTTGCCCATCGTTGGCCAAGTGTAAATATGATGCTCTACCAATCTGGGCCAAGGCTTGTATCCGAGTATTTTTAACCACAACCACCATATGAAGTGATTCATGTCTCACTGGTCCAGCCCCATTGAGGGCTCGTACCCCATTTTAGCTGCCATGCACTGGCTGATGGGTTGTGGCGTTTGGTGCTTGATAGAAACCCGCTTTCCGACTCCGGCACCCATCGGCGAGGCCAGCCACCACGCTCACCAGCGCTGGCAGCCCGCCCCGGCACAGAGGCTGCTGAGAAACAAGGCGCTATTCACACACTCCCGGTTATCTTTGGTCAATATTTAAGTTTTGGCCGGGTAGGTCCCTCACCTTGTAAAGTACACGCTGTGCCGGGAAAACACCATTCCTCAGAGAGGGACTGTGCCGTGAGCATCTGCCACTGGCCACGCCGGGGGGGGGAGGGGAGAAGCACAGCCTCCGCTTTGAGGCCAAAACATGTCTGGGGAAACCAAACCAGTGCCACCAAGCCAAGACACAGGGGAGTGAAAATCTTCTTAAGAGTCTTCAAGGTAAAACCCAAAAGATAAAGCTCTTGGGGCTGTTACAAAACTGCATTACACCAAGAATTAAAAACAATCAGGATTGTGTCTATTTACTGTAAGCTTAAAGCAACGTGTATTAAAGAAGTTTATGCGAATCATCTAATGCACTCAGGCCTATTGTTAGAATTATTACCAAGCTAAAAAAAGATTAATTTCTCTAAATACACTAAATCCTCAGACACGATGAGGAAACTGCTGTGAACGGAGCATTACCACATCTTGGTTGCTAAAGTCATCTTCACCTGCGGCTTTGCCGCCCAAAGATCTACCTTTGCCTTGCTCCCGATGAGCATGCTGTCCCAACCGTGCTCCAAAAAATCCCAGAACTCGGCCCAAAACGCCCAGGGAGCGAGCAGCTGCCTGTGCCAAGCCGAGCACTGGTGGACGTGCCGCCGGTTGTCAGCTCTGACCCCTCAGTTCAGGAGTTCACCATCTTAATCCGACCCAGTAAAAACAAGCGATGCAGAGAGCGGCCACAGGGAGGAACGGACAGACGGACAAACCTCCACCTAGCAAATACCCAGACCTGCTTGCCCCCCGCCCCGATGTGCCACCGGGGGGGGGTTCCTTTATAACCAGCCCCCCGCCGGGGATTTCACAGGCTGGGGAAGGCCCCGCTCTTCGACTTCCCCCCGCCCCGGCCCCCCCCCCCCCCCCCGGCAGAGAGCAGAGGCAGCTCAGCAGCCAGCCCAGGCTCTCTGGCAGCCCGGCGCTGCCCGTGCCCCGGGGCGACCACTGTGGCCAGCACCAGCACGCAGGAGCACGGCGGAGGTCCCCGAGACGCTCGCCAGCAAACCCTCGCGCATCCCAACCCAGGCATGTCGAGGCAACGAGAAACTCGGGAAGGGAGGAAAAATGGTTTCCATACCATAGGCTCCCCGGAGCAGACAAAACCAGCTCCTGCTACAGGGTTTAAACTCACTTGACTGGGGTCCAAGCCCGCAGCCAGGTGACTAATCCTTCGATGCAAATTCCTCCCGATGCTACGGATGCGGACGACGCGCGCGGGACAGGAGCGGGCAGCCCGCCCATCGCCCACCGGAGCCGACGTGCCACGCGCCCTCGCCAAGAGGTGTCTTTTGGGGAGGCACCTCAGCCCCGGCATCCTGCCCCCAAACGCATCATCCCTAGGTCACACTAACACCTCTGACGAGAACAACCCAAAATACCGACGGATGAGATGCACACCGTCAACCAAGGGGGGTCTGCAACCCCACCTTCAACCACCAAATACCTCTGCCTTGATCAAACACCTCCACCTTGCTGGTCTCAAGGGAGGACTCAGACAACCAAGGAAGCCCCCCAGCCTTGCCAAAGGCAAGGAGATACCGAGTGGGGCATTCGACAGCGTTTTGAGGAATCCCCTCCTCCTCCCCACCGCAATCCAACCCCTGCCCACCCTTTGAGAGGTCCTCAGCATGAAATATCTCACCATCGATCCTCTAGTAAACGCTTTGTTGTCCATTGCTATGCAAAACTGCTTAATTCTACCAGTAGCCTGAATGCCTTTAAGTGCTCGAGATAAGTATCTGAGCTAATTTACATAATTGCAACATTATGAAATACTGTTCAGTCAAATCAGAACGTTGTTGGTTAAAAACCCCATGCTTTTGCCAGTGGGTTACGTTGGCTCTCGGTGCGCCGGAGAAGCCGGAGCTCCCCAACGCTGTAATTACCGCGAGGATTAGAAACTTGTTACTCACGTAGTCATGAAAGGCTTTCGCTTCACTCGAATGTTCACAAGTGTCTCGCCTTTCGGGAGCTGCGCAGTAAAGGTCCCAAAACACGCTGCGTGGCGGAGAAAGTCGAGAGAAGAGGCAGTTACTCATCGGCGCTCGTGCACCCAGGGGGGGTTGTCACCGAACACCTTCCCACCCCACCGGGCCCACGGTCGGGGACGGAACCCCAGCTGGATCTGGCCGCGCATCCCAACCCGAAGCCGCCGGGACCTCTGGAAGCGCCCGACCCGGCACCGTTGCCCCCAGGATGGGTGACATCAGGTGTTTTACGAGGGAAAAAGCGGGCTTTCGGGGTTAACAACCGCGCCGCTCTGGGGACGTCTCCGACCCCCCCGGCCTCGCTACCACCACCTCGCCCTTACTTTCCCCTGGGGCACCCCGACGGCCCCACCGCAACCCAGTCTCCCCAACCAGCCCCGGCGGCTTTCCGGCCCCACTACCGCCCAGGGCTGCCAGGCAAGAAGGCCCACCGGCTCCCGCGGGGGGGGACGGGGACGACCGGGGGGTGGCTCCGCCGCGCCTCGACGCCCCGCGGGGAGCAGGAGCGAGGACGCCGGGGCGGTTTGGGGCTCGGCGCGCCGCTGCTGACTCACGTCGTCGCCGGGGTTTTACCCCGGGGGGGGGGGGGGGGGGCCACCGCTGCACCGGGGCGACCCCGCAACACCCACCCCCGGGGGCTACCGGCTCCCACCCGCCACGCGGTACCGTGGGGGGCTCTCACCCGCCCGGACGGTTGTGTGTGTGTGGGTCCGTGTGTCCCCCCCCCGCACTTACCACCACCAGGAGTGCAGGAAGCCGGGGGGCTCGCCCAGCGTGATGTTCTTCTCCCACCGGATCTGCGGGCGAGAGGAAGGCGGGGTGGGTGGGTGAGTGGGGTG
>JAVJGG010000024.1:12835034-12894357 GCA_035590195.1 Aviceda cuculoides
CTCAACTAAAAAAAAAAAAAAAAAAAAAAAGCAAAGGAAAGGAAAAAGAAAAGAGAGCACGTCGGAGAGATTGAGCTATATGACTGGAAAGCTGAGAAGATTATTAATGGGATAAAGAACCTTTCTGTTACAAGTTACCAGTCTGAAGGTGGTCCAGTATTACAGTACCCCAAAGCACTACTATTTCATATTTCAGATCAGATGATGATGGATGGATGGCCAGATGGAAGGAAGGAATCAGAAGCCCAGGATTTAAAAACGTGATTGCTTAAGTTAGGCTGCTAAAACAATGACCTTATTTTCAAGTTATGAATCATTGCTTGTCTTACTGAATTGGATTCCCAAGACTTCTCTGCAAACTCACTAGAATGGATTTAAGTCACCTACTTTCAGAAGCTAGACAATAACTTAAAGTTGTATTGTCCCTTTCCATAATGAACTGAACCCTGGATTTTATTTTTGCTATACACAGCTATCTATGCTGTAATTTATTTCCATTTAATTAAATGGCTGGAATTTTCTAAGGTAAAGAACACTGTTAGGAGCCTATACCTTAAAAATGATACCTTAAAAAGGAGAAAGACTGCCTCTAACATCTGTAGCTCTGCTTGTGTGTGTCTCCACATCACTTGCCTGAGCTCACAATGACAGCACCAGCATGGCCATCACTTCAATATACCCCTCCTACCAACTAGAACTTTACAAGAACTTAAGTCACTTAGCTTTAAAAAGCACAATAGAAAAAATAAAGAGGGTCTTATACTATATCCTGAAGGTAAAGTTCATATAAATTGGACTTGTCAGCAGAGGCTGATCTCACCTGTCAAGGTGGCACGCAGGAAACAAAAGACAAGTCTCAGGACAGAGACTTATTGGATGTTATAGACCAAAATGAACGTGCTTGAATTGCAAATCAGAAGCCAGAGCAGCCAACAGAGAACAGTTGGAGCTACGTAAGTCTCATGTGCCTCATACAACTAATTAAACATTCATCCTCATTTTATTACTGCCTGGTGCTCACGTAGGCTCCTCAGTTTGGCCCCATTTAGAGAAAGCAATTGCAATTCAGTTTGGGACGGAGGCAGCATCAGTGTATGCAATGAGAACCTCAACAGTTAATAAATGCTCTAATCTCCTAGCTAAACAAAGGTAGTGAAGGATCTCTTTGCCACAGCCGTTACTTGAGACTTGAGCAATTGGGAATTCAGGAGCACGTCTAGGCGGCCGAACTCGTTATGAAGCAGCAGACACGCTGCTTCAGCCGAGAGCCCGCGCGCGGCTCCAGCTAGGTCTCTCAAGGTACCTCATCCGCCGGTTTCACCTGTCTCGCGCTGCGGCGGCGCTGCCAGCTTCCCCCTGGCACAGCATTTACCGCTGAGCCTTGCGACAGAGAGCGCGTTACAGAGCTGAGCACCACCCCACCAAATGGCATTGCTTCTTAAAATACGCCACCACGCCCTCTGCCGAGCTCTTCCCTGTTCATAGACCAGTCACGCCAGGCTTGAAAGAAATGTACGGATAAGCCACCAGTAACGCCAGGCTGACATCCTACAAAAAGTCACGTCACTGCATGATGCCTTATGTCTGACTGGTATCAAAATGCGTCAGCTGAAAGGGCCAAAATGGTCATCGAAACTGGTTTTCTATATGGCCTGGAAAAGGCCATTACCAACTATTAAGGGAATCCAGTTTCTGTGTCTGTCCCATACCTGTAACCATAGTGGGCGATCTCAAAGGAAGAAAGCAAATGTTAAAATGGTGACAGAACAGCATCGTTGTTATTTTGAGTTAAAATCAGTTATCCCAGAAAGGGTGTTTGAGGATTAATGTTTTCACAGTACTCTGCAAATGCAAGGACTTAGGAGTTATAGATTATGACAAAAATACTCACAATGTTCTTCATGTGTTTCAACATTATGGTCAGACGGGTGCTCTCGTAGGATATGACTAATTGTACTCCAGGCTTATGATCAGTTGACTGAGGACCTAAAAGAGGTCAGATAGTTTGATTTTCAGTTAACAGCTCAGTGGAAGTACCTCTGTAAAATATTGAAGTACACATGAACCAATATATAAAAAGAACCTACTGTACGCTTAAATCAGGGATGAAATTAGAAAACACAGATAAGGAGTGTGATGGAAGAAAGTGGTCTGACATGCAGTGCTCATTTTCTTTCCTGTTTATACACTGACAGTGAAATTTTTTGTTTGCTAATTGCCATCAATCTGAATTTCAGTGGGAAATTTATGCTTGAGTAACAAATAACTGGGGTTTTTTTTGGCAGTCATTGATGACACTAGTCAGTATTGGTGCAATTCTTCTGTCTGGTTAAAAACATTGAATTTTTTTTTTTTTTTTCGGTTCCCAGCAGAAAGAAAAAAAAAAGAAAAAAAGAGCAAGTTTCCAGACCAGTTCCAAAACAACTGTTACAGAAACAACATCTATATCTGTCATATATAAATTCTCTCTTCCTCATTCTGTATTTTTCCCATTCCGGGCTGGTTTTCATGCAACCCAGGGCTTTCATAGATTTTTCTGTTAAGATGCATTTACAGAGTTTGATTCCATTTCCACTGAAAAAACCCCCATTTTTCAGTTTCCAAGCAAGAAGGATCAGTCTCATAATGTGGAAGAAATGACTAAGCATATCCTGCTCCTTCTTTCTGCTGGAGGCATTGAGCCAGCTGCCTTCACTGCCAAAAAGGTGTGTCCTTGAAGCTGGGTAAGTAATGTGGCTTACCTGCCCCCCGAGACAGCGGAGAAAATACAGATGGCTTTTACCACAGTAGACCAGGTGAACACAACCTCTGCTCAGTATCTATCTGCCCTTCTTATTTTGCAGCGTTAAGCCTGAGCAGGGTGGACACGAGCCATTTCGCACCACTTGGTCTGAGCCCTGGGGTTCTCCCCACGTGGTCATCATCAAAGACAGTCCTAACACCGCCCCCGTGAACTTAATTGCACCAAAGCTGTATTACAACCAGTATTATATATGTACTATACCTGGAAAAAGAAGAACTCGGTTCTGCTAATCTTACAGCAAAATAGTGACCTCTCATGAGCTGGGCTCTGTTCTGCCCGCCTCCCTGTTAAAGAAGTAGCTGACCTTGGCACCTCAGGCAGAAAAGTCCTGCTCCCCTGCAAGCACACTGGGATCTGCCACTGACACACCAGCCTTAAACCCACCGCAGGGTGAGATAATGACAAAACAATATAGTCACAAGTCATTCTTTAAATAGAACGTATCTTTTAAGAAGCGGCAGGAATGAGAAAGGATGATGAGAATGAAAGTACTACCATTGCACGCGAGGGTTATGCACTAGCAAGAAGAGGCTTTTTAGAGGGTAGCGGGACTGCTCGTCCTCAAGAGCAGGCAGGATTCCCACATCTCCCTTTCAGCCTCAGCAGACCCCTGTGCACTCTGTCGCGCTCTCGCTCTCTCTTTTCCATGCGTGCACCAGAGCTCTTGCAGCCAGGGTTGTCAGAGCAAGAAATCAAACTCCCTCTACTCAGCCTTTACGCTGTTGCTCAGCAGAGGGGAAGTTATAATGAATAAAGCCACATTGGCTGTGTTTTTCTGAAGAAACCAAATGTGTAACCTCTGGAGTGAACAGAGGCTAAAATAACCACTAAGCAGATAGAATCACAGTGGTGTCATGTACTACTGACAGCCGGAGAGCTAGTGCAATTGCCATTTATCCTAAGGAAAGGAATTCAAATGAATTAAAAATAACACAGTGTGTACATACAACTGCCATAATATAATTCTTCCAGGCAGCCTGGATAGCAACACTTCTGAGATTCTGATGTTTGGACTGGAATTTTAGAATATGAATCCATCTCCCATTTCTTCCCTTTAGAGACTAAAAAATACATTTTTAATCACGCACTAATTAGAGAAGGGCCTGAAACAGACTCTTGAAGAACTGAAATCTTATGAAGAAATCACTAAGCTGGGACTTAGAAGACTGAGGTGCAGTTCTTCATTTGTTATTCTCCTTTATGAACTTCGACAAATCATTTAGCCAGACTGTACCTTATTTCATTTCTTGTTGTATGCAAATAAGGACAGGGGATGAACACTCCCTCCATGAACCAGTCAATACTGAGTTCTTTCCAGGGTAACAAAAAGCCCACAAAAATTGGTTCTTCCCCCCACCACACAAAGCCACTTTACCATATTTTTTTTATGTTGTGAGGCCTTTTTCTTTTACGTTGCAACAGGGAAGGTAGAATCCTAGAGCATTAAAGACAGTGTAATACAAGGGGAGTTGTGTTTTAACATAAGGGCATAATTTACTTGTGGGGCTCTGTTAATTTTGTGAATTGTAGTGGGTCATCCTGAGTGGTTCAGCAAGAGCAACAAATTTCAGAGGCTAAATTACATCACCAGAGTTCAGCTGAACACAGTGTCTTTTCTGTCCTACCAGCACTGCCAGGGCTTTTTTCTGCATTACTTTTATAGTGTGAGTGCTTATACTGAGTCGAGGAATTTCTCTGTGGGAGTTGGCATTTTCATTTCTAAAAACCCAAATGTAAATAAGTTTCTAACCAAGCTGAAAATAATGAAAAACATGGGAGAGGAAAATGCATTTCTAATTGAGTATGTAAAATGAATTCTGAAACAGACACTATGGGCATGACTATTACTAAAATATTTGCTCTCACTATGTAATAAATTGAGCACTAATGTAAAAAATTTAAAAAAAAAGGAAGGTGAAAAAAAGGCAACAGTGCATAGAATCTGATAAGGAAGAAACTTCTGTCACTTATATTTCATAACTAAAGGCAGTTACTCTTAGCTACACTCAGCTGTTATATTTTAGGTTTTCCCAGATTCAGTGCTAAAACATAGTCTCTTTGAAGTCTAAGCGATTTCAGCTTCAAATGATAATAATACACACATACAGTAATTACTTCCAGTCTATCCAGGTTGGGCAGATGGACTTGAGCTCAGGCCCTGCATTTTTAGGAACTGTCATGCTCTACTTGCACTCCGTTATAGGCAAAGACCAAATGCTGTCTGTTGTAGATACAGGACAAAGCTCCACTGACTTCAGCTGAAGCAAGATTTCCCTCCCAGGGATTGATTCTTCGTTCACTGGCATCGATGCAAAAGCTGTCAAATACCAAACGAGGACCCTGGAGTGCTTGTAGTGTTTTTCTATATGACTTGTGCCTGTGTGTCCCAGCACTCTGCAGTGGAAGTCAGCCACCAACCCCCTTTTGCAGAAAAACAAACAGTGCCATTGTATAATTTCTTTCATCAAGGACAATAACACTAGAAAACTGTGAGTCCTTTTTTTTTTTTTTTAATAAAAAAATTAAGGCAATTAGCATTCAAATTTCTACCGAAGGTGGAATGATCTTCAGAGTAGCCAAGTGTGCAGTTCTTTTCTTTATCTAGATTGTCTTTTCTAGCATGTCGGAGAACTACCAGCTCTATATTCTGTCGTTTGTGCAATGTTTTCATCAGTGGCATTTTAAAACAAGCTCTGCATTACACTTTGCACAATGCATGAGAAATATAAATAATGAGGAAGATGCTACACAGAAGACTGACAAAATCAATAGGGAAACTATAATTTAATAATACATTGCATTTCACACCTGGACTGCAAAGCAATGTGAAAACACTAATTAAGTGTCACAGCACTACCATTAGGGAGTTAAGAATTATTCTGTATTCTGCACCCTCAGATTTTTCTTAGGCCTTTCTTCTTGGTGACAGCCTGTTTTGACATTTGGCACCAAAGGGTACTGGAACCTGCTTGGTTTTCCAGGGCCAGGGTTGAACGCCCCAAGCCAACCATCTGCCTGCTTTAGCTACAGCTTGGGTTTATGAGCCTCCAATGTACCCAAATGCAGATAGTCAGCTGTAAATACGTTAACTGACTATCTCACTGGTTTCGTCCCACAAGCCAGCAAGAGGTGCTTATGGCCAGCAAAACAGCCTAAATGCAACTAAAGTAGGAATGCAACATGTGGCAAAAGCTTTACATTGAGAATGAGCAACTGCAGCAGATTGAAATGCTATGTAACATGAGCAAAATAGCTTACTCTTCCCAGGGACTATTCGTGAGGACTGCAATTCTGCATGGAGAGGCATACCATATGAGAGCCTTTTTGGAAAGCTTGGATCTTCCTTTAGAAGGACACAGAGCCAGTTTCTTTACCTCACTAAATGGACAGTAGCCCATTGAAATGCATGGAGCACTAATCGAATTAAACATGCTAGGACTGGGCCTGGGTTGTGCACTGTTATAACCAATAGCAAAGACTTTGTGATTTCATAACTTTGGCAAAACAGTCTGAATTATTAATATTTTCAGGAGATATAAACTCAAGAGAAGAAAAATAAACAAGATTGATATAAAAATGTTTTTGATAGATTTTCTTTCTTCCTTTTTTTAAAGGGCCTTTATAAAAAGTTGTCTGTGAAATCATTCCTGATATCTGCTCTCACTCCCTTGTAGTGAGCTTGGTATAATGAAATGCTGACAATGTTCAGTATAATTCAGAATTCACCCCACTGGGAGTACTGAATCAGTATTCATGTCAAAGTAAATTTAGCGCTGATTTTTAATCTCTTCATTGCTAGGAGCACAGTACGAATTCATAAATTTTAATTTTTATTTTACTTTAGTAAGTGTAATTACCTACAACACTTATAAATTAAAGCAGTCTAAGAGAAAGATGCTGTCTTGATCAAAATTCATAATCTGCTTCTATTGGGCATTCATTTTATTTTATATTGATCCTAACTAAGAGAAAGATGATTTGCTTGTGTAAAGGCTGAGAGAGAAATCACCAGATTCATGGAAAGCTACAGGCCATATTAAACTTGAGTTATTCTTCAAAACAGGCAAAAGTTAAGGTCCTTACGAGCTCATAAAGCAATAAAAGCTGTGGGGGAAGGATGTATTCTTTTCATGGAAATTACCTCTCTCCTGCAGGCTCGGTGAACTTAATTCCTGCCCCAGACTGACTACAGCATTACTACAGGGCTTACTGTCAAATCAAGAGTGTTTCAGGGCACCCTCAGCAAGCAAGAGCCTCCAGGGCCGCTGTGCTCTTCCCAGAAACTCCTTGTTTGCTACCTGGTGGCTTGGCATGATCAGCCACCTCCTGCCTTAGCTGGACTTGTGTCTTTTCCTTCTCACCGGACAGATGATAATAAAGTGCAGAATACCACGCAGCAAAAATCTAAGTGAGCTAGGTAGGGTACGGCAGCAGCCTAACTCCAACAACGAGGGGCGAAGCACAGACTAACATATATGAAAATAATTTTCCAGGTGGGTAATTAATGCGTGCATGGCTGGTCTTCCTCTGATAGCTGAGCTAGCTCATTTACAGCTAAGCTCACCTACTTCCCCTGTTCACAGCAACCGGCTGCCATCCAGGCGCGTTCCCTTCCCTGCTGACAAGAAGTGGTGCCATACCCAGAGCAACTCAGCCCGTGATTCTTGTCCTCTGTTTTTACGGAGTCTAGACTCATTGGGTCCTAACTTGGACCTTGTGTGCTACTGGCATTCTATCTATAAATGATAGTCATGAATTTTCTAGGCCAAAGGGAAGTGGGGTTTTTTTTGGGTGGGGTTTTTTTTGTTGGTTTTTATGTTTGTTTGTTTGTTTGTTTGTTTGTCTTCTCCTGTGTTAAACAAAGGTTTTGCCCTGAGTCTAGAACCGAAGTGTCCAAACTCTAAAAGGCAGAGTTCCTGAGCAGGAAAAAATGAATCCCTCTCTAACCATAATGCTTGAGGCCAGAGATGCATTAATCTCTTCTGACCAGGTTGTGAACTTCACCTCCACTAACTGTATAGTGAACCAACAGATTGGGTTACCTGTCACACAGCTTTCATCAAACACCTACCAAACACATTCTTACCTCTGTTCTTTATTCTCTTTTCTGATTTTGCTGTCATTGACAACAAAAATAAAGGGTTTACCCTTCACACTATATTGGCTCGGGACACCACTGTAGGAATTATGAGACTGTAATTTATTTCTCAGCTTTATTACAGTCTCAGTTCATACTTTTGCATAAGACTTTTACACCCAGATTCTCTGTAATAATTAGGCACCTAGATATTAGTGAAACATCAAAATCCTTCTAAAGATCTGGGACTCTAACTCCTTTATGCCTCAGCTCACTCTCACACATCTGCATCTTTGGTTAAGATGCCTACAGAGCAAGGCAGCCCACAGATCCAGACTACATGTTACATTTGAAATCTGGTCTGGATTTTCTGTGACAAGATTTAGCCCTGGATATTCCTAACACCTAGGACATCTTTGCATTATCTCCTCATTCCTTTGTAAAAGTTAGAGCAACCATTAGTAATTTCCAATAGTCATAATGGATTTAATATGATAATGGCATGTCCTAATCAAATAAACTCTACACAGGGGGAATCTTTCAAAGGCTGAGAAGCCAGAAATGGGATTTATCTTGTTCTGATGGATTAAAAAAAATGGTCACGGTAAAAGAGATAATGAAGCCTCTGTCTGCAGAGAGATTAAATTAATTTAATGGATGTGCAAACTAGATATGCAGAGATACTTCCACTCCTTTCTGAAATATGGATAACTGGTGATCTTGGAAACTATCCTATCACTTGGAGCACATAACCAGTTGAATTGTTGTCGTGCAGAGTGCAGCTGCAGGCTTCTTTGTGAGATTTTATTTTGCCTAAAAACTGACTATGGAAGATTATTCTCAGTGCAGAACCAGTGCAGTGGAAGACAATAAACATTCACAGTTTACATTTTAAGGTTTATGCTTTGGCTCTTAATGCTGTAATACCAGAGATTAGATTAAATTAGGTACTGGACAGAAGAGGGAAATGGGTTGAGTATTTAGATAGGCTAAGGGAACAATGCAGAATCTCATTTAGTAAGAAGTGAATTACCACTATCATTAATAATGTATGCCTAGGCATTAACATAATGTTCTGTTATTTACCTGCTCCACTCATTGTGAAAATGACTTCAGAAGTCATCCCTAATTTTCTTCGCTTGTTCAAGCACACATTGTGCTTTGTCATGACTCAGATCCTTCCCTGAAGAATCTTCTCTAAAGATTTTGTTTTGTAAAACCTGCCACAGTTTGTGTAAATGAACTTTTACTTTGCATATAGGTATGTTTATTCAAAAAGAAATTAAAGAAGGCTGAGGAGAATAGGTCAAAGTGAAAGAAAACTACAGGTCACAATACTAATACATTTTCAAAGACCTCGAGAAATCAGGAATTATTTGTTGGTATCTTTATATCTTAAAAAAAAAAAAGCCACCTAAACACTTTAGACTCACCTTTGCATTATTATATTTAATATTACTAAAGAAGTCCTTCTTCAAAAACAAATAAGATTGGTAATCCACATACCTAAGGTCACAGATGATGAATCTTCTGCCAAGGTATTTTTGGACCGATTCAGGAAGAAGCTGAGTACAAGCTCATTCTGAAACAAAATAAAAACACTTTAGGGAATATCATATGTTGTGCGCTGTTCCTTAAATTATGCCCCTCCGAGCAGACCGCTGGTAGGTTTCTAATGTATGTATCGGAGCCAGCAATAAAGGGGAGCCTTTCCCCTCTGGTCATGGGCAAGGACCCCAGGGAACGATTTCTGCTCAGCCACTGGGAAGACAGCGGTGCCCCGTACCACCGGCTCTGGGATGCCGCCTCAGCGCCCACCCGGCCCCTTCCTGTCAACGCGCTTCCAAACAGCAACCTGGGCCGTAGGTTTGCATCCCGGCTTGATCTCCAGGGTCTGGAGATACGGATTAGCAGCTGCAACTACTTTTACAGAGCAGCCCATCTGTGAAACAAATGCAGGAGAACATCTTTACTGTGTATTGTGTAGTCAGCATGAAATTCGCCCTTGGCACAGGACCGACCCCAAGCACCCGACCTGATGTGTGCCTCCCTGGGGCTTGGATATTGCGCACACCTCCCTCACACGGCGGCTTAACGGACACGCACCCTGAAAAGCTCCACACAGCTAACTCCTACCAGAAACCAACGGGGGGGGAAAGGGATGATCATATTTCGCCATCCTGTTTAAAAGAGTAATCCGCCTTATGTAATCCACCACCACTGTAACTTTTTTATGTACTGACCTGTACTGCTGTAGTGTACATATATAACAGGTAGTTATGTTCAGCTGTAGAGAATTAAAACAATAAACCAAATCCCCAGATCTGAGTATTGTGCAAGGCAATAAAAATGTGAGTTCTGAAATGGACTCTTAGGATTCTGAATCAAAGGTGGACGGTAAGTGCATTTTATTAGCTTTTACATAAAGCTGTATTTCAGAATGGCCATTCTTTAAGAATTAAAATTAGAATTGCTACATTCATGCTGATGTTACTTGGACTGACACTGTAATGAATGGGTAGAATAAGAGGCTTTTCAGATTCTAGCATTAAAATGTCACCATTGTTTTTTTCCAGGCCATGGAAAATAATGTGTCTCTTATCAGCAAGATGTACTTCATGTAGCGTTTGTCTTGTTTCAATTTGACAAGATGTGGCATGATTTGTGCAAGGAAAAAAGAAAAGGCAGGGTTTAGTGACAAACTCAGATAGTAAGGAGTTAACATGTGGTTACAGCAGACAGAGGAACAAGATGTGTATGTTCAGCATAGAGATAAGATTTAGCAATCTGGATTTATTTTAGCAGTTGCCTTTTATTTTTCATTCTACTCTTTGGAGTTTTTCCTCCCACGCTGATATTTTCTTTAAAAGAAAAATCAGGAAAAAAAAAAAAAAAGGATAAGCCAACAGAATTATTTTCCTTGAATAGAATGACAAATCCTTAAGGTATTAGCAGTGGACTGCCAATATACCTATCTGTTCTGAGCATGACTAATTATTCTCTCATCTCATGAAGACAGCTTACAGGGGAAAGCCCCTACACCTGCTTCAGCTTCCAGTAGCTTTAAACAGCCGAGTTATTCCCTGTGGGACCTCCATTTGCTCTTTCAGCACAAGCCCCAAGTGTAGGAAATCTCAAGGGTTGAAAGAGTGTATTTTTGGCAGCTAGGCCTTTATTTGACAGCATAAATAAGCAGAGAAACCTAAGTAGCCCTTCGAGTTCAAAGATCTTGAGAGAAGTGGGCAGGAATGGAAGGAAGGATACACTAACTGACTTGAAAGAGAAATACAAAATTCCACACTGAGCAGCCTGGTGTTCTGCTTTCTCTCCACTTACTCTTTCTGCAATAAATGGAAATATATGAACAGAATGGTTTGTAAACAGGAGGTGCAAAGATTGTTTCAGGTGATAGTTCCAAATTCTCCTTTCTAAAGGAGACAGCACTGAAAAAAAAAGACATTTGGTTTAAGTACAGAAGTGGAATTTGTGCAGATCTTACATCAGGCATGAACACGACAGGCAGGTAGACTGCTGGTGCCACAGCACTGATTTCAAAGCTTTCCCTGTCTGTGTGTCCATTGTACTCAACAGGTATTGAAGCGTGTGGGGAAGCAGCAAGTCTCATACTGGCAAATGAGATGCAAACCCATAATTGAACAGGTCACGTTGCAGGGGCAGAGGTAGCAGTCTATCCAGGGCAAAGTGCTTCAAAAGCATTGGGGCGATCTCCTACGTGTTTGTGGCAATAAGCATTTTGCAGACTGTTATTCATAAGACAGCGATTTCTCCCCGAACTGTGTTAACCTGCCTGCTGCAGGAGGCCACCGTTCGGATTTCCACCAGCAAAGTGCGTTAAGCACCTTCTTAAGTTCACCCTTTGTCAGCAGACCACCAAAGCACATGCTGAACTTTCAGGTGATTCCTACATCAGTGGGACTTCAATCAACTGGACTCCAGTCAGTGGGACTGGAGCGTATGCTTAGAGTCAAGCATCCATCTAACTAAATGCTAAATGGAAACAGGCACATCGGAGCTTTGAACATATGTATAATCAAAAGCACGCTGTATTTCGATGGATAGAGTCCACTTCTAAACAAGCAGTTGTTACAAAGATGTGACCATAGATGGGAATCTTAGAGACCCTGTGACAGTCTTGGCAGATAGGCAGGCACTGAGGATGACCACAACCACTCACCTCCCCTTTTCCCCTCTGGAATTCTTTAAATTGGTAAATGAAAATTCTCGAAAATACTGCCCATTTAGGGATTTTTAGGAAAGCCACCTATCATTTGTCTAACCATTCTTACCTAATAAGACCACAATCTTTAATAGGTAATGTTGATACTTTTTCAGGTCACTCAGTAACATTAACCTATTGGGGAGCAGCCAGGTATGTATGGTGCATCAGTGTTGGTCTGGCTAGAACTCACACATGACCTTTTTTCAGCCATTAATCTCAAAAGGGACAAATTCCACCTTCACTTACACTAGGATACAACTGAAATGAGTAATTTCAGTGACACTGGGGGAGCTGGCAGAGCCCTGCACCACTGTAGCATGGTACGATTTGCCTACTGCTCTCCATCAGAGACTAACAAGAAAAGCACTCTGCTGTTAGATAAACACAGCCAGATTTAATTTCATTAGAAAGAAAAGCAGCCTCTCCTTTGCTTTCAGCTTTCTTTTCAGCTATGTTAGAGTAGATTTGGGGTCAGAGAACACCCATGCACCTGTTATACTTTAACAGGATGGAGAATCAGCAGGGAAGAAAAAAAGCCAGAAAAAGCTGACCTTGCCGCAGCTATTATAACTTCAGGAAAGGACAGCAGAAAAGAGAGGACTTTGAACCCTCCTCGTTTTGGCTCCGCTGGATGCCTTGCTGCAGCAGGACGGGAGTGGTGGGAGTTGAAGGGACCCACATACCTCGGGTGCACTTTGTACCACTGTGTTACGCACCTCCACACAGGCACTGTGGGAGCTATTTTCTCATCTCTGCAAATCCCGAGTAGCGCCAGTGAATAAAATACAAATGAAATATGGGAAGCTCTTATCAAACTTGATTATTTTTATAGTGTAAAACATTAGTCACTCTAGAACAACACTGTGGTCCTGGTTTTCACTGTATGCTTGAAAATGAATGACTGTAATTTACAATCTTTTCCATTTACATCCTCTTTAAAGCCCTTTTACACAGCCTATAAGCCACCATAAAGCTGTTTATAGAACCTATCCATTGCTGATACACTGTCACTGTTTGCTTACCTGTTTGCATTAGGTTTATCTTTGGCCCCAAAGTCCCTAGTTAATTTGGATACATAGAAAATTTTTATAGAGTCAAACCCCAATATACTTAATTTCTTTTTACTGATTAGCCTATGGTGCACCTGCACTTACTATTATGTTTGCCAACCTCCTCCATCATGGTGAACAAACTCCCTCAAACATCCAAGCCCACTGAACTTGTACACAAAATCAATCTATGTGAAAGATGAGGGACAAATAACATGTTTATTTAAGGCTGTGTAGTATTGTGAGATCAGTAAATACATCTGAGCCGTGTTATCAATAACAGTCTCCACAAATTAAATGCCACCTCTTTTAAATGATGAGAGATAGGAAGATTATCCACAGAATGCTACTAGCTGGCTGATAGTATCAAATGCACACAGCTGCTATATAAAACATCGCTTTAGATTCAGTTTTGGATTTTTCACTTGTAATGCCCAAATCACGTGCAAGTTGTCTTTTCAAGATAAGCATGAAGACATTCAGCTTTGTGAATGCTGCTGTTTGACACCAGGGCCCAGGGCAGACTAAATTAATGGAGCCTTACCTTGCTTTTGTGTCCCCAGGGAGAGTACAACCCTCCTACAATACAGCAGTAAAATGACAAGCCACGAGGGCACCCTTAATTTATATGATATGTTATGAGATTTGGACTGCAATATCCATTCAGCCCATCACTCAGATGGAGCTGAGTGAAACAGAGAAAAATGTAAAAGTGGTTAGCAGCAGCTGCCTTTTGTCACAGATTTGATTTATACTGTGATAATGCATATTTTTGTCTTCCTCCATGTTACCAACCTTTAATTTATTGTTTCTTGATGCTTCACCTCTTATTGGTGGCACCACTTCGTTGTTTTGCTGTTTAATGAAGCAAAACTCCAGGAGTCTAAACATTGTTGAGTATGTTGCCTTGCTGATCTAGAAGACCCATGCATTTCAATGCCGGCAGCTGATGAACCAGCCAGCAATGGTGCAACTGGCACAAAACTAAATATTGTTATGGTGTGATCACATATATTGCCACTGGTTTGGGAGGAGTAGAATGAAACTAAAAAATGTGCTGAAACCTGTTTTTGATCCTGTCCTAAATGACTCAATATGACAATGAAGGTGCATCAACTTTTGCATTTTAGTGACTGATTTAATGAATATAGCTTGCTGTTCATTAATATAGCCTGGTGGTGTAGTTACTTATAACCGAGTGTTAACCTGTATTTAGGAAAAGCACTATGCTAGGCAACTCTTCAACAAATGTCTAAAAGGAAGTCAATGAATGAGGCTTATGCTCAAAGTAAACCACAGACTTAAGAAATGGGATGGGCATGAGCACGTTTAAGCATCTAAATTGGCCCAATGGTAAATATCTCCATCAGCTGATGTTTCTGCATTTATTGGATCTAATACTAAAATTCAGAGATAGAGAAAGGTGGCTTGAAGTTACTATTCTTTAAAGAAGGGCTTAAAGAAACATTTAATTCCATTTGAGCTACAGTGCAAATGAGAAGGCAGCTATTTTCCACCTCTCCTCCTTTGTTCAAACCATTTAGCAGAAAAGGTCAGTGACATTCTGACTTACTCTTAATTATAACACAATTTTCATAAACAGAACTTAGTCTGGACTAAAAAGCATGCACTTAAGGCATGACTGAGGAAGGGATTTGTATATAATTCAATACTTTCTTTATTTCTAGGATTTTTAATTACTTAATTGGTAGAACCAAGAGTATAGACAGTCCTGTGCAGATGGGACTAAACTTTTCAGAGCTTAAACCCATGTCTAGTCAATCATGGTAATGTGTTTACAGTGATAGCAAGTGTATTTGTAATGAAATAAAAGCTCTTCTCTCCATTTCAGACAATACTGCAGCATACTGTACAGCTACAATATAGCTATGATACCGTACAGGTACGATTCAGCAGAAAAAAATGACTATGTCAATAAAGCAAAGGGAATGCTGCTCTACAGGCATCTACTCTTACGAGATTTCTTCACAAATTTCTGAATTAATTATTTATTCCTACGTAGTTTTACTATTTCATAATGACAGTTTGGTAATGCTTGAGGACAGACAACTCACTAAATGGTTTTGGTCAGGCTTCCTAGCAATTTGAGAAAAAGGACAAATTTGACTGCAAAGTTGTCCAAGGCAGAAAGAGAGACAAAATAATTGTATTTATTTTTATCAAGAAAGCCTCCTAGCTTGGCTTTCTGCTCAGAGTAAAACCAAGATGACACCATGACACTTTTAAAAGAGTCATAGCAAAGGGAAAAGTAAAAAAAGAAGCCTTTGGCTGGGAATACAAAGGAAATTACCCACTGACTGGTCTCCTTGTTCTAAGTGGGTCAGAACACATCAGTATTTTCTAAATTTCTCACATCTCCCAGCAGGAGAGGCATATTGAAGTAAAAATAATGATTCAATGTTTATAGAGTATCAATAACTTTAAAGGTTATCATCCAGAATTGCAGGTTAGCTGCGTGGTGGTAAGCAAGATGACTTCCTACATGCAATACCACTTTGGAGTTGGAAACAATCTTCTCATTACTCTGTTTATTATTGTGCCCTCCAAGTCTAGCACACCAGTAGCTGTGCAGCCCTCTTAGGTGCCAAATTGTTTGCTTCTCCTCATGGTTCAGCATTTTAGGCTGTACCAGACTGGGATGGTTTTCAGCAACTGCATAGTCCAGCATGGCTGAATAGCCCCACTGGCCTGGTTCAGAGCCACCCCAGCATGGGTCCCCAAGCAGATCTGTCCACAGTTCCCTCTGAATACCCTATTCATGGTTGTGTCCCAGTGTCCCAGCAGTGCTGGGACAACTTACCCAGCTCCATAGGAACGTGCTGCAGGGCCATAAAGGGAGCAGAAGCAGCACTAGGAAGCTCATTGCAAGGCAGCATGCTCTGGCTGATCACTAGCCCATTCACAGAGCAGGAGGCAGAAGAGAGCTTCTGTGCGTGACCGGGAAATGTTTTTATTACTATCCCAGGGCTTTAAGCAGTCTAATTTTTCAGGCATAGATTAGGCTTCTACACAGCAGTGCTTGGCCCAAATTGAAAATCCATGTACCTTACAGCAGCCCTGAGCACAGCAGAAGATACAGAGCTCTTCATTTCTAGGTCACTGGCTTATATCAGTTTTTCCTCAACTGTGACCAAAAGGTGCTAATGTAAAATAAACCCATGACTCTAACGTGAATGACAGAAATTGCACAACAATTAACCCCAACTTGTGCAGTTTATTTGGCAAGGTCAGTCAAGGGAGCCAAACACCCAAGTCAGTTGTCCGTACCAAATGAAGTGTAACTCTGTGACACAGATATTATCTGTCCTGTTTGGAAATCTTCTCAATTTCAACTCAGGGCACAGAATTTTTGTTCATATTAATAAGAAAACTCCTGTTTGTTTTACATATAGACAATTTCCTCTTTAATCTCCATTACACAGTCACAGCTGGGAAAGATATACAGCTAGGCAGCAAACATTTTTCTCCCCCTGCAAGATGTTTGAAATTTTGGAGAAAAACCATCCTGTCATACCCTCTTTTGGCATCCTAGACTGTCTACGCTATTAAACCAAACAGGCCCCAGTTTGTGCTATGGCCCTGAAGCCATGGGACATGACACGGCTCACCTGGCAGAGGCCCAAGCTCTGCTAGAGAACGTGCCAACAGTGGAAGAGCAGGGTCAATGCATGGGCTTGTGCCTTGGCTCCCTCGAATTTACTAGCCTCTACATAAGCCTAGGATCTAATGTAAAACACTGGTTTTTCCTGTCTGACAGCTTTCTTGACAAGGGCTGGTTGCTGGAAGACGCTCCTTTCTCTCAGACCGTGGTGTCACTATTAGTAATTGACCGTTCAATTTCCAAAGTGACACAGCATAATGATTTAACATTCTCCCAGGGTGCATGGAGCCTCTTAGTTGCTCTTAGCCCTGGCTTTTATGATGCTGAACTGCATAAGGCTTCGTCTTGGGCCAGACAATAAAAAGTCAGTGTTTGTTACCGTTTCAACTTTCCATTTTGAAACAGAACATCAAACCTCAGAAAACAATAGTGAATACAAAAATGGCAAACCACCAATTTCAATGGACACAAGGTATCATTCTGATAATATCGAAACATTCTTGTTTTGGTCTTATGTTTGCAAAACAATTTCTTCTACATGTTAACTAAATTTTGAAATGAAGGGTATTTCTGGGCTGAAAGAATGGAGCTTTTCATTTAAAAACTGTCAAAATCAGACTTTTCAATATTTCAAAACTTACTTCTTTTTTACACATTACATTCCTCAGAACCTACTCCTTACTGTCAAAAATTCAGTAAATCACTACTTTTGGATGGCAGCGAAGGAAGGAAAGTTTTTTTGAAAAATGCCCTGCCAGGTCTAATAAACTATTTCTCAGTCATTCTTGTCTTAAGTTCTGATGAATGCTACAATGGCTTCATGTCAAAATGACTCCATTAGAAAACGCATCATTTATGGTTTTGTTTTGTTTTGTTTAATGAGGCCATGGAAAGCTTCCTGAATCTTTTGGTACAATGCTACTAAAAGTCATATGCAAATAAAATAAATACTGGAAGTGCTCACATTAGCCAGTTTCCTGGATCCGCTTAATAGCTGCTTCAGATAGAGATTCAAATCCTTCACTCTTTTATGTTCAAGATCTGTAAAAGGTAAATGCCATGAGTGCGGAAACCTGCAAAAGAAGAATATTTGTAAGTACTTTTACTGTATTTGCTGGAGATATTTCCAGCTCTACTTAACAGAAGAAAGTTACCACTTTCTAAGAGGTTTTGCAGGTAGGGGAAGGGATGGGTACCGTGTCCAGAGGATTGTTTACCTTCTGACTCTGGTGGTTCTAATAATTTGCTGATTTTCTGTCTCATACTGTACCCCTTTTTCTGCCTAAATCATTAATTAAAAACACAACCAAACAAAACTCTAAAAGGCACTTATTTGGATTTTATGGTATCCAAATACCTCTAAAAAAATTGGCCCTTTATGATCCCAGGAAAACACTACCCTCCCCATTTTTTGCCCTGTACACAGCACAACAAATCTCAGCCCAGGGCTCATGCTGTACAAACCCTTACCATAGAATATTGAATATCAAAGCCCGACAGCAACGACATGAGATTTTATGAATGTATCATTGCTTGCTTTTTTTCCTCAGCTATTTAGAGTGTAGATAAGTTTTTCAGAGCAGGTCTCTGATCCCATATGTAATTTCAGGCACTAGTATAATAAAAGCAATGTATGAAAACAAATGATCATCACAATAACAAAATCAATCCCAACCAAAGCAATAACAATAATAATAGCAATAGTAATGTTCTTGCTGAATTTTTATTAAGATGAATTTCATTTCATTTTAGTAAATAAACCATATATGCATAAAATGGCCTTATGTCAATTTTCAAATGCTTTGGCAATGGAAAATGTCAAAACCCCACTTTTTTTTTACTTGAATTATCTTTGCGTTTTAGAGACGATGCCCATTAGATCAGTCAAAAGGTTAGATTTTTAACAATACACATAATCAATTTATATTAACCTTGCCCTGACAAGGACTATTTCTCTCTCAGGTTGAAGGAGCATTAGAAAAGCGATCTGTGCTAAATTCCATGTAATGGGTTTTGTGATATAGATTGCTAATATTGGGATTCATAACTAATATTATGCTTTATATCCTCTAATCTACGTGATACAGAAAGGTAGAAGTTTTGATCTGGTTATATTTCATGTTACATCACCACTGTAAATAGTTAACCATGTCTTGTTTACAAACCAATTTTTTCCTGTTACCACCTTGTTTATCCAGTAGATTTCAAAAGATATCTGAAGGCTTCAGAGAAATGACTGAAGAGCCATCTAGCAGTGCAATACACTGAAGAGACACTTGGCCAGCCTTTTGAGAGGCAACTGTGTAATTCTGTGAGGAAAAACTCAGCACTGGTATAACTTAGTCTGCAATTAAACCAGCAAGGGGCCAGGGTGATAGCAGTATATTGTATGTATGTATGACCTTTTGATTATTTTTGCCTATCGCACTGAAAGATCAGGGCTCAGTTAAGGTGCTGTACAAATGAATAGTAAGAGGCGATTCTTGCCTCAAAAAATTACAGTGGCAGGACACATAATGAGGCGGGGGAGTGATATGATCCAGGATCATGACATTATATGAGCTGCACAGACCAAAATAGAGCCCAGGTCATTTGGCACACATAGATAGCCTGTGAATGTTCTGGGTTCCTCCAGTGCACAAAAAGGACTTCTTTCAAGAGATGGTAGGGAGGATTTGTTTGGAAGCAGCTTAAAATCAATTAGACTGTATAACACAAAGAGAGAACTCTGGCTGTAAAACATAGGCCCTCAGAAGATGCATCCTAAGCACAGTGGCCAAACAGAGGACAGAGAAACTGCTGATTGATAGCACCAATAACTGCTGCGGTGCAGAACAATATGAACCTTGTGGTAGTACTGAACACTTCTTTAAAAGGCCTTCATGTTTTTGCTGAATTGTGCCTATGGCTGAAACTAACTTTGCACTGGTGAACATGCTTGTGTTAGAAAAAGTTAATTTCCCAAGCTGATTTCAAGCTTTGTATCTACCTTAAGTAGACCGGAAAAATATAAACTTGCACCACGTGCAAACATCCTGCATAGCAGATTCCATTTCCTACTTATTAGCATGAAGGACATTCTGTGTATAAATTACATCACTTAAATGCTTTGTTGGGTGAAAAGATTTTTGGCCTTTTAAAAAACAATAATTAAACACAATTAATACTCCATCTGAAACCAAATAAGAGGGAGTATACTAGAGTGCAAGGGCTTGCTTGAGGCAGCTGTGCTTTGACTTATAAATATGGGCTGAATGTTTACATGTCAATAGCAAAATTTCAGATGCTGAGGACTCTGAGCTTTTGCCATTAGTTTCTTGCAATATAGCCAGTATTTAGCACTTGTATGGAGCAGACTCATATTGCATTATTTCCTCCTAATGAGACATGAATATATACAATTTCATGAATCAATAAAAAGCAGTAACCAAGTCTTTTCTGTTAGCAGTTCCAATTATTCTAGTAATATTAGACATTTTACTTTTAAATCATACATTTTCAAACTGATTTTGTGGTTACATTATGGAACAAGGCTTTTTCCTTCCTTCGAAGCATCTGGCACCAGCCAGCGCTGGAGCTTTGTAACTCATAGGCAGACTAATGGTCTGATATGGTATGACAGTTTCAGTGATAACTTCCTATAAAGAAATAATAAGGTTTTCATTATTAGAATAAAATCCAGAATACATGAAAAGCCTCAAACTGATGAAGGTCTGTGAGAAAAAAACCCAAAACTTTAGCATTAAAGAACATACATATAAAGAAACATCATAAAATTAATTACTTTAACACAGTCTTGGGGAAAGATCATACAGTGACATGTTACTGCTGGGACTGAATTATGACAATAAAGCTCTGTAGGTCTTAAACACTGCCTCAGTATATCCAGATTAACCCTCTGTGAGTCCTGGGACCTCCTTTTGTGATGAAAATGTTGTAAGGGATTTTATTAAAAGTAGATTTATCTAAAAAATGGCTAGTGCTATTTTTGAAATTCATTACAGGGTTTCTGAGGCCTATACATTTCTAAAGAAAAATATATTTTCCTTCAAAGGGCTCTGCTCACCACAGGAAAAAATCATAGATAGGTATTTTATTTTACAAGCTGATAACATGCAAATATCTCCAAATCAAACCCACGATTCAAGCACTTTCAGTGTTTAGTGAAATTCTGATTCTCACCAACTGCTGCAAACCAGTTCATGTGAGCCAGTCATAATGAGTCAAATTGGAGTCAATTAAAATCCCCTCAGGTAAGAGGAAGATTCTCTAAAAGTAACTAACCTAAAGCCATTTAGCGGAATGCCTCTACAAGCTTGGGGGAATATGAAATTTGGATCCAAAATTTGTGGATTTTATTTTTTAAGTCAAAACCACATTGTTTATGGCTATTTAATTCAGGTCGAACCTCAAAGACCTTTTTATTTTTCAAGCATATCACTTGAATCTCAGCTTGGTTGAAGTAAGCTGTTTGCCTTTTTGGCCAGCTTTATGTTTTATTGTAGATTGAGCTTGAAGATGGGCTTGTATCAGGTGAGTCAGCATGGCTGTTTAAGAGAGGACTACTTTGTTCTCAGTGGTGTATGCAGTATAATGTATATGATATTTGCAGAATACATAACTCCACTTGTCTTACCAAAGCCATGGACAATCATTACATAAGGCAAAGCTGTTTTACATAAGACAGAAATAAACCATGTGACTCACTGTCCCAGGAAACTGTGAAGAAATCAGATTCAGAATATGAAAAGCAGGAATAGACATGCACATGGATAAAAAGTAATATTCAGAATTATTGCAACTAATGATAGCATATTTTTCAAGAGATATTAAACTGAATGATGCAAAGCACAACATATCAGTTTTGGGGGCCAGGATAGTACATAAGATTATTTTATATTTCTCAGCTGGGGAGTATGTGCATCTTTTTGTAAAAAGGTTGATCACACCTGCCAGTGTCAGAGATGGGCTTGTTTTTGTTCTGACCCAGTGTGAACATTCCTACATTGCTTTAATATATGGATTTTGCTAAAAGTTTTGATCAATGTCATGCAGAAAATAAAAACTATCAAAGGCCCTATCATGCCTTTAATGAAGTCAGTACCACTTACCCTTTGATTTCAGGAATAGCTGGGTCAGGCCCAAGCTGTTCCCCCCTTCTCCCATTAAAAAAGGAACAATAAAATATATAAAAGTTAGACTGTCACAATGCCCTATGATTCAATTTCTTCTGGGGCTGAATAGAAGGCTTGATAGAACATGTTGCATTGCCTTTGCGTTTCTAAAAATATGTCTGCCGTTCATTTTCTCACATTTTTATCTGTGCACAGAGAGAACCATTTAACAGCAGAATAACATTCGCTAATATGCTGCCTTACTCTGGGAGGGCATGTGATGGAAATTGCTTCTGGAGATGGCTGTGAAGTTCTGAGAACTGGTCAAATGATTTTTCCACAAAAGTGACCACATTGCAGGTTTGCACCACCTGGACTAGATATAGCTGTATTGGGGAAAAGAGAGAGGCAGAAAAGAGAAATTATGAGAGAGGCACATTAAAAAAAAATGTACAAGAGAAAATATAGGGTGATTTTAACAAAGAAAAACTTTTCTTTAATGTAGTGCCAAGTGCCAGAGAATTCAGTTTGTAATTTATAGTCTTTGCTGCACAGAAAGAGAAACTTGCCTGGATAGCATACAACTCAAACACTGAAAGATCACTGCAGTGTGTGAAAACTAATAACGCACCATTAAAGCATCATATAACAGCCTCCAATTTCTATTAGGCTTCCTAATTTTGTGCCATGCTTTCCTTCTGGATGCTTTAATTAGCTCTTGATTTATTTTTCACTATAGGGCATGAACTGTTCTCCTTAATGGCTCCCTGCTAATAGCTGTCTGCCTGGTGTTCTTTCTCTCGGGTAGCTCATTGCTTATGGCACTGCGTTCTTCCTCTGATCCTTTTAATGTGGCACATACACATCTTCTATAAAGGAGGAGGGAGACTATATAAGCTCACAGAAGAGTCGTTAAAGATCAAGCCAAATGAGGGCAAGCGAAGAACATAATACATACGGAGTCAGACTTTTTGTTGAACCCCAAAATGGTGGCTCTTGCGATTGACTTCTCTGCATCCAGCATCATCCATTCTTGGGGGATCATCTCTGGAGCTGGAGGTTTTGCAGAGCCTGTCACTGACAGCTGTGCAAGTGTGTGGATCAAGTTATTGAGTTTAACAGGAAAGCACTCCAAACTTTCCTTGATTTTCCTGAAGAACAAACAAACAAACAGAAGAGGCACTATTTATGCATCTGTTTTGTTCCCATTTCTTGATCCCTGGTTTCAGGGATGCAAGAACCAAAAAACCCCAAATCCTAAAACCTACCTCGCATGAACATGTACCCACGTACACACCAGTCACTGCTATCTGCAGCAATACAGCATATCCAGCCCCTGAGCTCCACTGCTTAAAGGAGTGCTCTTGCCATAGCCTTTCTCATGGCTTACCTTGGGGTAGTTGTTCTTTGTGAGCTGGATAACGTCAGCCTTCTTTCAGATGATAGAGAGGGACAGGATATTTCCATGTGTGTTATGAGGAATTCCAGGGTAGAGCGACATGTCTTCTCTTCAACAGGTAGGGGAGACTGCCCTAGCAATTTCTTTTGGGTTATACTAACCTCACATGGACTTACATGTGTTTGCGCAAGGCTCTTGCATTCTATTCATGATTTAGATTTGCATGATGTGTTGCTAAATTCTCTACCCAATTCTTAAAAGCTCTATCCCTGTGGAGCTGCTTAAGATTAAAAAATAAGAAAGAGAAATTTTCTCCCCCAAGCTCTCCCCATCTTGTCCCTGTGCAAGGGGAGCCAGAACACATTTTTAATTTCCTAGAGTTTTAAGATCCTTCATCAGAAAAGACAAAATAGATAAAAACCCCCTATATATACATGTAGATATGTACTTAAAACGTGTGTTAACATCAAAGTGAACCTAACTTGAGACATAACACTACAAGATAATCACTGGTCTTTGAAGAGTAAGATACACTACTCATAAGAAAACACTTGCCCTCTTGAATTCACTTGCTGGTTAAGAACTATTTAACTTGTGATGCTATTTTTTTTTTTCTATTTCCCTGCTTACTTCTACAGCTCTCTGAAGATATTCTGGATAGCTTCTCATGTTATAGAACAACCATCCATTAGTTTCAGGCCATATGGCAGCAAACCTTTACCAAATTGACAGGGTTTTCTTTTTGTTTTGTTTTGTTTTTTTTTTCTCCCAGTTTTGGACTATGTCTAACTTACGGGGCTGACAATACCCTTAACCACCTTCATCATTCCCTGTTCAAAGCTGAGCAAATGCTTCACCTGTCATTTTAAATTAAATTCTTATTCATGGGTTTCTGTGAGTGCGTTGGATCACATACTGCAATCAACTGAAATCAACTCCATTCATGGCATTAGTCTCATTTTCATGATCTCAGATGTTCTGGCAAAAGTCTGTAGCTTCAGAGTTCCAACCATACCAAAAAGAACATTCTAGCTGCAGATAGCTCCCTGGCTCACTCCCCCTGCAAACTGAAATTTCAGTCAAAATACTGTGTGAATTTATCATACACCAATCAAGCATACTAAATTCAGGGAAGAAGACGTATATGTTTTTCTTAATGTAATACAAGGAAAGGTATCTCTGAATTGATTCAGTTAATTATCTTAATTATTAATTACATTCTCCAGAAAGAAATACATACAGACTATTTAATAAATGACACAAATTAACACTCGAATGGAAAACAAGAAAACAAATCTCATTTCAAAGCATTAGTACAAAATCAATTCAGTGCTGATTAATTAGGTTGCATCTGTGGTGAACTCTTCTTTTTTAACTCCTGTGTATTTAATTTAATGCATAGTTTAAACACTGCCTAAGTCACTGAGACATGATTTAGGTTATAGAATCTGTAATTGGGCAATATTATAGCAAAGCAGTTAGGGAATTTGCAATATTACCATGAGGCATATTACCTTTGCAGCTAAAACCAGTGCATTTTAACTCACACAAAGCGGGCCTCTGCTTATAAACTAGTATTAATTCAGACATCATCACTAGGCAGAACAGCTGATACCAGAATACCACTATTTAAACAATTCAATATTTTAATGGGTTGTTCTTTCCATTGGTCCATTAAGCTTCTAAAATGCTTTTAACACCCAGATTGCTAATCACACACTTTAAACCTAAACAGAGGCTTTTGTTGTCATTGTTGCAGATTTTCCCTGTAAGTTATTTTAAATTATTACATTTAAAACAAAATAAAAACAGATGTATATGTTCCTTTCTCCCTCTCTCGATATTCTGTTTTCTCTGTATGCAGTCCTCTCTGTTAGAATAGAAAACATTAAGCAACCTTATGTCATGTTATCTACAATGGATTGAAAAGGCCTCTTTGCTATTCTGATAACATCTCAGAGCATGTCTTCACAGCAAGGTAGAAGAACTCTGGTTAGGGCTCTCTGCACTTTCTTTCAAGGGCAAACTGGCTAAAGGAAACCCTCTTTCCCACAGCCTCCCAAAAGCTGGTTCCTAACTGTGTACTGAGCAGTAGGGTACACCAAACCCATGTATCTTATCTTTTTTAATTTTGCAGTTTATTTTTGGCACAGATTAGTTCACTGACCCAGTTTATCACATTGTGGTATCTGATTCCCCTTTCTGCTAACATTTTTAAAGTTCATGCTAAGGATCAGTGGTGGAACTTTCTCCTTGAACTCTCCAAGATCCCCATATACTTTCTTTTCTCTACAGCCACAGTAAGTTTAGCCATAGGCAAAGAAGTTGGTAAGGTTGTGGGTGTTCATTGCCGAGATCCTCTTGCTCCCTAGGCAGTTACCATCTTTTCCTGTGCCTAAAGGTGACTCTGCCTTCACAAAGATGACAACAGCTTTCTTAGTTATTTCAGAGCTCTGGTAGCCCAAGCTGCTTAGAAAATTAGTGCCTAACGGTCTATAGATGGGAAAACTGAAGTGACCTATACGAAGGGCATCAAAAGCACAGGATAATCAGAAGAAAACAGGAAACTGTCATTAACTAGAGTAACATTAATCGTGAATCCCAATATTGCTAACACACAGTTTTCAGGCAGAAAAATGTTTTGTTTTGTTTTGTTTTATTTTCCACATGAAAATATCCATTTACCACACAGATTGGTGTCTGACCTACTTCTCAGAAAAGTGAATTAAGCATCTGGGATTATTGAAAAGCAATGACTCTGCTTTCCACTGGCTGAACTGGCTTTGAATTTCAGATTTGGCTCACAGTCTTTCTACAGAACTGCCAAATTATGGTATAAGGTAAAACATGCACAGACTGGTTAGCTGCTTGTGTAAACAGAGATGGATGGAAAGATTAATGTCTTCAAGAGTGACTAGTGATAGTTGGTACCTTGATTTTTAGGAAGTAGACATTTCTTATGGGACAGGTATTCTGAGGGCTAGTGCTTAGATCTTTTTGGACACACCAGCCTTCTCCACAGCCTTTTAAGACCACATACACTCATTATTACTGACTAGTTATCCAGATCTTAGTCTTGATATATATAATAACAAATATTCACCTCAAACTTCAGAATAATTTTATCATTCTTGATGGCATCCCACTTCTCATCTCCATATAGGCCTGAAAATAACTTACAGTATAATAAGCAAAATTTATTTTCATGGGATTCTCAGATGTTAACAAACATGGTGTTTCATTTATAACCAAATTTTCCATCCATGAATTTATCAGGCTCCATTTTAAAACAAGTTGAGTAGTATGCCCCCAGCAGCTCTTAACAGACTTTTTCAGAATATTACTGCTTTCAGGGACATACCTTTTCTGATTCTTAGCAGCATTTATTCATGGACAGTTGATATTTTTTTGTGTGTACAGCAGTGATAACCATTCAGTTTAATACCTATATATGTCATAGTATACGGGCAATAATAATTTTCTTTTTTCCCCTGATTTTGCTAGGCTTTAAAATCCATGTTTACTTTCAGCCTAATTCTGAACACATCAGGTACTCTCCTGAAGTGCATCTTCCAGCCCAGTTTCCCTACTAGTCCTCCTACGCGCCTCTCCCAGGACAGAGGTCATTCCTCTCCCCCCGACTGGTGGCATGGGGGGTTTGTACAACAGTATGAATGCCTCAAACAACATAAATTCAAGGAGGAAATCCACCTTCTGTTCCTTTGAAGTATATATACCACGATCTTTACAAACTGCTTGAATGCCACTGAAAGAAACTTTAGTACTGTAGTTTTGTCTATGCCTTTTCAGAAGTCACCAGCTTTCACTGGTGTTTCAGCTGTTTGGGAGATTTCTTGCTGGAATCTCTGCAGCCACCTGAAAAAGAGGCTGATCAGTTTGAGATTAGGAGCTACTGTGAATTGTCCAGTTTTGCAGCTGCTGGCATTTGTGATTTGGAGTGAATATGCTTGACCTGGGCAATGATAGGTACCTAACAAATGATTCTGTTAATAAATAAGTAAAGGCAGCAGCTGACCCAAGCAGCACCCTCCTCAATCAGGCTGCTGAAGATATGCAATGGCACTTCGCTGGTAATTGTCAGATCCACTGTGCATCTCTTATTCATGGGTTTCTATGAGTGGGTTAGATTGCATACTGCAATCAATTGAAATCAACTCCATTCACTGCATTAGGCTAACTTTAATCCCTTAAAAATAATTTTAAATATACATTCCTTTACAGGCACATTAAAAATGTCAGGCAGCATGCCACACCATGCTGACATTTGAAGACATCTGCAGAAAACTAAAGAGGAAATTTATATCCAGAGGTAAGACGGGTTTCCAGTTTCTGGCAAAACTGTGTTGTCAGGGGAAGTGGAAAGGAGGGAGGGGAAAGGATCAAATTGAGTTTCAAGGATCAAATTGAGTTTCAAGGATCAAACTGAGTTCAGGGCAGAGGCTGGAGAGACAACAATGTTTCATTTGGCACTAGGTGCACAGAACTGACAAGCAAACACAGAAACTCTTGTTTAACTCTCAATTGCTGCCTTGTTTATCCACGATCTGAGGCTACGACCTTCCAGAAGGCTGTAAGCTGTGAGGCTTAACGCTGAGGCTCATCAGCTCCTAACAGTGAACTGACCCAATGTGAGAAGAACACAGGACACAAATGAGACCACTGATTGTTGAACTTGTCTTAAATCAAGAATGAAAGCAAGGGAATTTGGTAAAAGGCAGAATGCTTTACGATCCTGAAAGGGGTCAGTATGCTACAGTCCAAACTCCAGTAGCATTATTCTGCTGGCTAAAAAGGTGATGGCAAAGAACAAATTAACATTTTTTTGCCAGGAATATTTGTGACATCGTTCATAGTTTCATGTTGTTTTTAAACAATGGTAGAGTCAATGTCAGTATTATTGCTCAAACCAAACTCAGACAATTGCTAAAAGCAACCTATTTCTACAGAAATACAGAGAAATACTGTTCTCCTATTTCCACTAGCAGAAGATTGGGGTTTTCAGCAGATACATTATATGATTGAATCTGAAAGATTACAACAACTACCTTGTACTTACAACAAGAAATAACTTTTGGTTGGCAGTGTTTAACATTCCAATGACCACACTCTTTGTCTAGAACATAACTTTTTAAAAACAATAAAGTGTTTTTGGAAGTAATTATGAAGAAGAAAGGACCTACAAATTGTGAAGGATTTCAGAGTTACTAGAAGTTATGCTAATAATCAGAACTTTCAATTTCCTTGGCTTTCTAAGGACAGCTTGAAAAAATGATACAGGAATAAGCTGCAGAGCGACCATGAGAAGTGTGTAACTGGATTTCTTTCTCACCCGAACATTTTATATAACAAGGAGGTAGGGAAGAATTTTTCTGAAGGACAGGAATAAAGATGATGTAGGTAATGGAAAGCTCACAAAAATCTCAATATATTAACATTCCTGGGGGCAGGTAGGAAAATATTTATACAGAGAGGTAAATTCTGCATGGATCTGGGTATCAGATCATCCCAAAGTCTTTATTTTGAAAAGTGCCTGGATACACTTTTCAGAAGTTAAAATACTGCTAGACACAAAGCCTGATGTTCTACCCTTATTTAAACATGTAGAAATGTTAGTTAATACATGTGTTGAATTAACACAAATTATGTTCAAACATGAACAGAAATTAGAATAAAGCAAAAAAAACCCCAACCAAAAACAAAAACAAAAAAACACCTCCAAGAGAAATGAGATCCCTGGAAATTCATGAGCTAATGGCAAGAGACTTTCTTCTTACAAATGAGCATATATAATACAAACACACCCTAAGAGTATTAAAGAACAAAACATGCACCCTAGCAATATCTGACTTTTCTATGTGATGTAATGATCTCTGTGGACAATAACAAACCTATACTTCAGCATTTTGAAGGAAATTGGAACAATAGCTCCAGAGTTCACTACAAACATTTTAGCAGAAAATACAGTTTCAAATAAGACCAGAGACCACAGCACTGTACAGATCTGCACCATGATGCCAAGCAGGACTTGAGCGGCATTTCCACTCTGAAGGCCTTCATTTCCTTGACACCAACCCTAACAAGAAATCTAATGGGAAGAAGGACATGCTGACCTCCAAGTCCTACCTATAGTCTCTCTGGGCTGAACAGGATTTCCTAACCCTGATACAAACATCTACCCAGCAACAAAGCACACCAACTCTGCTTACTTCCAAACCAGTGTTGAGCCACATCTTCCTAGTGCCAGCTGTTCCACATGCTTTGGCTGAGAAAGACTGCAGGTGAATTCCTACTCTGAAGTCCCTCACTTCCTTCAGCATAACCCTCAAAACACCACAACCACCTTGCCCAACTCCAAGAAAGATCATGGAGCTACAGCTCTGTCCTGAACTCAGCCTTCCTCCTTTGTCTTCCAGCTGAGCAAGATGCAGTGATATTAACCCCAACCATAACCTCAGTCCTACCCAGCTGAAAAGCATACTGATCCTTTCCACCCCCAGAAGAGTGCTGGGCACAAGCTCTGAGCTTTGCATGACACTAATGCAGTTTTCACTCGGAAGATTCGCATTTCCCTATTTGCTATGTATAACCTAGCCTTTTTTTCACTAATTAAATGAATTGGGTTTTTTTATCCACGAGAGACAGACAAAACCACCCAAATTCTTTGACAGAAGCAAGACTTTTACGATTTAGCTAGAAACTATGTTTCCTATTTGAAGTGGAAATATAAGCCTGTAATTTGGGAATATGTAAAATTTTAAATGAAAGGGTAAGGTAGGAGTTGACAGTAAATGTGAAGCATTGATTAAATTTAAAAATAAAACTATCTTGCTAAGGGGCAAGAGTGAAAGCATATGAAAAAACAAGTGTTAAAAGAGAAGGAACTCAGTGCTCTGCTGTGTATAAAGTAATGGAACAATAGTTTTGTTTGAGAAGTTCCTCTCTTTCTCTTCAAAGAAGGATCTTCCTTAAACTCTCTAGGTCGCTGTTCCAGCCTTCTCCAAACCTGCCGGCTCCATTTCCAATTCTAATACACGAATAGGAGACATATAAACAACATAATTCAGATTGCTCAAAATCTTCATATGGACCTCTGTAGCAGCAATGAGACTGGCTCAGCTGCTGCAGTTCAAGCTTTCACCTCATTTATTCATTGCAATGTGCCCTCTGGCTGTACTGAAGGGTAGGGGGATTGCTCTTGCCTCAAGGCAGTTTGCAGCATGCAGAGAACCGTGCTGCCTTATGGGGGTGTCCTTTAGGGCTCTGAATTTGAAAGGAGCCCTTCACTCAGAGTCCAGTGCTGTGAACTGGATACATGCCCTGCACTTGCACCAGAGGAGGAGGTCAGAAGAGTCTGGCTTGCTTTGCATGTGTACATGGTGTCCAGGGGGCGTGGATTCATAGACTGTCCTTGGGTCCTTGGGAAATGGTGGTGCTGCACAGGACAGGCTCTGACAGGCAGATTTTCTCTCATACTGTGCCTAGAATGGGAAAGTGAGTTTCCAAATCCAGACAGTCTCCACTGGCTCCATCTAGAGCATCATCACATCAACTGCTGGAGTTACATGTAATGCAGAGGCCTGACCTGAAAGATCAGGATTGAGGCCTTCAAACTGATTTTATACACATCAGCTGCAGGTCCTTCAATAATCCCCAGTTATTATCACAAACAAGTGAAAGGTTTCATTACCCTAACACAAATCAAGCTTTAAGCATACCTGTATTCACACACAATGCTTTTCTGTGACGGATCTGTTAAGTGCTTAAAAAGAAGTATCAGTACCATTTTGTAGATGGCTATCAGAACTATGAAAAACATAGGAAAACTACGGCTAACATAGGGAAAGTAACTTGCCTGAGGCCACACAGGAAGTCAAAAGAACAACAGAAAAGGGACTAAAATGCAGGAATTCCAGGTCCTCACTCAGTCCATTAACAAGTTGAACCTTTTTATGCAGTCCAAATCCTGTTGCATGCAGCTGTTGCATTTAAAAGCAGAGAGGAAAGCTGACTAGATGTAAGCCAGGATGGTTTCACCATGAAAGCCAAAGAAATCTCTAGACGCTGAATAAGTGACTTGTTGCAAGTGTACCACAAATGCACAACTGCTTCTTCCAGAAATTTGAGGAGACTGGTCATAACATGCATAAGGAATGGACATTTTAAAAGTAAACACGTAAAGAGCAGTTATCCTTTTGTGTAATTTCACTGATTACAACCTCTTAACATAAAAGAGAAACTGTTGTGGTTTTTTTTTTTTTTTTAATTTTACAGTTTTGCTTCATGCCTGAAGGAGATAAGTTTTCTGGATTATATTCTGGTTTTACCTTGTAAAGTAGCTTGTAGCCTGTAGGTCTGAGTCCTGAGGTCGGAGGTTATCATACACATACTTCAGATCTTGAATGCTGTTTAGCTCAGGCAATCCTGCATGCAGCATCTTAGTAAAGACATATAATTAGTCCACTGTTCTATTGAAAACAAATATAAATTAAATGGGGCTAACTGAGAAAAGAAAGGTTTTACTCCAGAAGGTCTTCTTGTAAAACACAAAGGTGTGCTGATCTAAAGAGTGGTTCTGATGCTAGAGCAATGCCTGGAATACTAAAGTGAATATATTGCATTGTAAACCTTCACACTGAGGTACCAGAAAGAGGCATAGGTCAAAATCACCAATCCATTTTACTTATTTATTTTCTTATTGGATATCATAATTTCAATGTGTGCATTGCTAAGATTCCTTCATAGCCTTCTAATGGTGATAAAGGGGAAGGCAACCAAATTCAGCCACCTGAACAACAGTAACCACGTTTCTGTTATGCTCACAGTGTTATCTTGGTCCTAAGGCAATTTAGCGCAACATCACCTTCTCATTTGTAACTACTGATTTCACCATTACTGCTCTGGACTCCTTCTGCAAAGGGATCATAGATTCACTCCCTTTACAGTCAACGGAGGAGAAAAGTTTCTTTAGATGCCAAATCACAGTAGGAGCCCTAACTTGGGCACCGAGAACTGCCCTTTGGAGGGGGAATCATTCTCCATCAATGAGGGATGGAGCTGTTCTAGTTACTTGGCCAAGTTAGGTTCAAGAGACAAATAATGCAAATATTCCCCTTGCAAAGCAACAACATGAGTAGGGTAGACAACTGAGTGCATCCAATTATCCATACAGCTCTCTCCAGGCATTGTAAAATGTCAACAACAATAATAATTTTTACTCACTTCAAAACCTACTGATTTTTCTCAACAATCACAGTAAGTTGAAAGTGATGCTTTGTGTGTAATGGAGAAAAAAAAATCACTCCTTCACATTGCTCAGAAGGAAATGTATCTGAATTTGCAGTCACTGCTGTGCATTTTCTTTACTCTTTCAAACCTTCTTAATATTTTTAAGTCAAGTTTCAATATTTTGTATATTATTTTTTGGGGATTATGAGGAAAACCTTGCTTCACATCAGACCCAATCTATACTAGCACTGGACAGTTAGATTTCTGTCTCACAGAGTTCTGGCTAGCAAGGAGTAGAGAGGCAGAAAGCTCAGTGAGATGAATTTAAGTGAGTTGAAAGCAGGGACAATAACAACATTCAGCACTTAGGGACACACAGTGCTATTTATCTGTATGCCTTCAACCTATTTACAAAAGTTGATAACAAGTCCTGTCTGCTTTAAAAAAAAAAAAAAAAAAAAAAGTTGCATAGGCAAATTAAGCTTCTTGCCCTGCATTAGAAAAGGGAACAATATCAGGTATGAACATAATATGAATGATCTGTAGTGCAACTGAAAAACAGGAATTTTTTAAGATCCTCTGCATTGTAGAAGGTAGAAAACCATTTGCTGAAGCAAAACAAAAGTCTTTAGCTGGGCAGTACCTACATGGTGCTTTGCTGGCTGCAAGGGGGTCCTAGAGGCTTATTATACTGCTTCATCCCTTTTGCTCCATATAGCATATTTTTTGTGTCGCCAGTACCCTCATGCAGGAGGCTTCTGAATACTGTGGATAGTGATACTAGATGCTAATTAGACAAGACATGGAACAACTGTTTGGAAAACAGCTACAGGTTGCCTAGGGCAACTCAAACATCACCAGAAGCCTAAGTTTTAGGGCCTGCATTGCTCTCCTCGTTTGGCCACACATATGTCTTGACCTACCACCCTTGGTTATCCCAGGCCTTCTGACTCACTGAGTGGAGCTGCCTACACGCTCCTTGGGCCTGGATTCAGAGCTGGTGTGTGACGCTCAGCCCACCGTCCCATGAAAAATGAATAGTCCTGGCATGTACTTTCCATGCGTTAGACCTCCCAAACAGGGAAGTTTCCTGATCCTCTTTTCACAGATGGTATTTCTGAGTTTAGAAGGGTGAAATGACTTCTATGGGGACACAGGATTCTTGAGTCTTAGATCTGCTCTGTCTAGGTACTCTCTCCTGTTTTATACTATTAGGTTGACCTGTTTCTTGTCACAACAGAGGCGAGTGGACCAATTACTTGCTGTCTAGTGTCACCTCTAAGCCCCTTTTAATAATTTTCTACCTGAAAAATTTTTATAACAGTAATGGATTTTGCATTTCTTTAAACTAGTTAAAAGATGTTTGTGTCCTGCAATCACACTCTTTATAATACTTCACATCAAATCTTTAATGAGAGCAAAGCTGATGAACTACAAGCGTTTATGCAGCTGAACTCTGCCAGCAGACTCTTGGGTCTCCCACAGATGTTTCTGCTTTTGAAAGTGATGGAAACTTCATGGATTATTTCTTACTCTCAGTAGCAAATGTCAGTACAGCTCTAGAAACTGCTGCTCACCACCAAGAAAAAGCATTAATTCCCAAACCAGGCTAAACCCCCTAAATTGTTCATAATTATGGTTTGCTAGAAGCCACTAATAGTTACTGACCATCCAGGGCACAGTTTACTGCTCCTGTGAAGTACTGTAGTTTTTTGGAAATAGCCTTATTGTTTAGATTTTTTTAACCATGTTTTATAAATAGCATCTCAGGAAACAGAATGTGAGAGGGGAAGGAAAGATTAATAATGCAGATTTCCAGACAGTGAGAGAAATCTTAGACTGTCATTGATACAAATAAGCAGCGGTTAGATTATCTTGTCCCTCCATGATAACATCTCATATTCTGCATGGAAATGAATTCAAAGTGGAACATCTTCACAGTCTATTTAATATTCTAGAAGTGACCCATGCAACTAAAACGTTTTGATACTTACAGTTTCTGACCAACACCCCATTTTAAGTGCAGACCCAGGTTTACCTTTCCAAACATCACTGGCAAAAACAAGGCGTTTGCAAACTTGTCTTGTTTGTTTAATTTCCTTTCATATGAAGTGCTCATTGATAGGGTGTGAGTATGCTGTCAGTTATTTTTCCATTATGAAATGCAACACAATTGACAATTGACTGAACTGCAGCCCAGTGACAAATATTAAAACATATTTGTACGCTGACTTTTAGCTCAGCACTATTACCTCTCCTTAAAGATCAGCAGAAACAAAAGATGCAGCATGTCCTGAATATAGACAAACCTGAGCTATACCAGGCAGAGATAGCTAGTTATTTTAGGGCTCCTGTCGGGAACATTTTCTCTCTGTTATCCCAGAGTAATCTAAAACCATTATCTCTGCTGCTTGCAGAAAAAGGGACTGCACTGGGGACAAGGAGGTGGGCAGAAGATGTAGCTATATTTGCAGCATGCGGTTTTAGGCAACCTGTTCAGAAATGCAGGGATTATCGCTGTGGATGAGAGAGCAAGGGTGCTCCTGAGTGTTCCAGAGGCTCTTTAACTTAGACAGTATCTCCTACAACAGCACTCTGCACTGCTTTCAGTGCGAAATTATGCTTTCTGATGGGAACGTGGGTTTGCTGCACCATTGTGACTACTTAGAAGCAGGGTTAAGAGATCTGAAGAAATCCTTCCTTTCCAATATAGATATTGGGAAATCACTCGCTGTACCACTGCATGCGAATCCATGGACAAGACAGAAGAAATAAGATGAGCAAATTCTTACCATTTCTCCCCTCCCTATTGCAGAAGTTGGAGACGATAAAGTAGTGTTTACAGAGCAACTTCTTGGCTGTACCCCAACCCCAGCAGGGGTTCTGGTTTTAAGGTCGTGTAGATTTTTTCATGCACAGACCAGTCACCTAGGTTTCGCATGGGGCCCTGGACTTAAGTTTTGGATTAATATCTTAGCCAAGCAACTTAGCAAATATTAGTTAATTTAATATTCTCATTCTACCCGTGAAGGGAAAAATCATTAACCTTTCACACACAAGTAAATAGAGGTATAAAGCAGTTATGGAATCTGCCACAGTATGTGAATCGGTAGGAATACTTAAGGGATAAAAACTCCTAGAGGTCTTAAAATCCTATACAAAAGGATTTTTAAACCTGTCAATATGGGTAAGTGCTCTTTCTTTCCTGTGTTTGCCATCCTAAGAAGGGAGCGTGGAAATGTGCAAAAAACCCATTCTAATGCCATCTTTGTTAGCTGTACTGCTGCTAGGTACTGTCATATCACCCAGTCTGTGAAATATTTAGTTTACTTTGTCTTGCTGTAACCATGAAAAGGATTGGTGGGTGGTTTCTTGAAGACCTAGAGAAAGGGCTGAGTGAAATTCCTGAATGTGAAACTTGTACCCAGCTTCTTTTGCAGTTTTCTGTTATTTTGTAAAAAAGAATGCATTAAGGAAAAAAAACCTAACTAAAGAAAAAAACCCCAAACAAACAAAAAAAACCCCAGGCAGCTTAGCTTTTCTTTTCTTAGAAATTAGTACTGAAATTGGATAGTTTCTTTGCCCAGGAAGTGCCATCACTAACATTTCCAGCAGAGCAGCTGATACCTCTTCAAATCACTGTGCTACTGGAGGCAGCAGAGAAATGGTAAAAGGGAAGAGTATACCAGAGGAAACTGATTTTTGATGTCGTTCTCAAGCTTCTTACCATCTCCAGCAGGTTCAAGAGTAACTGGCTGTGTCTCCTGACTATGTTATAAGCTCGACAACAAAGCTCCACAAACTCTTGAAAACGCTGTGGGTTTTTTCCACCTTCTGTGATGAAATACTCCATCTCTGATGTGAAGATGAAGGGAGCTCGGTCCCTTGAAAAGAGAACAATTACATGAGAAATTTCACTGAAAATAGCAAATCATGCAAGACAGTTAACATTTGTAACTCATTATTCACATTTGTTTTTCCACTATTAACTTCCTCATTATTTCATCTTTCCCTTCCTCAACGTGGACAGCTTGATTGCTCTGCCTGGTGTCACTGACTAATTGGGGCAGAGACAGGTTTCACAGCAAGAGCTTCCTAGTGAGAAATCCAAAAACTGAACAAGTTTGGAGCTTACACGTTTTCTTCTGGCTCTTCATTGCTTTTCTTTCTAAACTCTCATTACTTTAATTTATTGACTCCAGCCTGAAAGTGAAGCTAGAAACAAGTCCTCTCCTGGTATTGAAATATTTAAAAGTTGTTCTCAAAGAGGATGGGATATAAATATCAACTCCCTGCTAGGCAAGAAGGGAATTTAAGAAAAAACCCTACAACTCCACAATCTAACAACAAAAAAATACAACATATGATGCTATAATTAAACATACACCATTCCGAAGGAATATTTCTGACTCAAGTTACAACAAAATAAACCTAAATACATTGTCTTGTTTTCTGTACAGTTACTCTGTATTCACCTTAGAGTAAACGAGGTGCAGAATCTGGCAGCATGTCTCGCCTTTTTTTCTTATCTCTAGATAGTTTGTGGCTATGGCATGCTATTGCAGAAGAAAACAGATTAGCCAGGGCTTCTGCTAATAATCCTATCATTCAATAGTTTCAGAAAGGCCTGATCCTCACACAGACAAAAGTACTGCAGTGATTTACTCATCACAACCATATATACAGAGGCATGTAAACAGATCAGAGGGCTATATTCCAAGGAAATAGGTGCTGTGTGTTAACCCTTAATTCAAAGTGAACTCGAATAAACTAAATATTCTTGGGAAACTTGAATGCAGAAATGAATTTGACGATCTCTGTTTCTTGCTAAAACCTGAAACTTGGGCTGAGTCTGAACTCACTCTGCTTGCTGATTCATTCATAAATGAGACAGAGAAGTTTTCATAGGACGTGTGCTCATTTTCCCATAAAAATGCCTGCCTTTTATTACTGCAGAAGGAAAGTCAAGTTGCCGTGAGATTCGAGGTTGCTGCTGGAAGTCTTAGTCACAAGAAATGTTCAGGTGGCCTTCACATTCTTATATTTGGAAATTCTTCCTGGTTTACATTGAAGCTAACTTTGAAACCAGACCTCCCATGAGTGTCATTTACTTCAAAGCAGCCCAGGCCGTTAAAGTGTTTGGGGTTTTTTAATGTATTATTCAATTTCGGGTAGGTACTACTAGGAATGATGAAGGTCCACAATAGTAATTCTTTCCTTCCACATTCTTCTGTATTATGCAAGATGTGAACTCATAGTGTGACAGTTATTTTACAGTATGACTGTCACATAGTTACTGTGTAGTTCTGTGCTTTAGCTCTTGGAGAATTACGAATCTGTGTCTATTACAGATTTCAGAGCACAAGATTTTCCCAGAACCTTCTTTCTTTCTTTCATTCATTCATTCATTTTTTAGCTTATCTTTTGTTTAGCAGTGGTATTTAAAATAGACATTAAGTATTAAATAAATTGATACACATAGAGTCATGGAAGTTAATTTGTTGAAGCCAATAAGAAAGAGAGATAGATCCAGAAAATTAGCAATGTTAACATTTGGACTTCTGTCCACAGATAAGTGAAATCTAAATCCTGATTTGAAAACATTTTAGCACCTTGAGAATATCTAAAAACCAAATCTGTTTCTCATGTGCATTTATGTTTTTGGGCTAAAATATTCCAAGTCAAAACTGCTGCTATAAAGGTCCCATATTATGTATTTTGTTCAAAATTCATATTTAATTTCTGATGTCCAACTGCATCAAGGGATACAATTACACTATGAAAAAATAGCCCTTTCTAAGCTAGTCCAAATCGCCCACATTAAGCTACTTGAGCTGAAAACAGACACTGCAATCAGAAATTACTTTACTGGAAAAAATATGGTGTTTAACATTGTTGGGTTGGGCTGTGGGCCAACTTCCACATAATGCAATGACTGCAACGTTAGTCAATTCTCTTACTGTTGTTGTGAAACAATCCATTTGAACATATAACTGATATTTTAGTATTTATGTTATTTATAGATTAATTTTATTTGTAAGATGATTTTAAGCAGTTTTACAAGGTTCTTAAATTTCTCAGTATCATTTAAGACTGTCTTCTAAGGTGGTAGGCCTGTCCTCCCTTGTTAACCTGCAAAATATGATGTAGAAATTTGCTTTCCCTGGTTTTGGTCAAGATCTTGTGATATCAGAGCTTCTCCTGCAGGGTAAGCCCTGCAACCTGTCAGATGCTGAAGCTCCATTCCTGCATGTGTCCAAGTAAGCTGGCTGCTCATAAAAGGAACACTTTGCAATTGAAATTTAAAAAAAACACATAAAACCAACTTAGTATAGGAGACTAGACCCACTAGAAGGAACGACACAGTCGTTTCTCACGCTAATATTAAAAAGGAAAGTTTCAGGGGGAGAAGATGCTTACTCACTGAAGAGTACATAAAGGATTCTGAAAAACCAATTGACAGGGTTGAATGTCTGTGTATAGATGCAAAATGTTCCTTACTGCTTTCACAAACTCCTTTGGAATATAAAAACATAGAAGGGGATAGTCTAAAAATTACTCCAGCAAAATTACAAACAGCCAAGTCAAGTCACCATCCATCATGCATGGGAAAATTTACATCAGCAAAAAACAGAGGCTGTTTTAGCCTACATAAGAAAAAAAGCAACGCATACCCTGGTGTTGCATGAGCATTCTAATTTATCACACACACATGTAAATAGACCTCACCCCGGTGCACAGCCTGTCTTTCTGTATTTAAACCAGTACATCTCCAATATCTCTAGCCTTCTTTGTGGCACATAGCTAAGATCATATTACATAATGGCATTTATTCAGAAGATATGCAATGCATCCAAAGGCCTGGTAATAATAACATCTATGAAAGAGATCATTCACTTGGACATAAATCTATTACATAGCTTGCTTACATGAAGTTATCTAAAAGATGTAAAAGTGAAATATTTCTTACCCTAGAACATACCCTCAAGATGGCAGCTAAGCCCTATAATACTTTACATCCATAGAATGTTCAAAGACCAATGACTGTATTATAGCCAATGGGACAAAAGCCCCTTGGCCTAAAATCTGTATCTATTACAACTTGCTGTCTCCATCAATTAATGAAATGACTGGCATCAGTTTAACAAAACTGGTACAATGAAGTATTTTCAAGTAAAAGCCTTTTATCTTATCTCTGCAGAATCATAGAATCATATAATCATTTGGGTTGGAAAAGACCTTTAAGATCAGCAAGTCCAACCATCAACTGTGCCCACTAAACCATGTCCTGAAGTGCCTCGTCTATGCACTTTTTGAATACCTCCAGGGATGGTGAAGACCAGAACTTTTATTTTTTTTATGACGTGCTAAGGAAATAAAGAATTGAAATATTCTTGAATGACCTCTACTGTATAAATGGTAATGTTGGGTACCATCATTTCTAGAAAAAAAGCCTTATTGACAGAACTGGTGTGGCTTGAGATAGACCAAAGGTGTACAGCCAATAAGCCTCACAAAATCATTAAAGCTACCTTACTACAGCTCGCTTACTGGTTGGTTGTTTGGTTGGTTTTTTTTCTTTTTTTTTCCCCCACCAAAGCCCTAGATGAGATTGATGAGCCCTTTGGTTTTATAACAGAAATCAGCCAAAAAAAGCAATACCCCTGTTTATGACAGAGTCTGTTTGCAGTCCTGGACCTTAAAGACTTATACTATACTATGGCTGCGACAAAGAGTTTACTCAAGTCATTCAGTGAGAAGCAAGGCTAGTTTTATGGTGGTTTTATTCTTTTTTTCTTGGGTACTGCTTTTAGAGATTTAAGATTTTCATGGGAATGTGTTTTGCAGTTCCTCTGGAGATTAAGAATGTTTGGATGATATGTCATGAGAGGGAGGAAGGAAAGGAAACCTCAAGCAACTGAAGAGATCTTTATGCAAAAACAAACTTGGTCTGGGGTGATGGGAACATTTACTGGGACTTTACTGTAGACTAGAAATATGCTGCATTCCTAGAAGACCAGTAAGATCATCAGGATTTGTTATGAAACACTAGATGTAAACTGATTAACAAAGCTTGTAAGGTCAACAGTGGTTTTGGTTTTAGTTTTTCCTACCATGAATCTCACGGTACAGAACAGTTAAGAATGATACACTGACTTTCTTTTATCTTAAGTAGAAAAAGCATATGAGATAATCAACAACGAATGACCTTTGCTCTGATCTTATCTAAACTTCCTAATAGTGCAGTTATGGAAAAGTTCAAGTCACACACAGTAATACAATGGGATCAAAACAGTTGTAGTCCAATTTATCATATGGACATAGGAGACAATGCATGAGAAACCATACAGAACTGTTTATAATTTAATAATCAGATGCATAGCAGCATATACCCCCATATATTCCTTGACTGCTTTAAATCCATTTTGGCTGAGTCAAGACTGATAGTATTCAGCATGACTATGTAGAATTTAGATGTATCCAGTAAAATAGGAAAGGCTAAAAAGGGAGTGTTTGAATGCTGGCGTCCTTTGCTCTGCAGTAAAAGCCAAAAGCTTATTGAAGAACACCTTCACACAAAATAAATGAACATGAGTGCTTATTTCTCTAAGCCAAATGAAACTATCTAATCACAGTAATCATATATATTTGTAGATACAGAAAAAAACCACGAGCAAGTGTATTCCTTTCATATAGTAAAGAATGAAAGGGTGAACAACTGTACAATACAATTCATCTCAAGCAAGCACATAAAGAGTCATTAAAAAAATATGCCTGGAAAGGGGACCAGAAGAGATACTCCGTCTTTCTGCTTACCAGGACAAGATCAACCATAAACATGCTTCTGAGATGCTTCTTTAGCCAATTCTCAAAGATTTTTAGTGATAGAGTTCTTCTCCAAACTCCCTAGCAAATTTCTGTTTCTGTATCTCCCCTCACAGAGGTTTTTTTCCTTAATGCCTAATCTAACCTTGCTGTGCTTTCATCCTATTAATTCTTGTTCTTTCCTAAGGGAACATGAAGATCCAGTCTTCTTTACAGCAGCCTCTAATGTATTTGCAGACTGTTATTATGTCTTTCCTCAATCTTCTGTAGACAATTGTTTCAACCTTTTCTCATAAGTCAGTTTTGCAGATGTCTGATAATTTTAATTGCTTTTCTCTGGACTCCTTGTAATTTCTGTGGACTCCTTATCCAACCTTTCTAAAAGTGAAATGCTGAAAATATTCCAGCTGAAGTTTTACCAGTGTCACGTGAAGTAAAATGATTACTTCACATTTCATGCTTTCGAATTCAATATTCTATCAACCCACATTCAACTTGTCTGCAGTATAACTCTGAGATCCCTTTCTGAAAAACTACCTGTCACTGCTAATCCCAACTTTCACCACAGTCAAAACCTCCTACAATAGGCCTCTACTAAAAAATGAACAAACATATTCTCTATCTCATCACATTGGTTACTAATGAAAATATTGAAAGATGTCAGTCCCATCACAAACCTTATGGTGTGCCATTTGGTATATATCCTTCCATCCTGATACTGAAAGACAGGTAGGTACTTTCCATTAATGGTCGTTAAAGCAGTTCTGGATTGTAATGGTTTTATCTACGCAGTGCTTTCTTAATTTATGATAATGTTATTTGTGAAAGTTACAGGAGCTCTACTAAGGCTCCATTAACTTACATCAAGTTATAGGATATCTATTCTTTCTCCTCTGTCTCACAAAATGATCCTTTCCCAGAAAAAAATAACCACTCAAGAAAGGTGAATGCTCCAGAACTCTACAGTACTTATTATTTTTCTGATCACTGTTACAGGAGATGATAGTCTCTTCAGCAAGCATAGCATCTAAATGATGTAAATATATTTTAAGTGACCTCATAAAAGAGAAGTAGTTCTGAGCTTTCTATAAAAGATAAATACTTCACTTGCTGGACTTGATGGCAGTTTCCCATTGACTTCAATGACAGTTGCTACCACTTGCATTTTCACTGGCTTGTATTGCAAATCTTTGTTCAGATTTCTTTAGAAGACTTCTGTTTTCTACTTCTTTTAGTGAAGAAATCTTGCTAACAGTTCCACAGATACATGTCTGCTCCTGCAAAGTGTAAACAGCCTCTTGCTAAGACTTTATTCCTCAAATCACCCAGACCTGACGTATATCCATCCACATCTAAATAAAATGACAGTCTAAATTTCAACTGCCAAATAGTAATTACAATGCTATAAAAAGGAATAGAAGAGAGAAGTGAATTAGCAAATTTGAAACAGCTTTCCAAAACCACAGAATTTATTTATCCTGAGGGATTTACTCTCAATTGTATTTTTAATAGCTTTTATTTCCAGTAACAGACAGATGGCGAGTTGCTTGCCCAAACAGGGAACTCGTGGCTAAGCTTCAAGGCAAAAAGGACATATATAGGAAGTGGAAGTAAGGACTGCCTACAAAGGAGAAATATACAAACTCTGCCAGGGTATGCAGAAATGGTGTTAGGGAAGCCAAAGCTCAACTGGAGTTAAAACTGGTGATGCACATGAAGCGCAACAAGAATTTCTACTGAGACATCATTAGGAAAAGGATGAACAAAGAAAACGTGCACCTGCTGCCAATTAGTGATTTAGTGACACGGGAGCACAGACAAGGCGGAGGTACTCGTCGCCACCTTTGTCTCAGTCTTCGCTGACAAGGCTCCCAGGTGGTGGGCAGCGAGCTAGGCACGAGCCAGCGGTGGGCCAAATATGAGCCCTGGAAGCAATGAAGGCCAAGAGCGTCCTGGGCTGAATTCATAGGAGAGCAGCCAGTAGATACCCTTTACTTAGCACTTGTTGTTACTCCACACCCTGCCAAAACAAGAAAGATGCTGCTGAACTGGAGTAAGTTCAGCAGAGGGCCACCAAGATGTTTGAGGGCTAGAGCACTTGCCTGTGGGGAGAGGCTGAGGAAGGTGGGCTTCTTTACCTAGAACATGAGAAGGTTTTCAGGACACCAAACAGCAATCCTCTAGTATCTATAGGAGGTTATGAAACAGATGGATCCAGGCAAAAATAAGGGAGAAAATTGAAACAGCTAAGGTTCTGACTGTCCATAAGAAAAAAAACCCTTCACTGTAAGGATAATTAAATATCAAAACAGGTTGCCTGGAGAGATTATCCTGGGAGGTTTTTAAGATTCAAATGGACATAGCCCCGGGTAAACTGGTCTGAATTTAGTGTTAACCTTATCGCCTTAATACTTACACAGAAAGATTTCTGAATGACCTGAGCATCCTTGGTTCAGGTAAGCTACATGGCCTGGACATTCAAAACATGCCTCTAATATTTTTGACCTACATTCTTCAACCAAATGACCAGGAGTCAAGTCTATACCAGATAACATATTTTTAACTTTATTTTTTCTGCCATTTCTGCTGCTGTTTGAGATATCTACTGCATAGAAAGTTTTCTAACTACAAATTTGAAATCTCATTTCTGATTACAGTTTTACCCACATTATTTTTATATTAACATCTATCTTTAGAGGCAGAAACATCAAACTAGAAAGAATCTCCTGAATTCCTTAGATAACTGAGGACAGTGCTTAAACCACTACGGTCTTATTTATTCATTAAGTTAGTTCTTTTTATGTGTATATCAACTTTGTTATTATCATTATTTTTCACTATCAGAGCATTAATGTTAGCTTTCCAGTAAAATCACTGTGTTGCACATACCCGCTATTTTGATCAGTAGTAAAAGAAATATTTCACACATTAGGCAGGCCTGTTCTGAAAGATTTATCTGTTTCTGTCAGTAATTGAATTAGTTACATTGAGATTTAATCACGCTTAATGGATATGGTAGAAAACACGCTATAAAGCTTGCTTAAGCCAAGGGCTCTGATTCATCATTCTGTTAACATCTAGTTTCCCCATGTAAACTGAGCCATAGTAACTATTTATTTGTGCCCCTCTGCCTGTGCAAAGTGCAAGGGAATGTGACTTAACTAAAATCCCTTTCATTGTGGGCCAACTGAAGTTAGTGAGTTTGTAAATCACGGAGATTTGATCACACCTGGTCCCATAGGATTACCATGCTAAGTGACAGTATAGCTAACACAAACGTTGACAGCTGAGGTTAGGTGTGGTTACAGTTGTTAGTGTAGACCTAGTATTTGCAGCATTTATTGCCACAGGGACTCACCTGGAACCTTATCTTGTAACAAGAATATTGGCAAGACTCCTAATGGGAAAGCAGAAACTAGCTTGAGGCATGTCTTGCTGATTTTCACTTTGGCTGCATTGCCCCAGTCTCTGCTGCGATCACTAGTTATTCTGCAGTCTGACCACAGAATTTATTCACTTATGTCCCAGAATTTCAACCACTTCGTACAGTCATCTTATTGTATATTTTGAAAGAATCCAAAAAAATCCTCTCTGAAAGAAGATGTACTCTTCTTTAATAGCATACATGTCTTCAATAGTTTCAAACATTGCCCTGTTGCAACCATGTGCATCTTACGTTGGCTGGTTAAAAAGCACTACTGTGTCCAGCTCAGGCACCTTCTGAGCTGAGTTAGGATCCTCTATTCAGACAGACACATATAAAGCAGCCTGCATTCAAAGTCACTAGCAATCAGACTGCATAACAATGTTAAGGTGAATTTAAAGCATTTATATACTTCATGTTCAGTATCTGTATTTGAAAGTGCTCAGTACAGCATTCCTGATGCCTTACACCATTATCTAAGACTATCACATTTTCCAGGTTTGCTAGGAGTTTATTGCTAACCCTATTGATAAAACACTTAAGAGTTAATTCACGAGATTGGAGCAATTCCTCTTGTTAATAAGGGTTGTTGGACAACTACTTTTTGTGTTCTGACTGACCCTCAGTAGTGAAAAGAAGATTTTAAAACTCAGACCTAAAAGTTGCCTTAAAATAAATAGAATGACTGGGGTTATATCCCACACCTATCAAACATTCAGGTAACAGGTCTTCTCAATATGAGACAGCTATTTGGAAAACACAGTAATACATGGTTGCAGGAGATTTGTATATCACCAGGCAAAATAGAGAAATAAACCAGTGTTGAACAAATTGAATTGCACAGAAATTCCTTAGGGCAGGGGATGAAATCCTACATGAATTAATTATATCAGTGTGCTTTCCAGTTAAGGATGAAGGACAAAGGCATAGTGTGCAGAACAAGCAGAAAAAGATACCAAGACCAAGCAACAGAGATTAATTTAAAAGTGCTTGATGTATACTGGACTGTGTGTGAGAATGGCTCCCCCTGAACATAAAAAGGTGTGTATAGAAAGCTTTTGGAGAAAGACATGATACAATAAAATGTTTCTGATGGAAGAAGGAAAGAGAAAATATGTCTCTGTAATCAGTTATACTTTGAAAGGGATAACAAATAAAATCATATAGTCAAAATGAACATTGAACAGGATGTCTTTTTCCCCTTTTGTTTCTGTTTTATTGTTAAACTTCCTGTCTCTAGAGTCACATTCTACAAAAAAATCACGTGGTCACTAATAGAAAGAGAAGGAGGGAAGAGGAGAGGGCAGGAAGAAATCTCTGAAGCAGGAAGTTGATAGAGAGCCACTTCCATAACGCACATGCAGTAAATCTCCCAAAGCAGAGGGAATTCCATTGGTGGTTCTGAAGGCATCAGACAATTTCTCTAGCCCAGATGATTGTTAACAGGAATACAAGATAACTCCTTCAAGAAAATGGCTGTTCCTGAAGATAGGAAAGCAGTTTATGCCATGCTTGAACTGAATGAAAAGCCAGGAAGGACACCGAGAGTTGTGGCAGATGACAACTGGGTTCCAGGGAACTCAATTCAGCAGAAGAACAATGCACTTGGATGAACAAAACCAGATAGGGTCAAATCCATTTAATTCCATACAGGCACTGTATGGAGAAACAGTGCCTTTCTTAACTGTCTGGGTACTTTGAAAAGGATAATAAAAAAAATTAAGGGTACAAAGTGGACAGTGAACATAAATTACTCTGATTTAAAAAAGCTTCAGTTGAATGCCCTCCACAAGAGGCTATTACTGAAAATAAATAACCAATGGTAATGGGCAAACTATTGTCCAGGCTCAATAATTAGAGAAAGCATCAAACAACAACAATAAATACCTACTCTTTAAGGAAGACAAAGATAACAGAAGTGCATCTGAAACTCACGACTGCAACTTGTGCTGCTCATATGTTCTCAGACTCAGCTTGTGCTTTTGGCGTTTAATTCAGGGCAATTAGACACACTTGACTTTCAGAAGTGATGGACTTCTTGCTTCATAAATTCAAGCCCCTTTAGGCCTTGTTACCTTGGAGGTGACATTGCTTCACCTTTAGGTCTTTCTGCAAAGATTTATGTGTATGACTATCTTTAAACATCTGTATAATCTTATTAAGATCATTGGGGCTACCAAGGTGCTTCAAGTGATGAAATTAAATCTTTCCAGGATTTCAGTTAGAGATTTTTGGAGGGTGGCATACGGGAAGTACTGAAAATGGATGCCGGCAAAGGATTCGGAGTTACCAGTTCAGAGAAACTGATAACTCCAGACCCATCATGTCAGAAAAATAAATTTAAACTGCAGAAAATTAATTAATAAATAGGCATACTGAAGATTCCTAATGAAATCGTTCAGCAGGTAATACAGGTTAGTCCAACAGTTTTCATGCACAAATTTAGAAAATGAAAAGTGATTATACTTTGAGTTTTAACTTTCAAGTTTTAGACTCTTCTTTTGATGATTACCCTAAACAAATTTTAAAAAGTCAAAAAGAAAAAAGCAAAATGTGAAATTCTCAAATTTCTAGCTTCCCTTTTCCCCACTTTTCCCTATTTTTAGGAAAAAGATGGAACACGTGTAGATACAATGTAGTCAAAGAGTGCAGATACAACTTATTTTTCCCTGTCTGTATACCAACTTTTCTCTTTTAGAAAGGCAGACCTGAAAAGTATTTTTTTTCAAATAAACAGTTCCAGTGAGACAGTAACACTCATTTTAGGTTGTTAACACTAAAAATGAAATGTTTTACTTTTAAAATAAAAAGAGGCATTTCTACTTTTCTACATGCTCAGACTTTCTTAAGTGTTTTTCAGTACAGGAAAACATTGACATAGGAAGAAAGTGTGGGAAACATAATTTTCCCATATTTTTGAAACTTCCTTCAAAAACTGGAATTTCCCAGTGGAATAGTTAGGCTGCCTCTAGTAATTAACTTTGTAGAAGAAAACCAGCTTAGGAGATTTAACTTCTGGGAAAACCATGCCAAAACACAGGATTAGTTTGGCAAAGAGACAAGATAGTGTCTGTGATTAAGATCAGGAAAAAGAAAGGCCACCGAGTGTTGTAAATAATGAGGATGACTAGGTATTTAAAAAAAAAAAAAAAAAAAGGGACACCTAGGTTATCAAAAGGTGAATTTAGAGTGTGCCATGATCTGGGCTACTCCATATCTCACCATCAGGTTTCAGACTACACATCATTGACTGAAAAAATATAGACGACAATGTTGGAAGTGACTGGCTATGGAGAGGATGAGACTGCTGAAGTTAGGATTAGTTGAGTTAGCACAGGATTTAAATAAATTTCTTATTGCTTAATTCGCCAAAGAAGAAATGTTTAAAAGGAACTTGTCAGAACTGAAAAGAAAACAAAAGCAAAGAGAGCATGGCAGGTACAACCATAAGCCAGACACCTTCTTCCATACCATTTGATGACTGACCTAGTCCCATTTGATTACCTGGATAATATTACACTTACTCAAGTTGGAGTGGGTCTAAGATGATTGCCACAGAATACTCAGTAAATAAAGAATAGGATGGTTATATGGAATTAAAGGAGAAATGTTTCTTCATACAGTTTGAAGTGTACCTGCAGAATTCACTGCTTTAGGGGAATGTAGAATCAAATGTGGTGGCTGGATTAGAGAATGAAAGAAGGAATATTTTATTAGCACTAACAAAATGTGTCATCCAGTATGATTTAAAAAAAAAAAAAAAAAAGATAACAAAATCTCATGGTTCAGTAGGACAGTTCACTGTGGGACTTTGAGAATAATTCCTCTGCCAAGCTCTCTTATTATGCTATTGCTTCGATACATCATATGTCTTCTTCCAACACTTCTTCTGAAACTTTAGTTCCTAGACTCAAGTAAAGACAAGTTATTAGTACTATTTAACATATTTGCTGTACTGTGAAGGTTCATGGAACTGGAAAAGACAGAAAGTTCCTGATTCCTCTTCCCTCTGAAATAGTAAATAGCTGAGCTACTAATTTATGCCTTGGACTCAAAACTGAGATGATTTATTGGACAACATTTAAAGATGAGGGCAGGAATTATAAAATTTAACTAATCCCTTGTTGGGGTATTATACAATCATAAATGCAAAAGTGATCATGACTGCATGAATCATATCAGCTTCAAAGGGTTCTCTGAAGACTCGTATTGGATTTGATAGAAAGAACTGCAGCCCATGCATGACGGCGTGCGATTCTCAAAGCTGCCATGTATGCCTTTCACTTTACTTACAGCAGCAGAAATGCTCCATATGCAGAATACTGCAGAGGACCTATCCTCACAAAACTTTATGAGGAATAAGAGTTTGGTAATGGCAAAAAGCGCTCCTTGAGAACAGAAAATGGACAGCTGTAGCAAGAAGCTTCCTAAATTCTGAAAGGAATGACCTTTTTAAAGAGTTCAGAGAGGGACTCTTTTTCTATAACCCTTTGTTCATTTGCATAGACTGAATTTTACAAAAAAAAAAAAAGGAAAAAATCAGCTCGTGTTATGTGTGTAAAGACCAGTTGCATGTATAGGGATTTGTATCAGATGTGCAAAACCCCAAGGGTCAGGACTAATAATTCTAAATATTTGAAAGCATTGTGCTGCTGTCTTGTCAATATTATTTTAGGGGTATGTTCTTGTTGGGGGTGCAAAGAACTCAACTAAAAAACCTAATAAGAACTCAAATAAAAATCTAATATAAACAGCTGTTAAAGAAACCATAGGCTAAACCTATTGCAGGACTTGCCTTGTGGCAATGAGCAGATAGAAATAGCACTGAGGATTCCAAATTTTGAGAGCCTGAAATTTATGGGATGTAGAAATGTGATATCCCTGTGTTCCTGTGTTACAAATAATATGTTACACATCGTGAAGGTGCATACAGCTCATGAGAATTATAGTCATTAATATTGTATCTGCTCAGTTGCATGTAGGTATGAGGAAGACAACCCTTGTCCCATGATGTTCAGAACCTGCTGTTAAGTGTGAGTCCTAGTTTTACTAAGGGACCACAAGGGCACTCCATGAATGGAGGTCCTAAAATGTGTTATTTTATTCTATAATTCAAAAGCAATATACTGCATGGAGAAACAGGAAAAAAGTGGTTGCTATTTATGGAAGTGACTATATTTTAAATAATTTTCATAGACTTAATAAGAAGGTGTGGTATGACTGAGTTGTAAAACATTAAAATTAACATCCATTTTTATTATTGGTAGTCCATGATTTCTGTTTAAATTTGGTTGTTGTGTCCCCCCCTATATTTGCTTCATCCTGTTCACTCCAACTAGATAATTCTTCGCTCATGTATAATTACTGCTCAGGGAAATTCCTGTTAGGCTTCAAAAGGAGGTTTGCTGGAGTCAGGGATGCAGAACTTGACTTGGAGTGTGCATGAGTCTCTTTTTTTATTACTCTGTTCTGCTTTTTTCTTTCCACAGCAAATAAGTAGGATTAAGGGAGCATATCTTGAATGATTGACGATAATTCTGAGCACTGCAACTAAATCTTTTGACTGCCTGGCTTAGAAGTACTTATTATCCCCATCAGCTTCCCTCATATCAATACTCCCATGCTGTTATTTCTGCCTGACACACTGAGATAGCCTAAAATAGTCAAAGGCCAGCTTAAAAAAAAAAAAAAAAAAAAAAAAAAAAAAGTAAAAACAAAGGAAAAATTAGCTCAAACTTAATAACTTAATTCGGTAATAGTTCTGGAAAATATTAGGAAACATGGAGGAAAAACACATACACACACTACTCATCTTGTCAGCATTAACTATCCTTTATCCATCCTCTACTCTGCTATAACAGGTTCTCTGTGTCTTGCATATACTGGTATTATCCCACCTACTCTTATTCCGTCCCAATTCATTCCTCCATAGTATGTTCACATTAGGAACTAGAATACATGATCACACTATTTTATTTATCTTTGTCATGGGATCGTCACATCATAGATAGATACAAACACAGAAAAATCAGTCTTTTTAAGGCAAAATCAGATATTTGCAAAACAGCGCCTGAGTTCAGTGTGGTTAGATGTAAAACTTCAAAAGATAATGAAAAAGTTTGCAATTTTACCCACAGAGGCATAATGTAATTATTCTCCATGTCTATTTGGAAAATTTGGTTTCTTCTCTGCATATGGAAAGAAAGTGGTCAATTAGATACACCTATGCTTTTGGATCCATTATAGGATAACTCCTTTGTTAGAAAAAAACAATGGACATCAGAATTCTTTTGACATAGGCCAGTCTACTATTCTGGTCACTACTAAACCGCATCATTCAAATCTCTGAACAAAAAATGATTTACATTATTTTTTTTTTAGACTGAAAGGGGATCTCCAACAACTCCTTTTAATTCCTTTCTTAGTCATTCCTATACTTTCGAGAGGTTTTGTGAACAACAAAAAGATGTTGTTTTGGAAAATTCAGAAAGAAAAAAAAGCATGATCTCATTTGTGTTTTTTCCATGGGAGTTGAGAAGGCTGTGAAATTTCAGATCATTGTTTAAAGTTTACTATGTACGTTACTACAGATACTAACCTTCTTATGCTTCCAAATGTCTGTGCGTGACCTAAAAATCTTCCAAAATCTATGTGGAACATGTGTCCAGCATTTGTCAGCATTATGTTGTCACTGTGTCGATCACAGACTCCCAGAATGAAGGTAACAACACACCAGCCAGCGCAGGAATAAAAGAAATTCCTTATTGCCTAGTTAGTAAAACAAAAGCACTTACTAGAAATATACAGACGTATTTGTTTGTGATGCTAACAATAAAAGCAAAAAATGGAGTTCTACAAATGCTATGCATGTTGCTAAAATTTTAACAGACAGGTATTTGTAGGAATGGTACTCAGACAAGTAATACACAAACTTCAAAATTACAATGCAAGAACAATTTTATGCATGAGGGTTTCACCTTGTGTTTTACAGATACTTGGAATTCTATGGAAAACTTCTAAGGTGAAACGTACCTAAGGAAAGCAAGCTTCTTGGCATGAAGCTGACATTTTCTGTTCAATAGCCTGCAGGTATATTGCAGAAACAATTGTTTGCAAATTATTTGGAAATACACAAATTTAACCATTTACTTTGTAAAGAAAGTATGTTATTTTTCACCCACTGTACTGTTCTGCACCTACACAGGTCTTTTTTTCTTCAGAACTCAGTTGCTTTTCTCAAATCCTAATAAATCAAGTCTTGCAATATTCCAACCCGAAGAATTAAACCGCATTTTACAGAAATGAACTGAAACAAGGAAAAGCTAAATTGTTTTCTGATCATAGCACCTGCGAATCCGAATAGACTATGGGATCAAACCTTGCATTGTGCAGAGAGACCCAAGAGAGTGCTTAAACCAAACCCAAGTCTAGCAGTCACGCTTAATATAACCTCCTCCTCTGACGCTCTTTCACATGGAGGAGATGTGTACTTTCATGGTTAGTCTGCTTCATGTAAGTAGACTGGCTCATTCAGATCTGTCTCATGAATCTCTTTACAATATTACATTGTGGCATCTCTCTTTGCCAAAAATGTGCCCATGGCAGATGTAGGAAAATGTACAAGCTAATGACCTGCTCAGCAGGCACTCATAGGTGGATTCCAAGTTTTCTGCTAACTTCAGTGGGGAGTATTTAACAACTGAGACTTATCCTAGCATAAGAATCTACCCAATCTCTTTAACAACACACATATTCAGTGTCCTCTTTGAAAGGAGAGTTATTCCTGATTCAGATGATGATCACCCTTCTACCCCAAAGCATAAGGAATAGCTTTTGTCTTTTTTTAATCTTACCTACACAGTTTAAGAACCGGAAATGCAGTTCTTACTCAGAAGTTTTAATCTTTCATGAATCTAAATCACAATGCAATTCATTTATATAGAAACCCAAGAAATCTGAACCTGTGATCTTTATGTTTTTGGACAAAACCTACATTAACCAAAGTAAATCATTATTTAGGCATTCAAGATTTCCCTGCAGATGCAGGGTGCCACCTGCAATGGCCGATACGGATGACAGCACTGTGGAAGACTTGTGTGACAGCACAAGAGTTGGCTGAATTTTATGTCTAACTGTACTACTTACTCACTTTGATGACCTTGGATAAAACACCTAAGCTTTCTGTGATCTTGTTCACTCAACTGTAAAATGAGGATATAAAAGCTTATTCTGCATTAGCTTTTTGAGCACCTGAGATACAGTACTGTATGAGTAAAAAATTAAGGAGTAAAGAAAGAGAAAAGTTCATTCACCAGTGAGTGCAAAGTGAATGCATAGTAGTAATTTTGTGCATGCCCTATGCAATCAGATCTGACTGCATTTTATATGTTTAAAAAATTGAAAGAAAATGAGAAGAAATTGGTTTTAGAATATTCCACATTAATGGTACTTTTAACAAACTGCACAGCAGCAAGGAAACAGGTTTTCAATCAATAACTAATAGTATCTCACTCTTCAATTGAAATGTTGGCTGCACTTCTACCATAATACTGTAAACATACAAACTTGCAAAAAAAAAAAAAAAATCTATACAGATTGTTCCTGTTTAATTGAATCAAGATGATATACTAGGAATTCAAATGTTCTTACTGAAAATGTGGATGAACAAATGCCTATGGAATAATTACAAAATTACTACAGTTTATCAAACATTTATGCTGTACATCTACTAATAAAGTCTTATAAAAGCACTTCATTTTCAGAGTGGTAAACACTGAAAGCTTCCCTTTAAATTTAAAATTTTGGCTACTAATCTACTGTGGGCACAGAGTAGGGTTCTAAAAATTGTCCCAGCAGCACAAACATTAAAAAGTTTTTCGTGGGCCTCAGAACATACTCAGCCAACACAGAATTAATAGAAAGAGTTCCTTGGGAAACCTCTGCTTGTATAGACAAAATTTCCAATTTTTTGGCTCATGCATAATGTCTAGTTTCATAAAATCAGATGCATTACATGGGACCCCACAATGTGGTATGAAAAGCATGATCTTATGTATCATATGACTAGGTAGTTTTGCTAAAACAGTTTTCTAAAACTATGGGTATTGACATGGTCATTTCCAAATACAGAAAATCCACTGAGACTTTGTATGGTTTATATAAAATAAAGTATTTAGAGAGCTGACTTAAAAAAAATGGTTTTGAGTTCAATACTTAATTTCTACTTCAGCTTCTCTTCACTTTACTACTACATTTCAAAACATCTCTATGACACATTTTCATAGAAAATGTATTACAATGCACCTGCTCCAGAGCAATATCTCCTTAGAAAGAGACTGGCATTTAAATCAATTCCCTGGCTCCTATGAATGTGACTTGTTTGTCTTGTGTCTGAGTCATTTGTTTTTGATGCTTACTGCCATTTGTTTTTTTTTTTTTCCCGTGGTAAAATATGAAATGTATAATAAGCTTCATTATGATGTTACCTCTTGGTAACTTGATTCCAGAGGATGGTGATGACGGAACCATTTTTTAATTGTGTTTTCTTTCAATGGTCCTATCAGTCCAGACTCCCTATGGATCTTCGCTAGCGTGATAGCATCTGGCACCATCTGTACCAATCCTAGTCAGATAGAAAAGAGTTCACATGAAAAACCTTCAACTTTAGAAAGATACAAAGACCATCAATGCATATTGCCTGTTGTTGGATCATTCCATACAGAAAAAAAATATGCTTAAAAGCTTATGAAATAATTAATGCAATAGAAAATATACATAAGGATTTTTTTTTCTCTTTTTCTTTGGAAACAAAGAACAGAGGACACTTAGTAAAAAGTGGCAATTCTACGAATGAGAAATAAAAACACCAATAACAATATTGTGGACATAACTGCCTCAGGGTACCAACAAGGCCAACCATTTAACAAGATTCAAAGTGGGTACAATATGTACAAAACCAACAAAAATCTGCAAAAAATAGGATCAGATATTTACTATGAAACATGGAATTATTTCATATGCGTTTATTCTCTAGAGTGCTACACAAATTTTTCTGCAGTATGTGAGGCTGATCACAGCTGGGAGAAAGGATACTAGATAGTACAGAAATTAGTCTGATCCAATATGACATAAATTGGGACTTCAAAGAGCAGAGAGAAGCCAAGCATTTTGCAATGCTTCACTTGACTCCTGTGTCTCTACTGCATGCACTTAATTCCTTTTTTGGAACCGAGACCTGGTTTGCCAGCCTTCTGTCCCTGTCGCCATGTGTGGTCCCCTGGCACATCATCCTGCAACTCTGCATTAGAGGAAGGACTTCCTCTAATGACTTCACTTGGTGACAGGCTCCTCTACTATATCATGCCTGGAAAGTGGCATTCTACGAGTGCTTTATCTGCTTTTCAGATTTCTGTGAAAAGTGATTTCCGTGTTCCTAGGACTATGAAATTATTATCTCTCTTATCTCCCTTGTGTGGAAAAAGTGGCCCATGGAGCAAGTCATTAGCCTAGGATTAGGAAGACCTGGGTACACAAGTCTATTTAAGCACGTCCTGTACGACCACAGGCATGTCACTTGGTCCTCTTATCCTTAATCATTAACTGTAAATCAATTATATTAACACTTCTGTAGTTCATAAGGAAACACCTTGTGAGGAAAATCTGTCAGACAGAGGTTTTCTGCTGCTGTGGTACTGCAAGGAAGAGAATGCCAGGCAGAGAATATTATTTACAGATGATCCTTTTATCTTTCTTGGCAAAAATGAAATTAAGTGTTAGTATATAAGAGAGACTAGAATATTAAGTTCAGAAACAGTATTCTTGTATTATTTGCCTTTGAAGGAGAAGCCTTCAAGCTTTGACTCCCATCTCTACAAAGAAGGGAGGAGTCTTTTTCAGGTCACCTTAACCACCCACCATATGTGTGAACTCACCTATACTTTCTCTTAGTTCCTTCGAATCATTCATCCTCCCTCATTTTCTCTTTGTGGCTCAGAAAGCAATGATTTTTAAAAATTTTTTAATTTAATATTTTTTGTACAGCAGGTAATCTTGATACACCAGTCTTCTATTTGTGCAAGGATTATTTTCAGTAAAAGATTTGGAGAGTCAGTAAAAATAGTAAGCTTATTGCTGTCAGTAAATTTCTTTAGCAACCAATTGGTATCCCTGCTACAGCTCTGCTATAACAACCATAAAAGAGAGAAATAAAGCTTTCAGATGAGTCAGGCCTGCCCTAAGCAGCATAAATCGCAAAAGTAATATTTTAAAATCAACAATGCAAAGCTGTCATCACCTGTCTACAGGTACTTTCTATAGCCACATGCATCTAGGTTCATTTAAGCATCTATGTAGGATCACACTGGATTAAAACTTTAGCAGCTATGGTCAATTTTCTCCAAAGCCCTCTTTTTGATGTGTGAAGTTACATTTAAGAATTTGGTGCAAGCTGACGGTGTTAAGGCTTTTGGAAAATTATAGTCTAAATTGCTACAAAATTCGATGAGTTTGGTTGTATTTCTTCTGGAGAGGCAGAATGAATAAATAAAATGAACATTCAGGAGCAAGCAACTATACAATTCAGGGCTCAAGTAACTGAAATTCTGAGCATTTCCTTCTTCTTTAGGGGGGAAGATAAATAAGACATCCATGAAAATAAAAGTTAAAGAGAGGATTTTTGTATACTGCTGTTTACATGAAATATGAATAATGTAATACAGCTAACTTTTATAATCTAAAACCAACCTTGGCCTTTTCCTGTAGATAAACACCTATAAATTATCATTTGCATATCCATTCCTTCTTGGAGCCAAATACTGTCCATCACTCGAATAATTTGCAGAACCAGCATATCTTGACGTAGATCATCGCCTATCTGTGAAAATTGCACAAGAAAACCAGGTTTGTCCTTCAATACCAGACAGAAATAACTTCTTATTTCATTTGGACTTTTCCTCAACCAAAATAGCTACATTCATTTTATAGTAAATCCCTCTTGTTTTTCTTCAAAGTTGCTACTTATCTTTCTGTGTCGGAAGAGGATAGAGTAGATGGCACACACAGACAAACAGTTTTGGCAGCCAGTGAGATGGTAACAAATGCTCCCTGATTAACTGCAGCCTTTCTGCTTATTATTCCTGTGTAATTATTAGAGTTTGAAAATTTAATCCGGAGGTAGGATCCTAATTTAGTTACCCTTTAAATTCTACCTAATGCTAGATCCCTTTTCACAAATGACAGTGTTTGTCTAATGTTAAGCTTCACAACTTGGTACCTGCAGCAAGCTGAAGGGGAATTTTGTCATGAATTTATATTTTACCCATGACATGATTCATATTCAGTTTCAAACAGTGATGCAGTGTTGACTGCTCTCCCCATGGAGTCAGTCAAACAATAATCTTAGTGAAATGGGGCTTTAATTGTAGCCACAAGAAGTAATGAAAAGATTATTTTCAACCATGGCTGAGTACATGGCCTGTGAAAACAAAAGCCCTGCTTTTTTTTGTTTCCCCCCTACCCAACCCATCTAAAATACATGTGACTTTTACTGGTATTTTAAGTGTTTTATTCTTTTATTACATTCTTTTTATATAAGCGTTCCAATCTACAAACATTTACTGCCATGAAATGAGTACTTGAGGAGACATAGACTCTTCTTTAAAAAAAATAAAATCCAAATCTATTTTTCTTTCATTTAAAGGTAATCTTGACTCCAATTAATTCTTAGTACCTAAACCTGCAAAAAATCTTATTCCCTCCACCTGCCTTCCCCTCTTCCCTCACATAAACAGTTAGTAGACAATTTAGTATGATATTAGTGCTTACCATTTTAAGTATGCATTGTCCATCATGAATAAACAATGGAACTATGGTACAAGTAAAAGATACTTTAACACAACGGTTTGCTGACAGGAGAAGGTGATGTCAGCTGTAATACTTCTACAGCAGCTGAACAGTTGGTTGTTGGTTGTACACTACTGGGCAGGGAAAACACTGTCTAGGTAGAACCAGCACAAATGTTTAAATGCCCCGTGAGCAGCCATTTGCTCAAGTTGCTCATGTAAGTGTGAACCTGTCTATTTAACATTGATTCTCAGATGAAATAGCAGTTTTCTGAATGTTCAGAAAAACATAACATTGCTAGCCTCCTCCTAACAAGCCTGGAAAGCATACTTCTATTCCCGAGAATCACAGCTGCTCTAAAGGTCAATTTAATTCAAGACAGCCTAGAAACCTTTTTTTTTTTAAATCAGTGTTTTAGACTTCTGGTTTGGAAAATGATACTGCAAAAGATCTAGGAATAATGTCTTCGCAACACTGACCATTTTGTATACATCAGCCATTTTATGAACTTCAGTGTTCTTCTCCAAAACCGGTATCTATGCAAGACTTTTGCTCTCTTGAAAGAGAAGTAACTTTTGTGGCTGGACACAGCACTATCCTGAACTCTGAAGCTTTTCTAGGTAACAACTGGAAAATAAACCACAATTTATTTTCAGAGTCAGTTCCTCCAAGTAACTCCAATGAGACAAAGCTCCTCTCCTGTCCCCTCCACCTCCCTCTTCCTCAGCCCATTCCCCTCCACTGGCTGATAGGGGCAGAGTTAGTTCTGTGTAGCAAATGCAGTCTCTAACACTCCAGTATTTTGATTTGTTAGAGACATATGGACGACGCTGATGGATTCCTTCATTCTGAACTATCTCTTCTCTGAGACTTACCCTCTGACTTCACTGTGGTAAATAAACTAGATCTAAACCATAAAATTAATTTTTTAGCCTGGTTGTGTCCACTGAGAAGAAAAAAATTGCAAGAAGTTGTTTGATTCTTTACCGACCAAAAAGTTGATACTTCAGTGCATTGCCTCAACATATCCCATTAAAAGTTCTAGTGTCAAAAATAATTGGGAAAAGTGAACAGCAGAGCCAAATCAAACATTCCCACGCTCAAGGTTTAAAACATAAATTAGTTGAATTTCAAATCAACATTTTCCATACAAAAGGAACTGAGGATTAGAGGAAGAACATACCTTAAAAATAACATTGATGTTTCCACTTGGAGCATTTGCATTGATGAAGGAGATTTTTAATGGAAAAGCATTGGACGTAAAATATGAACATGACTTCATGGAAAAAAAGATGAAAGAGAAGAACAGTGTCACATATACAAACCATTAGGCTAATACAATACCTCTGAAAAAGTACCATCTTTAAATACTGCTCAGTAGCACTGATTAAAAAAAATAAATAATTCTTGATATTATTGACTGTTTAATTGGGTCAGGAAAATGAGAAATTCTTTTTCCCAGAGAATTTGTTTCACTCAATAATCAGGTTGTATGAATGGATAATACTTTCCATAATAATTGTTTTTCATTTTCACCCAGGCCTATTAATGATGAACTTTGGCTGGGATGAGTGGATGAAATACATAAGACTGATCTAATGAGAATCTGTAAAGCACTGAAAAGCCTTTGGTCCCATTATTTTTTGGAAAAAAAAAAAAAAAAAAAAATTACCCAATCATACA
>JAVJGG010000024.1:12906714-12918882 GCA_035590195.1 Aviceda cuculoides
GGGGTGAGGAGCAGAAAAGCCCTTGGCTCTGGGTGAGCACTGCTCAGCAGGAACGAAAACGTCCCTGGGTTACCAACACTGTTTTCAGCACAAATCCAAAACACAGTCTCATACTAGCTACTGTGAAGAAAATTAACTCTATCCCAGCCAAAACCAGCACACAGTAGAATAAATATATTAAGAGCAACCAGATAAGACAAAAGAAAGAAAATAATTAAGAGGTCTCACTCATTGAGAAATGAAACTGATGAGAAAACAAGGGGGGGAAATTTTGGACTCTACACATCATGCGCTAGATATATCAGCCTGTTCAAACTCTGCATCAAGTTGACAATCACACTTCCAAAAACAACACACAAGTTCTAAAGCAAAAAGTATACTCTTAAAAATGGACAAACAGAAGAAACACTAAACAAAGCAACCTCCTTAGGTATCAAATGATTCCCATCTTTTCTGAGAACATTCTGGGAAAGACTAAATATGATAAAAGACTTCAACAGAAGATCATGTTTAAACACAAAAACCTATCAAGTTAAAGTTCAGACAATAACTGGTTGAAACACTTGAAAACACAAGCTGAATACATGAAAATCAGCAAATAAAGCAAGTTTTGTCTTTGTTAGTGTCATGGTTTAACCCCTGTCTTGCTAGATGCCTAATCAACAAAACACCACTCTCCGTTTTTCTGCTTTGTTCAAGTCAATCCAACTCATTTTGAATTATTTTTCAGCCTGCTTGATCCCTAACTGTATAGAGAATATTTGACTTGCTAATGTAATGGAAGCTCCTCCTGCTGATGTTTTACCACATGCATTTTCAATGGCTGTGATCAACTGAAAATAGCATATGGGTTAGAACAAAAGTAGCGGCTTTAACTCAAGGAAAGAAACTTTACAAAAAAGAAATTGTCTCCTCTGTAAACTTTTTGTGCAAACATATTCCCTTCTGTTTCCAAAAGGTGATGTTATAGCCAAAAGATAACTAAGAGTGAACATAGCTTGGTCACAGTTTTGAGTGACTCACGCTTGGTATGATAGAAAATGGTGCCACTTGATGACGTGGAAAAACAGTTGCAGTAATACGTACTTCATTAAAATTCTCTATTTTTTAATCAATTCCAGCTTGAATTCTTGCAAAAACTATTAATCAGTGTTTATATACACGTAGTTATTGTAGCAAAGCCAAATCAGCCTGTTCCTGAATATGTTTTAAATTATGCCAGTTAGGCATGTAGCACCTTCAGTAATATTATGACACTACCTCTACTGGTCCTCCTCTCTGCGTATTTCAAAATATTCTGAATATACTGACTATTCTGTCAAATTTGATGCTGTTTATTTATTCTTTCTTAGATGGTTAGCAGCACAAATAACAAAATCCCCACATTTTCTCATTATAGAGCTAAGTATTTCGTATTTAAAATAATTAAAAACAACATAAACATTTCCTTCCCTATGCATATTTTCATAAAGAAAAGATCTTCTGGCATCACTATCCTACCTAATATTCTGATACTATACCAAAGTCGTACTGTGCTAAGCACAACACAGTAAAGCAGTCGATTCCTGTCTTTATGTGAAAGTATTTGATTTTGTTGTTAAGTGCTGTGTTAGATTTAGAATACGAACAGAATCTATAGTCCTGATCTCAACATGTTCATGTCCTGCAGTAAATGTCTGCTTTATAAGAATCTTTTTTCCGAGTAGAACCTGCCCTGTCAACCCAGGAACATTTCAGTGACTCAAAGTGAGGGAGGGAAAGCTCTAGCTGTAAGACTTAGCTGATCTAAAATACTTGTCTGACACTTGCATTTTGACTCAAAAATAGCATCTGTTAATTAAATCCCATTCTGAATACAAGCTAAAACATACAAAAATAATGGCATGTCTGGCTACCTAGATTCTCAGTCTGTGCTTCTGGACCCTCTTAGGTCCAAGAATCCTCCTCTCATTTTCTAAGACTTGAACAATTATAGGCCAATCAGTTTGAGGTGGAAAATATGTGAATACCTTTAATGGTTGAGGGAAATGTTGAAAAGCCTGTAAGATAGATCTAAATTTGGGGGTTTGTACTTTGGAATTTATTTGAATTGGATTTTGAAAATTATTTTTGAAACTCAAGAAAAAATAAAAAGTAAAAAGGTACCCTCACAAATTAATACTATAAGTTTCATACAACTCTTGATCTTGTTTCTGATATTAAGAGCCTCTTAGAAGCATCTATGACCTATGAAAGAATTTGGCCTGCATACTTAACTGCTTCTTTTTCCAAGAAGCTTTTTGATGAAATTGCAGACATTTAATACTGATTTTGCAGAAGGAGAGGTTTAAACAGAAATCCCGAAGCTTTAGTCGGATTTCTTTACATTTTCATGGAAATGGAAGAGGAGTAGAGTTTCTGTTCGTTATGGCTAAATAATTTATTTCTATTCTATTTTTTTAATATTTTGTTTTAGAAAAAGCTTGTGTAAGTGGCCTGGTTTCAGATGGTATAGAATTAATTGTCTTCCTAGCAGCTGGTATAGTGCTATGTTTTTGAGGTAGGTATGAGAAGAATGTTGATAACACTGATGTTTGCAGTTGCTGTTAAGTAGTGTTTAGTCTAAAGTCAAGGATTTTTCAGCTTTTCATGCCCAGCCAGCAAGAAGGCTGGAGGGGCACAAGGAGTTGGCACAGGACACAGCCAGGGCAGCTGACCCCGACTGGCCAAAGGGGTCTTCCAGACCATGTGATGTCATGCCCAGTATATAAACTGGGGGGCGTGGGGGCAGGGGGCATTGCCACTCAGGGACTAACTGGGCATCGATCTGTGGGTGGTGAGCAATTGCATTGTGCATCACTTGAATATTCCAATCCTTTTATTATTACCATTGTCATTTTATTAGTGTTATAATTATCATTATTAGTTTCTTCTTTTCTGTTCTGTTAAACCATTCTTATCTCAACCCACGAGTTTTACTACTTTTCCTGATTTTCTCCCCCATCCCACTGGGGGTGGGGTGGGAAGTGAGTGAGCGGCTGCATGGTGCTTAATTGCTGGCTGGGGTTAAACCATGACAGTAAGATGCATTCCAGAAAGGCATCAGCCACCGTTTTAGAAGCCAAAAATGCTCATAAGCAATATAGTCCTTCCTCTCCACTTCAATTATATCTGCCTCTTATGTACCATAAGACAGTACTTGACCAAAACTTGGACAAGGTGAAAATTCCTACAGAGCAAATGGGAACGACCCAATTTTTTTAAACACAAGGATAACAGTTACTTTCCAATCACACAAAAGATTGAAGGTTCAACACTCAGACGCTATGGACTCAACTGAGGCACCAAAGCAGATGTTAGGCCCTAAAAGGACTAATGTGCATGCTTAGCAGAATTGCATCCATTTTGTTTCTTAACCATAGGGCAGACATACTAAACTTCCTATATCTGTTCAGGAGTATTGTGCAAGAAGGCTACACAAAATCTCCATTAAAACAGGTGTGTAACAGGTTTGACATAAAAAGATCTTATCCCATTTGACCAGCTTCAAACTGTTGTGTCTTAGATGAAGCCAAAGAGAAGTTATGTATTACACTCTGTATTTAATTATAATTTAATTAGAATTTGAAAAAAAAAAAAACCAACCCAACTTTCAGATTACTTGTAGCCTTTGTTCAATTACAATGTAAAGCTGCTTTCAGATTTAGAATACAGTAAACAGTGATGTAAAATAACAAAAATTTTGAAGATTGTAAATATAAACATTTCATGGTCAGGAAGAGTACGATATTACTGCCAAATCATAAAAAATTGTGTACTTCTTTCTCATTTATTGCAAATATGCTTTTTGTCATCCCATTGCCTTAACTGAATGTTGTTTGAGTGTGCTTTGCTTTTCACTGAAGTTATTTTCCTCAAAGTAGACAGGCAGGTGGCAGGCAGTTGGTAGACTTTAAAATTCCAGTTACAAACTAAGGTCCACATTTTAAAACTCCAGATCCTTCTTATTAAAAAAAGAAAAACTCAACAGCCTTGTTTCCTTCTAAAAAAAGAACCCTTAAAGAAACATTACAATAGATTCTGAAGCTGGACTGTACCAGCTACTAGAGGTGAATGTCCTCAAAAGAGGATCTTTTGGATGCATGTCCTTTTGGTTCCAGTATTGCTCCAGGATGCCTCCAGTGAATGAAAGCTATTCTCAGACCTGCTTAATTTAGCTTATTGTCAGACCAGATTTGGCTTAGTCCTATTTCTCTTCCGCTGGCTATCCCAGTCCTTTTTTGCTCCCATCTCCCTAAGTTTCTCTGAATTCCGTGAGGTTTAATTTGCTCAGAAGCATATCCATAATAAAGATGTGTGCCTTTTTTTTTCTGAAATGAATATGCAATGTGTAAAATCTGTCAGACAAACATATATCAAACACAGACCAAAACTTACTTCTCATTCCAGTCAACCAGGAAAAAGAAGGATCTTCTAACTGGCATATTTTTGCAAACTTTCACTTGACATATTGTCTTCCCAGCATAAGTTAGTGAACAGGAAAAAGAGAAAACTTTGTAGCTACAGATGGGGAAAAAAAGGAAAAAAAAAAATTAATTGTAATGTACCATGTCCAGCACAATAAATTTTGGACAAGCCATTCAGAAACAACTTGTGAAGATCCAACCTTACATGCAAAAAGAATTAAAATAATGAATGTCACATTAACGTTGGGTGGTGGTGGTGGTGTGGTTTTTGGGGATTAGGTTTTTTTTTTTAATGTTTGGATTTCAAGAAAAGTACTTAAGATACCTAGATTCTGTCCCATGTTTTTGTCATTAAGAATATTTTTTTTTTCCAGTATTGCAGTCAAGGGAAGTTTGGACATAAGTTTTGAAGTGTTACAACTGGCTTATCATACAACTTCAGTCAACGTTAAATCTATTTATACTTACTTTTCCCAATCTGTAAAAAACAGGTTAGTACTTGAGAGAATCTATACATTCTTTACAGCAGAAGCATTAAAGCCCTCTGTGTTGCCATTCTTCAGATACTTAACTGACTAGCTTTATAGTGTAATTCAGGTCTGGGGCTATCTGTTGGTTTCATATTCTTCTCACCAAAATCTAATAAAATTTTAGTCAAAATACAGGAATAGCATATAATCAATTAATGTTCTTAATTAGTCTTGTAACTTCCAGATCTTCCTGCCACTCTCAGATTTAGACCGCATTCTGTACAAGAATGATGAATATAGGAAACAGTCAAATCTGAACAGGAAATTTGAAGCATTTGCAGATTGAAGGTGCCTGGCTTTGCCTTATTTAAAAGAATGACACTTGATCTCTTCCAGAATATGATCAAAATTGTTATAATTATTTTAGCAGAAATGTTTTTGTTCCCCCCCCCCCTTTTTTTTGTTTTAATTCAAAGAGGAGCAACTGGAATCTGTAGTACATATGAAGTATCAATGCAGAGAAAGGAAAAAAAAAAAATACTTTATAAGACTAGGAAATGCTTTCTGCTCTTAAATATGGCATCTTTCCTCTAGAGTCTAAACACTGCAAACAGTTGGAGGATAGCTCAGGAAAGAATAGGTTTTAGTACAATCAAATGATAAGGATTGCTGTTTAAACAACAGAAGGATTGATACACAATATACAGACATATTCCCGATTTATACACCATAAGGACCTAATACTGGAAAGATTAACGCTTACACAATGCTTCAGTCTGACTAATGTCGGAAAGGGTGTTCAGAGTGCATGCAATTCAACCCATTTAGGTCTTTGTAGAGCATTTTGCCTAGGTAGCCTCCCTGTGAGTTCAAAGGCATGACTCTAAGTGTTGTCCCAAAGATCACTTCATATAATCTAGTTGTAGACAGGAGTCTGACTTTTGGCTGTAGAAACAAATGCAGCCAAATGTGAAGCTAGTAACTTTATGCCACTGGCAGCAAATAAGGCACATCTGCTTAGGATTTAAAATTAGATAAAACAACAAAATGATAAAAGAAACAAGAAGAAATGAAAATATAGTAGAGAAAGGTAATCAGTTTTGCAATATTATTCTGCAACTTGTAATGTCTGTACCTATCTTTTTAATGAGGACAGTAAGACAGGAATAAGAAAATGAGAGCATAAATAAAAAAATTGACAAAAAGCTAATCCACAAAAGTGAACTTGAGATGGATTTGACAGGACACTAACATGACTCTGTAAAACATAAAACAACTCACTCTCCCTTATCCCGAATGATTAAAAGACAAGCCATTTATCACATATTGGTATGTATAGAAAAAAACAGTGTAAAAGAGACAGTGAGGGATATCAAAATTCTAACATTTATAATACATATATTATACATATGCAGGAATATATATTAAAATATATGTTACTGTCCTGGTTTTACAAACAGCAGCAAAATCATAAAATGTGACCTTCAGGAAAGGGAAAATGAGAGCTGTGACATAGTCAGCATGAATTCATGCAGTGCAGAAAAAAGAACAGGGAGCATGCATGTGAACAAAGTCAGTAAAAGTATTTGAGGAAAGTAGGTGTCAGAGCAGCAGTCCATGTTAAGAAGTCCATGCTAGCTATGAATACTGGAAAGACTGGAATGGGAGATTAAGAAGGAAGAAAGATTCTCATTTTCACATGCTTGAACATAGCATCCAAGTCATCAGTGGCATTTAGACCACATGAAATTTCACATTTTCCTGGTAAAAGATAAAATGCAGTGGGAATGATATAACCCATGACTCTAAGTCTTGTCCCAAAGATCACTTCATATCATCCAGTTGTAGACAGGAATCTGACTTTTTTTGGCCATAGAAACAAATGCAGCCAAACGTGGAGATAGCAACTTTATAACCATCTGAAAATCAGGATAATGATTATAGTTCTGTATTTATTACCTTAACTAATGCAAATTATCCCAGATTTTTATTAAACTGCTAATTACAGTTAATCCTGTATAGTACACTCTCTTGCTCACAATCTGATGCAAATGATCCTACTATTTTTTAATCAGTCATTTGGAATTCAAGGTAAAGTGGGAGCAAGGGAAAAGTATTAATGAAAATTTGGAGGACAGCATTTTGACTCATAAAAATAATGCTGCCAGACTGTAGTCACCTGTCCTCCTTTGGTCACACTGGAGGGGTAAGAGGAGAACACCAGTTTTGCTCAGAGTAGGAAAAGCAGCTATTTGAAGAAGTGACTAATTAGACCAAATAAACAATGCAGAAGAGAATATTTCAATCAGCTTTTTATTAAAGTTGTCTCCCTCTTTTCTTTCCTGTGCTACGCTATATACTAGGTACACTTGGACCTACAAACTGTATTGATTTTAATCACCAACTATAAAGAGGATTGTCAATGCACATGCTTAGCCAAGTAATGTGGTTTGAATATGCCAAGAGCAAAAATTGCTGATGAAGCCTCATTCAGATTGGGTCTAAGCAGAAGCACCTCTCTGTTTAACTTGGTAAACTGGCCATCAACCCTTCCAGTTATTTGTACTGCAGAGACCACACAAAATTCCAGTCCAAACTCTCTCGGTGTGCAGCACACACCCGTGCCTCCCTCCCACTGAGCAAGTCAGTCACATAAGCATTTGCACACATACCTGTCCAGACCAGTGCTCTGATGTTGCTCCTATTACCATCCTTCCACACTGGCCAAGGGCAACCACCTAGGCCACCTCCTTGATTCTCCATCTATCTATGGGGCCTGGAAGTCTCCTAGTCAGTCAAGCTTAAGTAAATGCACTTTGTGCTAGAAAAACAGTGAAGATACACGCACTTACTCAGTCTTTAACATTAATATAGGAGTATCACAAAAGCAACAGAGGTAAGCTAGTATCTGTGAAAAATATGGGTTCTAAGAGACAACACCTCTTCTTGTGAACACCTGCTGGATCTCCTCCTACCTGTTCACCCAGGCTTCTGGTATGTTATGGGCAGCATAAACAGTGAAGCTGAGCTGGGAATCTAGGCCGATGTCCACACATGAAGGGCTTTTAGGTATGCCGGCAAGCTGGAAATTTGCATCAAAGCTGCTGCTGTAAACATGGATGAGACAAGAAATAGCCATGGAGAGCTCAGTCACAGCAGCCTCTAATAATGCTGAGAGGAGAGACAGAAATAAATAAAGGTTAGCAATAGGTCATTTATGAAGAACGATATTTATCTTAAACCATCAGTTATGGCTTTGAAATGCTTCCTAATAAAATTTAATTAAAATGACATAACCTACCAACTGAAGCCAATTAGCCATCTGTGCTTCTGGAACCAGCCTTAGCTCATTTCTGGTGTATCATTAACAGTCTTTCATTACAGTGCTTTCACATTAAGGCATTTTTAAAGTAAGCATTTTAAACTACAGCAAGTTAGTGTATGCCTCAGATATGCCATTTTAGTCTGTTAATTTTTGTGCTAGAAGGATTTTTATTATTATGTAGGTATTTTGTAATCTCAGCAGCTAAGTAGCTACTTAGTTCAAGGGAACAGGCAATGCAGAAGTAGAATGGAGAAAAGGCACTAGTTAAATTTTAAGACTATAAAGCTGTTGCAACTGTAGGTAAACAACACATTAAATATATACAATAGCAGCCATAATCAGACACAGTCAGCATTCAGATAGTCATGGACTGGTGATAACATTACACAACGATGGACGCTGAAATACATATCTATATGGATATATGTTAAGTGTAGGCTCTACCTTCATTTTTATCACACCTTTATTTATGTTATTTCCTCTGGCTTCAGCTCTGCAGTGCTCTTTTTCTGCAATTACTGGCTTTTATCCATCTTCCCTCTCTCTGTGTTTTTGGAGCAGCTAGGGATTGCCTGATTGCCAGTGTAAATTAAAATCCCCAGCCCTGGCAGCCTCCATCGAGTGAAGAGAGCTGGTACAAGCACTCATTTCTCAAGGGGCAGGTCGAGAAAGAGTCAGAGTACATTGTATCATTCCAAGATCAGGATGATTTGTCTTCCTAGAGGAGTACTCCAAATTCTCCTCCCTCTCCCCTCTAGCTCATGGGTTCCTACATGATCTAGAATGTACTCTCATCACCTGTTACAGTTCCTGACATACTTCCTAAATTTGTGTGGCCACTGTATTTGGCAGCCATCTATTAGCTGTCTAATAGTGGGTATTGAAAAAAAAAGAAATTATTAGGAATAGGAAGCCTGAGACTTGTTTATATTAGCTTTTTATACATACAATAGGTGCAGGAATCCTGCCCAACATCAGATACAGATACCACAATTCACTGGACTTCACTATCTCAATTTCCTGACAGAAACCTTGAAAAAACATATCCTCAGTCTGGAATTTTATTCCACTTCTTTGATAGGTTTTGCCTTTAAACTAGCAAATACTCGACTATTGAGTCACAAAATAGTCGCAAACAGTCCAAAGGAATTATTTCAGTCTTCATTTTATAATAGACAAATTTTAAGTATGTTAGAGAGATACATAAAAATGAAATAGTTTGACATACAGTGGGGTTTGCTACTGGAAATACTGACAGCAAATTATTACACTCATGAAGAACTGGTTAGAATACTACACCGTGTCGTGTTGTAGTCATCTTCCACATATGAAAACTGAACCATTTTGGAGATGGACAGGTTAAGAAATCTCAGTCCTTTTACTCTTTGTTTGCTTATACTTCTCTGTCTAGCACTTGGTTTTAATGATCTTTTTATCTATTTTCTTTACTATTTTCTCCATTTATCATCCTTCACCATAATTGTTCTGAATAAATCTTTTGCTCTAATGAATTTTTTCCCTAGAATACCATTTTATTCCTGTACTCAGTTCTTTTGGATATATAATAACTTAGTGCCTTCCAAACTGTTTAATTTGCACTGAATTCTTCTGCATTCTGAGGAATTGCCTATAGTGATATACATAAAGTCTTCTTAAGAGGTCCGGAAGAGGACACCAGTGGACTATTACTTGAACCAGTATTTTCTATTTTATCTGAAAAGTACCACACTATTTACATTAAGGAAAAGCAGCCACTTAGGAGACTCCCTGGCTCCAATCTGTTCAAAGTGGCAGTCAGGTAGATATAGTGTAACAGCAAAACCTTTATTTATGCAAATTGGCCTACTGAAGTCAATGATTGCTGAGTGGAACCTCAGCATTTTCTCCAAAAGACAGTGAAATGTAGTTCAGAATCTGTGTAAGCTTCCTGCTGTGTGTTTAAACGCCATCAGCAGTTTTTAGACAATCCATATTCTAGGCTGTAAAGAAATGTTTCAAATTTTGTCTCCAGAACAACAGGAAATGTATTTCAGCTAAGCCACAGAAAGAAGGGAATACTCCTTGGACAAAAAAGTCAGAAGAAACATACATGATGGACAATATTTACCCTATAATAGAAAATTTACACATGCCAGGCAAGGAAGTGAATAAGATGCAATATGCCTATCTCTATATCCAAGCTATCTTGTCCACTGGCCATGTGTGCAGAAGTATGATTCTCATTATTTACCCAAGCCACAAAACTGAATGCCTGGTAAAAAACAGACAAACAAACAAACAAAAAAACCCCACCAAAACTGAAGGAAAAAAAATGAAAAACCACAAATTTTGCCTCATTTATTTATAACATGCTTCAATCTGTCAGTGGTGAGGTGAGAAAAAGTTTCCTGGGTGCCAGGGACCTGCCCACCCTACAAGATCTATGTGATTAAATGGGGCAAGGTTGGAAGTCTTCACTTAGTTGCAGACAAGTTGCAGACAATGTCCATGAGAGACACCCTTTTGAAGGGAGCTGGGAAATGTCCTTCTTTTTCCTCTCCCTCTCAGATTTCCACCTTTCACCTGTGGTTTCCACAGTCTGTGCCTGACTTCAGAAATGGAGCCAGTTTGGAAGCAGGGCCTGGTGGGGGGGACTACAGGCTGTCATTCTTGCTATGATGGCCTGTGAGGGGTGAAGGCAGCAATGGGGCAATCAGTTCAGCTGCCAGCAAAGGGAGACAAATGACACTTCACCATTATTTATCTAATTATTAGGAGATCCAGAATGAATCTGCTCAGGAATAGAGTTCCTCAGGTGTAAGCAAACATTCAAGTATGACCTGGTCTGCAGCTGCAGGATTTTTTCTACATTCATTTTCTTACTCTTGTCAGCTCTCAGTTTAAAAACACTCTATGGTTTCTGTGCCAGAGTCAGCCCTTCCCCCCCAGCTCTTCACTCATTAGGCCCAATAGCAATTAACTAAATCAGAGACAAACATCTTCAGTAGTCTGAAATGTCCATTACTCACATGAGTTTGTCATCATCTTTTTACTGTATTTTTATGAGTTGCTGAATAGGATTTGGTACGCTGAAATTATATCACCCATTCATGAAGCCAGAGAACTTTACTGATTTTTATGATTAATAAATCTTAGATGAGAAAGGACTATGGTGTTTCACTAATTTACATAGCACAGGCTATGGACTTCCTACAGCAGATTCACAGCTCCAGCTATGCCAGAGTTTATTTTCTGGAAAGGTGTCCCAGGCACAGCCAGTATCTAGGAGACAATGAATACACCACATCACAAAGTGAATTGTGACCAAGATTAATAATCTCACAACTCAAATCCCATAATTTATTGCTGGTGTGAAATTATTTGACATCACCTTCTCACTGAAGGTGAGACAAAATGAGACTTGCAGAAATGAGATAAGACCAAGGGAAGCGAACTATAACCTCAGCTGCCAGATATGGTTATTTCTGACACATCTTCCTTGTACATGAAGTCTGGACGAATAAATTTCACCCTTGGTGAGAAACAGAACAATCCACACCATCCCTGAAAGTGTTAATGAACATATCTGCAGGTACCTTCAAGATTTAGTAAGGAACATACTAGCTTATTCCTCACAGAAAACCATTCTTCTCAGGCCAGCATTACGATTCACATATTATTTTAGTGCCAGACCTTCCAACAGAGTAGGTACTTTGCTGTTATTGCACTAGAAGATGATGTCGATTCAATACATATTAAACATGCTCTCTCTGACTCTGTATGCATGTTTTCTCTGGGTAAAACATGACAACTATCTGGTTGAAGAGGATTTGGAATGAAGGCTTAAGACCCTTTTGACACCTTAAAGTTATTTTGGAGAACAGGAGCTTGATATTGTTCTTTCCCACTTATTTTCAGAAAGAAGAAAGAAAGTAAGAACCTAACTACA
>JAVJGG010000024.1:12918892-12929958 GCA_035590195.1 Aviceda cuculoides
CCCCCCCCCCCCCCCCCCAAAAAAAAAGAAAGCTTAAGATTTAGGTAAGGTGCTAAGCAGCATTAATTAGATCATTACTGTAATAAGAAAAAGGCAAAACATTAAAAGGCTGTAATGAAAATACTGATCAGACGCACTTTCCAAGCATGAATATTTACCTTATTGTTTCCTCCTATTAGTTGAAGAATCCTGTGAATTTCCCTTGAAAGAAACTAAAAAAATCTCCTGCTGTCCTCGTATCAAAAATGTCTCTGCTACATACACTTTATGAGGCCTTGGTAACTTCTGTTTAATTTTTTTTTTTTTTTTTTGAGAACTGGGAGGTTGCAATTATTTAAAAACTGGTCTTGGTTAAAACCCCCGTGGCTTTCAGAACAACATATCAGGATGTAACACAGCAGCAACTTAGAGGTAAAGAGCCATGCTCAGATTTGCAAACAATGAAATCAATAAAAAACTCTTCACATTTTTCCATATTTTGAAACAAAAAGTGATTTTTTCCAAAACAAAACTATAATGGCTTTTTACTAGGAGAAGAAGGAAGTGGAGCTTTCAATTTTATACAGGAAAACCTTCAAAAAACCTTCCATTTTTTCCTCTTCCTCCTTTTGGTTTTTCTTAGAAACTTTCTGGGGTGAGTATTTTTATGATCAGGTCCAGAAGCAACTATCAAATCCCAAGCACAGTTAGTGAACTTATACACCCTTAAATGTAATGACGACTCATTAAATGTATCGTCATCAAAGTGTCTAATTTCTCCATTCATTCAAAAAGACAGCAACTCCAGCAATTCAGTTGGAAAAGACTGTTGATTCAATATCATCAGTTCATGATGCATACTAGAATTTCTGGGATGGGTCCCAGAGAGCTACTGATCAAATTCCAAAAGCTGCTTATTATGTCTGATCCAGTGAAATCCCTGCCTGAAGTAGAAGGCTGTAGACATTGTATAAACATTCATTCATCAGCTTTTGAGAAACACGCACGGATTCAGTTTTGTACCAGCTTGCAGTCTGTCTTTTCATACTCCGGATTGCAGCAAACTCCAATGCTAAATCTCTATTAACACTAATAATCTTATTCTTTACTTTCTGGGAACACTTGATGCTGCAGAAAGGTGCTAATATCTAGAAATGCCTATCATTCCTCACATATAAGAAGAAATAAAAAAAAGAATACTTTGAGTACTAAAACATTAATATAATCTTCTAAGGACTTCATACAGAGGAAAAAGAACATGATCCCGACTTAGACATAACATGGATAAATACTGCTCTATTCACAGTAGTGGAATAATTTGGTCTACAGAGATAACACTATTAATAGAGCCAGTTATTGCAACACTAATCAAGGCTAGATATTTTGAATATAGTCTTTGACTTGCTTAGTCCATGCTGAATGACTAATATTAAACCTCTGATAACCTTTTATTAAAGAGAAAGATTAAAGCAGTTTCTAAACAAATTATTAAGTAAGGCTTTCATTTTAATAGTGTTCTTTATCTTTTTTGTGGTAGAAAGAATCTATAATAAAGAAAAACTCTTTTATGATACTCAGGGTAATAAATATCACTTGGGGGAGGAAGAGGAGAGGAAAGAGAAATTAGCAGGAGCAACTGATTGCTGCTTTTGCTGTTCAGATTTGATCCTGTTTTCTTCAAGATAAACATGAATACATATAAGATACAAGAAAGAACAATACAAGTGGGAAATGCAGTGTGTCTCCTCTGCTATCAATGCTGACTTCTTTTGCAATTGTGCTACTAGAGAAAGCAAAACATGTGGTTTTTAGCCTCCCAGAAATCTGGAAAAATTTACCAGCACTGAGCTAAGGTGGTGATTTTAACTTTACTTTTGGGTCACAGGCTTGCAAATTTTTGCATGCCTGCAATTCTAGCCAGCTAAGCATAATGAAGTAAAAAGAGGGTGCAAAGCAAATGAGACTGAAAAGGGAACACAAAGGTGATTTCAGCAGGAATGCACAATTCACCACCTGGCTGGTTTTTACTTCTAACTTCAGCAGGTGAAAATATCATCTGCATTCCTCTCAGTCTCTGTGTCCCCAGGTCAACGGATGGAAGGCTCCGTGGTATTACCATGAAGGTGAGCACTGAGAAGACAGGGACTAAGGATAGCTTGTGATCCCCAAAAGAAAAGACGTGTAGAATGGCTTCACCCACTTCTTAAGGATCAGACATAGGTTCCAGCAGATCAGTTTTGGCCATTGCTCTCACCCTTTGTTTTTATCAGACATGCCCTTAACACCAGCTTTCATGCAATAACTCAACTTTTCTATTAACACTTATTAGCCTAACTTTAAATATTTTGCTGGCTTTTAGAAGTTTATTTAATAGGTGTATATGTAAGGCACGTAGTATGTTAAAATATACATGGAATGTATATCACTACATGTAAGAGGTCAATTTAAATTTTGTTTACCTTGCACAACTTTGAATGTAGGCTTCTCCACAGAACGCCTAACGGCCTGGCAAGTTCTGACTTGCAATCAGTAAGTTGCAGTTTCTAATAGTACACTACCAAAAGTATTCTGCAATTGTTATGAAATTAGAATAAACAGACAAGCATCACTCTTCACAGTTGAAAGTTTCCCAGCATAAATAAATAGGTACAGAGAAGTAGAGAGTAAAAAATCCGATTCTTTTACTGCTATTCAATAAATCACATTTTCCTTGAGGAAGCTGCTGATTCGATGAAGTCCAAATTTGGAAATATCTTTAAGTAGATGAATGTTTTACATCCTTTCCGGCTAGGTTTTCTGAACAGCGTGCAGAGGGAGATGTTTCTAAGGTAGATGTTGATTAGTAACTATTCATTTTTTTTCATCATCAACAATTAGTTGCCATTAAGAGTGTTGAAAAAAAATTCATGGGATAAATGACTATATCCAAGCGAGAAGAATCCTACAAACTATTTACCTCCTCCTCCCTTCTGCACCTGCGTGTTCTCCCCCCACTCCCCTGGCCCTCCAGCTGCTTAGCTTTTCCTGGCAGTTTAAAATACAATTGCTGTTTCTTTGTTTGCTGTTCATGAAGTTGAGTAATGGTGAAACAAGCCTGGCATTTGGAATCCTGCATTTGAACCACCTCTGTGTTTGAAGGGCTGCTGCGATCTTTGTCGTTGGTTCACCTTTTTGCCTCTCTGAGCACATTGCAACCGAGAAAAGCAGATGGAGAAAAAAAGAAAGAGGAAAAAAAAAGCGTCTCAGCAGCCACTTTTTCCTGAAACAAAGTGGGGAGAGACGACTGTTTCACGGCCCACCCCAGCGTCCAGACGAGAGCCGGCAGGGCCCCCATGTCGCGGGCCAGCCGCAGAGGGGTAGAGCAGGAGCTGTGCCCCAGCGCGGGCGGCCTATGAATCTAAGCTGATTTTAACTGAGGAACTGGGTAAGGCAGGGTCTACGGTTTTGTCCATTACTGTTAATTAACCTGCTCTTCTTATGACAGTGTATCATTTAAGACAACGTGCTATTTACACAACAGAAGACAGCAAAAAACTAAAGCTTAGGGATGGAAGAATGAAAGCTATTGGGGCTAAGCAGGAAAACCATACACAAAACAAGTTTTTTAGGCTTTCTTGAAGTTCCTTATTTTCCCTTTTCTCCACAGAAGAAGTTGGGATTGAGGTCAACTGCTATGACCACCACTAACTGTAATCAGTTCTTTCACTCTACTATTTGTTCTCCATATTTGAATCTCCAGATTAGTTTTGGGAAATGCTACGTTTTATTTATATTTTTAGATCACTTAGATTTTAACTTGTATTGATTACCCTATAATATGTCTAAATATGTAAACATCTGCAATATGCCAACTATAACAGTGCACTAATACAAACAAACAGCAAAATGTGTGTTTTCTGATGATACATCTTGAATTAACATATTTTAAAAATAACACTTTACCTTTGTTTGGTGTTTCCACACTTTGAAGTGAATTCTGTAAAGACAAAAACCCAAAGGAAAAAGTAATCAGCTACTTCAGAAAAGACCAGATAGCAGTTATAATGGTGTTAGGAGTAGTACTCAGGGAAAATAAGGTGAGAAAGGAGAAGGATGTATCCTGATCTTATGATGACGGAAGACATGACTGGGATTCAGACATGACTGCTTCCTCTATCTAGCATCTCAGACAAGTCACTCAGAACCTGATTTCTGACAGTATTTAGGCATGTCAAGATACAAAGAAGCACTTAGTAACATATGAGGTGCATACACTTTTTCAGCCTCTGCATTGGTCTAACAGAGATAAGAATCCCCTCTCCATGCCTTCGCATGCATTATATATTCAGATATGAATCCCACAACCACACTGAGCAGGCAGAGCCTCAGCATCCTTTCAAAGCTGAGGAGTATCAAGTCTCCACTCAAGTGGCCTACAATTTCACCTGTGTTCCTGGGCCAAATCAGGAAAAATAGCTCTGCTCTTCAAAGGCCTTTGAGTAGGCAGCTAACCAGAGACAGCAAACAAAAAATATTAGGTGCAGGGATTTAGAGGGTGTTTATGCCCTTGGTGCCTTAACAGAGCTCTGGGTGCTCAACAGTAATTCAGTATCTGGATTCCCACCTCTCATATCCCACTGCTGTCAGCAGCAACTGCTGGGTGTTTGTGACCACTGAAAGGTCAAGCCAGTTATTTAGGGTGAACTGACCAGCCTAATTAAACTTTTTTTTTTCCTTATTTTTTAAAGCTGCTTTATTAAATCCCCAAGTACAATAACTGCCATCAATCAGACCTCACTCCAGGCTTCTCAGACACTGGGCAAAATTCAATACTGCTACACTGCCTATGCCTCCCCATCCACACAGGAAAAATCGTCAAGGCGGGTAGCTTGGCACATCTCCCAGGAGGACGGGCAGCACCCGCACCCCAGGTGGGACAAGTGTGGGAGACCAGCTTCCCTTGCTGACTGCTCAGTCTGCTCCATCTTTGCCTGTCTCTGACATCAGACTTGCATGTACCAAGATGACATAGAAATAAGTTACTGAGGTACAACTCTTGACCAGAGAGACTAGCAAGTTAATTCTGTGTTTCAGTATTGCCCATGGCTTGCGCTGTTTGAACCCATGTCCCTGAAAGGTTTACTATACTTTACACAGTCATTAATCTCCTTGCAGAGGGTTGAGAGTGCTTTGTGTTAGTACCTATGTATTCAGCAAGATGCTTCTTAAAAATGAGAAAGCATGCAGAGGTGACACAAGTAGTACAATACTGGATGTACACTCTCCCTCTGGAGCTGCCAGCATTTGTCTGGTAAATATGAAGGGAAGTCAAATGCTTACTTAAGGGGAGAAAAGCAACCTCCAGGCTGAGAAATATGTTTTCACAATCTTTATAATGCAGTGAGACAAATGGGAACAGAGACCTTTGTTAAATTCTCTCAAATTTTGGAAAGTAAACAACCTTTTGGAACAGCGCTCATAATTTCAACACAGTGTAGTCCATTTAATATATAGTGGATTAATGCCTGTTCTGGCAGGATTTGATCTCCTAGGACTTTTTGTGAGCTGCTGTAAGAAAGGAAGAAAAAAAAAAAGATATGAAAAACATTAATTGTGCAGCATGCCTAGAGTTTTCCCTGAACAGATTTTAAAATCCCAGGGTTAGGTTGGTTAGAGACTGAATGAATCAAACTTATAAAGAGACGCAATCAGTTAAGAAGAAACTATCGCTGGTGCCAGTTGCTTTCATAATCTCTTAACCACAGTACAGCAATGCACAGTACTGGCAGTGAGGAGGCAGTAAGGAGGTAATAAATACAGTTTAATTAAACACAGAAGATTGGAAGTAAGTTTCTTTGTTTTTCCTTTTTTTTTTTTTTTTCATAAAACCAGAATTAAATAGAAGCACATTGAGATTTTTTTTTTTAAAGTACGCAAGCGTACATGTACAGGTATGTATACACAAACATATACTGACACCCTATGTAATTTACATTGGAAAAAGTAAGCAGTAATTTCCCTGAGGCATTATGTGCACACAGAGCTTCCCAAATGGATGCATTAAAAGGTATTCCACACAAAACCACAACCATACATTACACTAAAATATCAGGAAACCATGGTGAAAAACCAATTAGAACCTTTTTTCTGGCATTTCTCCTTTACCCTACGTATAATGCTGAAGCACTTGAGATGTAACAGGTAGCCTCAAAAATTTCATTTTACTTGTGGTGCAAGTTACCTGCTTGTCTGAAAAAAGCCTTTCCTACCTAACAAAAAGTCTTGGGGGTACTATGCTGATGAACATAATAGAAAAAAATCAAGCAGACTGACAAGTTATGCTAATATTGCAGGATTTAATCATTTTGTCAGTACCCAGAATTCACATAAACTGCCCTTATACTTCAGAATGAGTTTAACTCAAAAAAGGTTTGGAGGAGTTGGTATTCCATCAAACATTCAACTGCTGAGTACTAATTTTGGCTACATATGTTGATACAAATAGGAGAGCTGGTCCATTGTCTTTGTATAAATATTGATAAACAGATAAAATCTGATTTGTTATATTTATATATTATTCTATACATGAGGTAGTTGCATATAATGTGTAATTTCTATTTTCATAAAATGGAACCATATTCGAGTTACAGAACACGTAGAAATATTTTTTACTGCTTTTATGACATTTATAGTTCAGTTGCTGCTGAGAAAGATGAATCTCTTTATAAAATCAAGACTGAATCTTTTCTAGATCACTGAAGTCTAATCGACTGTCCTAACACTTATTTCTCAAAGCAGTAAAAAGCAAGCAGCAGCAATAGCATTTGCTGGTACAGGAACGGCTGGGGTTTTTTTTTTTACTTTTTTTTCTTTCCCCCCCTCCATTTGTTTGAAGTCAGTTGTTAGTCAGGTCTGCTTCACCAAGGAGGGAGTAAGGGGGAGAGGGGTGTTAGTCAAGGTCATAGACAGCCTTTACAGGCAGGCTTCAAGGGACAGACAACCAGTTCAGCTAACCAAACCTGAAAGGGAATGTTAAGGGAACAAAACCTCAAGAACTTAAAAACTTTAAAAAATGAGTAACAATCTAGTCAGTAGTCTCCAAGAGAAATGTGGAGCAGCTTCTCATGTGAATATTAGGACAGAAAAATATTTTAAGACTAGTGATAAAATATTCAATCAGGACAGAAGCTTTTTAACATTCAGAAGAGGTTATTCAGGAACAGTATCATTTCACTCATTACAGATGAGCAAACACCATCATTATCACCACCACTTATCATTTTTAGCCTCTGGAGATTACAGCCAGGACTAGCACTCTACTGTGCTGGAAACTGTACATATAGATAAGGAGAAGCGTTCCTTGCTTTGAAGAGCTTATAATTTAAAAAGGTAAAAGAGAAAAAGCAAAGTGTATTATTTCCTCTGTGCGAGGAAGTACACGGAAGTTGGTTCAGCAGAACCTGTATACATTGGACACAGTGTAGTTGGAAATTGGACTCTTGCTGGACAATGACTGATGGTAAGCTGGGAACACTTGCAGCAGGGTTTTTTGTTTGCTTGTTTGGGATTTTTTGTTTATTATTTTTTGTGTGGTTTTTTTTTTTTTTTTTTACAATGGGATAGATCAGCTCATAATTCAATTATTTGACTTGTAACAATGACTTAATCTCTAAAATAAAAACAGTATTTGCATGCCAGTGACTCAGAAGAGAAGCAGAAGAAAACATGAACATCAACAGAAACCTCAGACTTGAAAAAGGTGACCTGTACTCTTTTGGTTTTATCCCATTATCTTGTTCTTCATGGCATGACATGTAAGGTTTTCTGATTGCTCAGGACAAGCCACACCAGTAGGAACGGATTTCACTCTTTGACCACTACATCTATCTCTCTGCCGGAATTCAGAGAGGATGGGGCTGAAAATGGGCTCAGGGATACTCAGTAAATATAAGCCAGTTTACGTGTTGGGTTCACAGAGCTGACTTGAACATTCAAATAGAAAATATACTAAATTTTTCTTAACTCCAAAAGAAATCTTTTAAGAAATTATTCCCAATGCATTTCTTCTGCTCTAATTCCTTCCTAAAGGAGAACATGTTCTGTAACTGTCCTCCCTATCTTTTTTACTGGAGTAAGCTCTTTATCTATCTCAAGAAAGATTCTGGGTTGACAAAATACTTTTCCCAAGGGGAAGATGCTGATCTGCCTAATGCCTCTCAGGACAGCCTGGGGTTTAACTGAAAAGCAGAGCATGTGAATCCCTTGTTATGTCTTTAATCTCATTCTCTACTGTATTTGCTCTTTAATATACAGGAACAAGATTATCTCCATTTAAGAAGAGTTATTTCCATTTAAATCAACTACATTTTAGATAAATTGTGTGCTGTCACAGACTCATTTATACTGGAATTTACCCAGAATAGTGACTTCTAATAATTGATGCTGAAGTGGATATGGAAAGATTTAGGATGCTATAGAAACAAGATTTACAGTGAGTCATGACCTAGAAGGGACGAAAGAGAAGGCGCTTAAGCGAATCAGCCTGGTCAGCTCTAAGCAACAACAAAAAACCCTAGAGCTATGTTGTTTCTTGCAGCTTGGTCCTTGCACAAGGTTTGTTAACAATCCTTGCCAACCTTCAGAGAGACAGCACCCGTAAAACTAATTCCAGAAGGCCACAGCTGTTTCTGCCCAGGGCCATGCAGCAATACCTGCTCTGTGTTCTCTAGTGTCCTCTGTTCCAGAAACATGGTGCAGGGATTTACTTACAACCCAGACCTGCAGAGAGCTACACTGACATTCTAGAGTTGATTTGCTTGGGTCCTGCACCTTACCTAAGTTGGAAGCTATTCCTCCCACACCATCTAAGAGGAATAAAAAGAGGCTAAGAATGCAGAAATTTAAGAAAAGAGGTTTTCTGAATCTCTCTGGAGCCTCTTCAACTAACATACTTTCTGCTCTTCAATGAGTCTTTTCACCTCAGGAAGTTTACCCCTGTGAGATGATTATTTGAGGGTTTGAACCTGTCAAGAGTTAAGTGTATATGGGTGACAGTATATAATTAATTTGCTATATATCACTCCTATGACACAAGAAATGTTATAACAAGAATTATGCTAGCTTTCCCCAGTCATATATGTGGGACCTCAAACTGCGTATCAGGCACAATTGAAGTCCACTTACATAGGTAGACATGTTTCTAATTAACACTCACTAGTTAACTCCATTAACACTCGTTATCCCAGTGTTTACTTTCCTGTCCCAGGTGTTCTTACACATATCACAAGCCATAGGCTAAAAAACCCAAAAAATGCAAAACAATAAAGAGAAAGAATAAAAGTTTTGTAAGCAGGTAACGGTCTGAGAAAACAAGCATCTTGCCCAGTTTGGCATATTTTTCTAAACAATATTTGCTGTGAGAAAGAATGACAAGACAGAGACCATACAAGGAAAGAAACTTAGTAACTTATTAAACTTTTTTTTAAAAGTGTGAAGAAGGTATTTCATTACGGTGGGAAAGAAATAGCATGGCTTAAGGTTACACTAGACTAAATCCAAGTGATTAATGGTTTGATTTTCAAAATCAAAGAGCACCTGTACTTCCAAGATGCTGACTTCAAAAGAATGTTTGAGTGCTCAGAACTTCTGTAAATAGGTCATAGTGACTTGTCCGAGATCATACCAAAGTGACTGATGACAAAACTGAGAGCAGATACTGCCCTCCAAAGTCCCAGTTCACAATTATACAGTATCCCCCGGAAAACCCACTTCAGTGTTCTGAGTATTCCAACTGAAATCAGGACTATATGATGCTGGTCCTTCTCTGCATAAATAGCAGAGACATTTCTATCAGAAAAACTCATAATTTAAGTGACATTTACAGAAGGAATGTGGTTTTTTATTGTTAACAACCTATGCTAAATGTATAAAAATCAAATACTTTGAAATTGTGTGACTTGGTCACTAAGTGATGTGGCAAAGGAGAGATTTGTATGCTTGGTGGGAATAAGAAAGAACAACCAGAGCATATCAGTTACAGTTAAACACAGGACAAGTCCTCTTGCTCCTCTATTACACATTGTCAACAATCTTCTCTTTTTTTTTTTATAGTGCCTCTACCTAATGCTTGTCAGAGAGAAAATATGCTGTAAGATATATGTAGTAAGACATTGATCAATCAGAAAATTAGTGACACCCATTCAAGATCCAGTTTTAAAGAGAAAAATAGGACATCAACTTGCATCTTTTACCTGTGTTTTTGCCAGTGGCACTGCACGGAGTTTCTTGACTGCATCAGTAATGTCTCTGGTTTCCACAAAACAGAGGACACTGCAGATTGCTTTAGCTACTTCAATCACATTATCAACTTCATGCTGTTGATAGCAAAGAAAAAGAAAAAAAAGCAAACAGTAGACACCATTTATCACGAATGCCTTACCATAAACATCGTGCCAGTAACAATGTAGGAAATCATATCTGCTCATGCAAAATTCAAACACACCATGCATTAGTCTGGCTATGTTGAAATCACTAGTGACTAGTAGTTTCCTAAGGATAGCATAATTTTTGTTGAAGTCCAATTATCTACCACAAAATGTGCCTTGTTGAAAAATGCAACAAATTTGTTATCTAAGACTGATTTTGAGGCAAAACACTGGTTTGTCTGGACTTCATGAGCATAGAAGCACTGTAAAGAAACTTCTGACAAAACCTGAACCCAAATGATTCACAAACATTCTGAGGTTTTTATGATACTGTGAATTTATCCCTATTATTGTCTCCTACCCATCTCTGTGAGAGCTGGCAGACAGCCATGTTCCTCCTAAAAATAGTGACTGCGTGGGAGGCTGTATAATCTGACACCGGTGGACTGAATATTTCTGCAACTAGCTTTTCTGCAAAATTTATATATAGTTCAGATTATTAAATCTTATTGATAATAAATTTAGATCTTTAAATATTACCATATGAAAAAAAAATCTCTAGATGAATAATCTAAGGATTACTTTGGGAAATTCAAAAAACCAACCAACCAAACAAAAAAACTTGGATCCCAAAGGCAGGCAAATGCAATCTTCAAATATCAACTACTCTATGTTGAGGAAAAA
>JAVJGG010000024.1:12936371-12946979 GCA_035590195.1 Aviceda cuculoides
GAGATGGCTGAACACCTGCCTGTCCGTGGGAAGTGGGGAATGGATTCCTTGGTTTGCTTTGCTTGTGTGTGCGGCTTTTGCTTTACCTATTGCACCGTCTTTATGTCAGCCCATGCATTTTTTCCTACCTTTTATCCTTCTGATTCTCTCCCCCATCCCACTCTGAGGGAAGCGAGGGTCTGCGTGGGGCTTAGTTGCTGGCTGGGGTTAAACCACAGCAACTGTGTATAAATATGGCAATGCTAACCAACCCATGAACATTCAGTGTTTTTTTGACATTGAGCAAATTTTTGGAGCTTTTAGCAAGGCAACACAGTGCAATAGTTTTGAAAAGAAAATAAAATAAAAAAAGGAAGGTACAAACAACTTGAGAGAGTCAGTCTTGGATCCGAGCTAGTCTAAATGGGAGGAAGACGACAAGTATACAGCATATACTTACAGCATTAATTTTTCAGTTTCCTGGCAGCAGCAGCACCTACTGCAGAACAATGCTAGGTTTCCTTTCTAAAATACTGTTTATCACCATCCTGCCTAAGCTGTGCTTAACTGCATGGATTAGACTAGCCATCATGTTATAGTTACTGGCACCTCAGAGTCTGAGATTATGGGCCCATGGACTGTAGTTCTTCTGATGCACTCATTGATTTACATTGTGTTTGGTTTTCAAGCTGTGAAATTCAGTGTGTGAAGCAATGCAGGGGCTGCTGGATTTATTTGTTCACATTTGTCTGTGAGAGCAATTCTGATTATTACAGAGGTAAGGTTCCAGTTCATTCTTTTTAATTCATCTCAAGAACTTCAAACAGTTATTTTTTCCTTCTCTGCTGGATCTAAACAGACTGAGCATCTCAGTCAATATGTTCTCTAAAACACAAATGTTTGTGTGCTACAATCAGAAATGTAACTACAGTACATGCAGACAACCCTAAGCATTATTTTACTTATCTAAATACTCACAGCTGTGAGGACACAGCAATATAGGAAAGTAATCTGCTGGCCTTCCTAGGTGCCAGGCAGATTTGCATAGACTGTGTTGAGCCCATTCTACTGCATCTCCATTCCACTGCATCCATCTACTCCATCTCTATTACAGCCCTAGCTAGATACAGAATTGAGGAATTATAACATGTGGCAAACATACATTCCAGTGCAGAATAAGTACAAAGATGTTGTTGCAAGTGCTGTTAGAAATGGCTGTTATGACTAGGTATGATACTATTGACTGGCCTACTCACAAAAAAATACTAGGGTGGTGCCACTTACTAGAAAAAGGGCTTTTCTTCACTGTATGGCTCACCTTATAATTTTGGTGGTGCTTCAAATCCAAGTACTTTCTCAACATAATTGTGCCAGTGCTTTCAGCTCAAAAAGTTGCATCTAATGGGGAAAAAGAATATGTGAACACTGTTAAAGTTTGCTCCAGGGAGTGATTTTTTGATCCCTAGGTTAAGGAGTGTGTGAAGGCTTGTGTTCACAATACTTGGAGTAGCCACAGTTAGATAGAACCAGCTGTGCATCCTGTGTAGCGACAACTCTACAGTGCTACTAATACATGTAGGGGTTTTATTCTTTGAAAAGGAGGAGTTCAGTTCAAAATACCCAACATAATATGAGGCAGTCTGTCATGGCAGTGTTTCCATACCATAACGTGGAAGGTCTGTAATGCATATCCTGGAGCAAGCCTTAAGCACAACACTGGAAGACTGCATATGTGCAAGGAGTCTAGAGTGGTGCTGTCTCATGTACATGGCCTGCAGGAAGCAGTCTCTGGAATGAACCAGGAAGTAGATGAGAATCAGGTTAGAGAATAGTTAAACTGGACATACATATGTCCATGGGCCCTGACTGGATGAACACACGAATGCTGAGGGGGCTGGCTGATGTCATTGTGAGGCCATTCTTGATAATCTTTGAACAAACAGGGTGATTGGAACAGGTGTCTGAAGATTGGAGGAAAGCAAATGTCACTCCCATCTTCAAGAAGGGCAATAAGGAGGGTGCAGAGAACTACAAGCTGATCAGCCTCAACTTAAACCCTAGGAGGGTGATGGAGAAACTAAACCTGAGAACCATTTCCAGGCACATGAACTACAAGAAGGTGATAGAGAGTAGTCAGAATGGATTCAAGGGAAAATTGTGCTTGACCAACCTGATAACCTCCCATGATGAAATCATAGGTTTTTGACACAACACTGTCACCCATAACAACCTCGTAGAAAAGCTAAAGAACTATGGGCTGAACGAGCAGAGAGTGAGGTGGATTGAAAACTGGCCCAAAGACTAGGCCCAGAGGGTGGTGATCGGTGGCACAAAGTCTAGTTGGAGATTGGTAACTAGCGGTGTACCCCAGGGGTCAGTCCTGGGTCCAGTACTGTTTAACATCAGTGGCTGATACACCAAAAGGTCGTACTGCCATCCAGAGAGAGACACCTTGACAGGCTGGAGAAATGGGCTGACAGGAACCTCATGAAGTTCAGCAAAAGGAAGCACAAAGTCCTGCACTTAGGGAGGAATAACCCCATGCACCAGTACATGCTGCAGGCTAACTGTCCATAAAGTAGCTTTGCAGAAAAGGACCTGGCAGTCCTCACGGATAGGAAGCTGAACATGAATAAGCAATGTGCCCTTGCAGCAAAAAAGGCTAAAGGTGGCTAAGGGTATCCTGGGCGCATTAGGAGGAGTATTACCAGCAGGTTGAGGGAGAAGATCCTTCCTCTCTTACTCAGCATTGTTGAGGCCACACCTGGAATATTGTGTCCAGTTCCAGGCTCCTCAGTACGAGAGACATGTATGTACTGGAGAGTGTCAAACAAAGGGCCACTAAGATGATGGAAGGACTGGAGCCTCTCTCCTACAGGGAAAGATTGAGAGCTGGGACTGTTTAGCCTAGAGAAGAGAAAGCTCAGGGGGGATGATCTTGATGTATATAAACAACTGAAGGCAGGGTACAGAGATGAGGAAGCCGGGCTCTCTTCAGTGGTGACAGGACAAGAGGCAACTGGCACAAACTGGAACACAGGAGGTATCGAGGGTGACTGAGTGTTGGCATAAATTGCCCAGACAGGTTGTAGTGTCTCCCTCCTTGGAGATATTCAGAAACCATTTGGACACAGTTCTGGGTAAGTTGGGCTGTATGCAAACATTACTTAATTAGGTCTTATACAAAGAAATACCTCATCTTCTCTGTTTTGAATCTGCTACTTTGACTTCATACTCCCTTTATCCTGCATTGGAAGATACAGTAAATGATCCGTTTCTGCAGACATTCTCTGTGCTCCTCAGTTTCATATACGTCATCTATAAAATATCCACCTTCTGTTATCTCTTCATCAGGATGAAGAATATTGTTACTTATTTGTTTCTCATATGGAAGGCATTTCATTCCTCTGAGCATCCTTGCTGCCCTTCGCTTCACTTTTTCAAGTTCTATTACATCATATTTGAAATGGGAGAAGCAGAACTGTCAGCCATATTCAAGATAAATGAACACCCTACACTGTTACTGTGGCATAACATTGTTTTTTGTTTTTTTATTTCTTTCGTAATAATTCCCAACCTTTGCTTAATCTTTTTTCAGCTGCTGGGCACCAAGCTGACATTCAGAACTATTGATTATAACCCCAAGAACTCATTCCTGGTGGTAAAAGTCAACTCGGAGCCTATAATTTCATATGTGAATTTAAGACTGTTTCCTCCCATCTACATTTATCTTCTCAAAATTTCATCTGCCACTTTATCACACACTCAACTCAGCATTGTAAAATCCTTCTGCAAATCATCACAAGCAGCTCCTGTGCACATTATGGGCAGCAAACTTTTGTCACTTAGCTATTACCCCCTTTTTTCTCAGATAAGTTAGAAATGCAATTGAGAGCACAAGGCCTGACCACAGATCTTTCTGGGTCATCACTGCTGGAAAATGTTTTCTCCTACCTGTCAACACAGTTCAAGCTTTTACTTTTTCAATATTTACTGAGCTTGTGGTTGAAGAAAGAAAGTATTTATTGCCCTACAGTATCAGAGGAAATTTTGCAGACCATAGTTGATTTGCAGCTCAACATCTTTTATCACATATCCCCACTGAAGATTCTCTTTGCAATGGAAAAGGCCACATGCTTTACATCACAAGAATTAAAACAGCAATAAGTAGTGTATGTATAGACTGTATGATTGGTTTGATCTCTATAGCAAGGACCAGAATGGAGATTTGGGCCATGCTCTGAGGAAACCAGATGGGTCCTCAGTAAGCATCAAATATTCACCTTGAACAAGTCACTACCTCTCTGTTTTCCTCCATCTGCTAAATGACAGGTGTGGCATTTACTGTTCTTGGCAAAGTACTTTATAACACATTGATGAAAAACATTGCAAAAAGTGTTAACAGCTTCTTTATCTAAGTGCATGAAATGGAACATAATGAAAGTTGAATGAGGAATCTATCTCATTTAGTGCTTGTCCATGGTAGGTTAGCTTTAGAGTCAGATGTGTTTTGAGTGCCAAGTTAAAAACTTGTCATAGATAGCCTCCACTACAAAAATAAAATAAAATAAAACAAAACATCACTCAACTGTGAAAACACAGGCATAATAAAGAGCAAATCTATTATTTTTACAGTATTTACCCTTAAAAATTCTCTAAGAGCAATGCACACGTGAGAATTATGACTCCTTCAATCCTGGGAATCTTTGGGAAACATGAAAGCTCTAATGAAACCTTCCATGACATGAAAGGGAAAAATGGGGAAAAATTACACAGATCTATAAATTATTATTGCTAAGCAATCAGTAAAGTCTGAAAATTAGAGTCTAAAACTTTGAACCAATTTTCTTTCTCTTTGGTATAATTCCTGTCCCCAGTAGGTCTCAGAATTGTCCTTTGGCACCAAGAGGCTCACTACAAATACAAACAAACAGAAATATTGTTAAATACCAGTGTTCTTACCGAGTCAGTCTCCAGGCACAACTGTCTTCTAACAGCTGATTCACACTGAACTGTGTTTGGTCATCCTCGTGCTGTGGAAGAGAAGCATATAGTGAGATATAGTGTTCTGATTGGAAGAATGCATGTTGGAGAGATTCGCTTGGTATTTTCCAAAGTCAGTGTGTTCTTTTAGGAACAGTCCTTTCAGAGCGTTCAGGATGTTTCAATCTGAAATTTTATTTGGTGACTCTCTCTCATGTTATGCTGGGTTGTACTATATAGGAGGCCAAACCAGTTTGTCACAGTAGTTCCTTCTAGCTACATATAGATGAAGACTACAGCCCAGCCTCAGTAAACCCTGCCTCTGCTTTCTTGTTACAGACAGCAGAAGGCGCCTTTTTGCAATGGCAATATACACCAGCCACAAAGCAGAAATTGGTTTTCATTCACAATCCCTCTGCTGCTTCCTTTTCTAAGAGAACAGAACAGAGAACACCTGTACCACCCTTTGCAACCCTTCTGAAGGGACTTCTCTCAGTGAAGTCACAGAGATGATCAAGGCGCCAAAGCATTTTTTGTACGAGGAGAGGCTGAGCTAGGACTGTTCAGTCTGGAGAAGGGAAAGCTCAGGGGGAATCTTATCAATGTGTACAAGCATCTGATGGGAAATAATGAAGACGAGGGAGTCAGACTCTTTTCAGTAGTGCTCACTGACAGGACAAGAGGCAAAGGGGACAAATTAAAACACAAGAAATTTCGCGTTAACACAAACACACACAAAATACTGTGAAGGTAGTCAAACACAGGAAGATGTTGCCCTGAAAGATTGTGGAGTAGGCTTGAATATCTGCTGAGATACTCAAAACATGGTCCTGGGAAGCCTACTCTAGCTGACCCTGCTTCAGCAGAGGGATTGGACTAAATGATCCTATGAGATCCTTTCCAGCCTAAACAATTCTGTGATTTTTGTCTGATTTCATATATTCTGCTGACCAAACCTGTTCCAATTCAGATATAGTCCTTTCTCTAGCCCCATGGATTTGTTGCCTTTGATGCCTTAAGCCTTCCCACCCCATGGAGGTAGCCTAGCCCGTGCTAGGCATGTACTGACAGCTTGTAAGCACCACCATGTCCTGAAAATTCTGCCTTTTTTCTGACCCATATCCCTATAACTCACAGGGAAAAGTTACTGAGGGGCTTGTGACAAGCATGACCCCAAATTCACTGGTCAAGGATTACAAAGGGAAAACACTTATAAACAGGTATAACCCTGAGAGGGGCGGGGGGATGAGAGAGAAAAGAATTAACTAAGAGAACAGAAGCAGGAAAGCAGCACATAGGCATCTAGTGGTGATGAGCTAGGACAGCTGCCAGACATTATTTTTCTTAGTATCTCTAGAGCTGTAAATGATGGCTGGGATGGGCACAGCTTAGGCAACCAGGTTACAGCCTATGTATTTACATGCATACTGATCTAAAATATTTGTTCACCCAAAGGTGAAGCAGAGGACAGAAATTGTATCTGGCCAAGGATACAGAAGAATCTGAAAAGTGACTCCATTTTAGGCTGAACTAAACTAATGAAACTTTCAAGTTCTTTGTGAAGGGTAGAAAAAAATGGTTTAACCTTAAGCAAAATATATCAGTAAGGAAAAAAAGGTCTGTTAATATTTTCCTGTTATCACTTTCATACAATAAACACACACACACAAAAAAAGAACAACATAATCCAACAGTGATGAAATACGATTCATGATTCCCCCTCCCCCCTTAAACTGAATTTGAAAGAAAATTTGTATTTTCTAAAGAAAAAAAAAAAACAGTGTTTCACTTGCTTGGCTAAAACAGCCTTCTCCTAATATTTTGAATGTTAGTGAATTCAAATATTGAAAGCTTGTTCGGAAGAAAGTGACCACACTAGCAATTTTTTCTAGTTAATTGAAGTATAGTAGTCATCTAAAGCTAACATTCCTAAGTAACTTGTGTCTCTGCTATGGTTGGATTCAATTTAAATATGTTAATTAACATGTGAATTAATTCACGCTAATTCTGCTTTAGATTGCTATATAGAGAATTGGCAATAGCACTATTTAAGGAGTGGGATCTTGCTGAGCTAGATACATTACAGATGTTCTGTAAAGAATTCCCATCTGGAGTGCTACTATCTCTTTTATCACATAGTGGCAACAAGTGAAAGATTAATTAGATGAATGAAGTGGAAGGGGGTGAAGGTAAGAAAAACATTCTCATGCATTAAGCCTTGAAAGTATGTCTCATATATAAGCACTAAGCTCCACTTTGTCTGGGCGTTTGATCTTATACAAACACCTGTGTTCCTTATCTCAGTGTATTGACATGAGAGTGTTACATGTTATTACAGAGGAGAAGACAGAGTAAGTACTTGGGGGTTAGGGGATGCATTTGAGAATAGATGGTATTTTCTCAGCTGATTTCAGAATCTGTCTCTGAACCCCACTAAGTTGCTCCTACAAAAATGATGATGAGACACAAAAATAGCTCACGGATGCCCATTTCCTGAGCACAGCACTAAGTGTGCTACATATGGCTATGACCTAATAACTGCTGGTTTTGCTCACAACTCATGTCTTCTGCCCATGCCATACTCTGAGGATTGGAGCATCTGACCTCTGACAGCTATCATGCTGCTTCAGTGCATGCTAGAGGACTGGTATAACATCTCAAGCCTTGAGAATATTTTGTAGTGCTACCATAATCAGCAGCATGCATTCAAGGAACAAAATAGCACCCAGCACTCTATAGTTGCTTGCTATAATACCATGATTTGAATTTGCTGCTTCTAGACAGAGCAACAGTCAATCACATCCATCTTGACTCTCAGCAGGTCATATGCTTTTTTTTTTTTTTTTTTTTAAAGTCACATTACCCTACAGATGAGTAGTGTGCGTGTTCTGCAAAATCCACCCTGTATTTTTACAATGTCGCTGCATGCTTAGCTGTCACACTGCCACTTCTGGAGACCTTACAAATAGGAGAGCACATCTTAACTGAGAAATCACAGGGACAAGCCTCGAGCTATAGAACAAGATTGATAAATGACAAGCTTTGTCCTTGTTCTCATACACTGATAGGACTAGGGGACAGGGAGGGATGAACTCCGAAACAACATGATGCAGATGGAAGGAGGGAACCCTGAAGCTTAGAGATATATGTGATTGAGAGAAACTCAGAAGTTTAAGGGGATCTGATGGACTAGGTCAAAAGGTGGGTGCATGTGAATTATTTGGCACCTGAATACATATGGATGATTATTATATAGAATGGCTGTCAATATATCCATGTGTTTCTGTGATACTAGTTAAACTACAGCCTTAGTGGATTTTTCTATAAAATAACATATTCCAAAGTTCAGAATTTGGAAGGATTCTATAGGTCACAGGTCAAATTCTCCCCAAGAGTAAGTGCAGATTAACTCACAAAAATAAACATCAGCTGCATATGTGTATAACTGAGCTAGCTGAAGAATCTTAAAAGTCTCAAAGTTCGTGCCTTTTTAAAAAACAACAATGACAAAACCCCAACACACTATTTTCACATCTTTTCATATGAATTCTGATGGAGGGCAATTTTTTTTTCCATGAACTGCCTCTAATTGCATTTTATGACCAAACCCACAAGTTTCAGAGAACAGCAACAACAAAGTTAACCAGGAGCTTACTGTTGACTACCTCAAATCCTTGAATTCAGTGTGGCTGGAGCAGGTTTCAGCAGACCCAAAGCGATCTACAGAACTGAGTCCAGAGCAAAAGGAAACACTGCAGCTTTCAATGCACCGCAGTCTGTGTCTCCTCCATCAGGTTTTGGGGGGTCCTGACAGACTTGCTGGTGCTCTGGCCTGCGAGCAGGACCTCTCCTTTCTGATACGAGTGCTCTGTCACAAGCATGCCCTGGAGCTGGAATAAAACTCTGGGTCTATGACTTATGCCAGCTCAAGAGCTGCTCATGTTCTTTGCTATTATTAGCAGCTTGAAGTAACTTCATGGCCTGAAGCTTTCAGAGCCGTGTCAGTTACCATAAAGGGGTGATCAATAATTCTGTCCTGGTTTCAGCTGGGATAGAGTTAAGATATCTTAAAATGTCACCCTTCCTGGTTAAACCCTATCATAGGTTATTAAACAGCAGCACAATTTCAAGGGATATTTAAACACAAGAAAAGGCTCTCTTCTACTTGAGGTACTACACAATCCCTCTAAAAAGTCACAAACTTTTAAATAATGGGAAAAAAAAAAATCACCCCCTTCTTATCATGATGGACTACTGACTTTTCTTATCTGTGATATGCCCAGAAAGTTAACGCTTAACTCATTATGTCTGGCAAAATGTTAACCCTGTTAACAGTGGTATATATGAAAATAAAAATGTTTTTGAACTTTCAGGAAATACTGCTTGCTGGCTGCTTTAGTCCAAAAATTCCTTTCTGGAAGCAAGCGAGGCTCTTGTTAGAAATCCATAAGTATTCTTTGCTGCTTCTCCACTGCAAAGATTCATGCTTTCCCCAGATAATCAGTATGTGGGGACAACTCTGAAAAAATGGGTGTCTCGGATAGGTAGAGCACTCCCGAGAAATGCTATCTGGATAAAGGTTTCTGCTTCTACGCTGTTCAACCACACATTCTTCCCAAATACCACCTAGCCACTAGGAATTCAACACTTCTGACCCACTTCAACTTGTGGAGTTTGTGCTTAAGACTTGCCTTTTAGAGACAATCTAGGTTAAAATACAGAGCAGGACAGGTGTGCAGCAGTCATTATTCAGTATTATTATAATCTGTGTGCACTGGGCCACCATCTGACAAGAGACTATTGGGTTTTCTCCACATTCATTGTCATTCTGAAGGTTTCAATGTATGGAGAAAAACCTGCAAGGTGCAGAATTCCCACTCCTGTCAACAGAAGCTCATTGTCTGGCTAGAGATGGTATAAAACCAAGCTTCAGTATTTTTCTATACTGAAAAAGATAAACTAACATTCCCTGTATAAGCCTTATTTGGAAGTTTAGTAGGAATCTAGCATCTTGAAAACTGGGGTCTTAAAATACTTTCTTCAAGCATGTTAAGACCACTAAATCTCATGTCTCAAAAAACCAAAATCAAATTAAATGTCACCCACTGGCTGAAAGACCAGTGATTCCATGTAAAGCCCCAGGCCAAATTTCTTCCTTGTAACTGCTCAGTTCAAGACAATTTCCTCTTTCCAAATACTTCATAACAGAATGCCAGCTTCCCACAAAAGGAAAGGAAGTAAGCATTTACCTTAAAAAAAAATTTTCAGCTGAACTCACAAAAGAACATGTAGTTATTGGCCAAAGTTCATATGCTGTCTGGTTAAAAAAAAATAATTAGTTGTATATTACTTATAAGTATCCACTTATATTTGTTATTAAGCATAATATAGTAATCTGCATGTACAGACAGATATTTTTAACCATGCATCCCAATTTCAACAGTGTTATGTAAGGTAAGCAAGAATCACGAAGGCAGTCTCTGGATGGCATCAGTCTAGAGTTTTGCTTCCTTAGCACACAAACAAGCTTTAAATCTTCAGAAGACACTCCTAAACATAGAATCATAGAACAGAATCATAGAATCATTTAGGTTGGAAAGGACCTACAAGATCATCGAGTCCAACCGTCATCCCTGCCCACTAGAC
>JAVJGG010000024.1:12947079-13007213 GCA_035590195.1 Aviceda cuculoides
CTCAAGGAGTATGTCATGAGAGACAGTGTCAAAGGCCTTGCTGAAGTCAAGGTAGATTACATCCACTGCCTTCCCCTAGCAGATCTATATAGACCAAGTAGGTAATTTGCTTTATATTTTAGTTTTTCTGTTTGAAGACAGAGTAACTTGTAGAGAATCAATCATTGACTTGGAAGTTTGAAGAGTAGATTGTCAGGAAATTGAGTCTCCCTCTTTTCAGCATATGCATGTAAAAAATACCTTCACCACATGCTATATGCATGTAAGTAGCAAAACGCATTCACATCAAACTTCTAATTTGTGTCACTGATTTCTCAGGCCAGAACATGTTAGAAACCTGCAGCCGCCCAGCAGAAGGGTCAATAATCTATTATTCTATTTAAAAAATAGAGATGCTGACCTAAAAAAGGTAAATAATTTTTCCATCATTACACATACTTACGTGCATCCATAATTATATCTAATCACCAACACTCCACTCTTTTCAAGCTCTTCTTTGGCAGCACTATATGAAAAATGAAGTTTTCCATGTTCTAACACAGGATATCTTGTCACAGATCTAACACCAGAAAGGACTATGATGACCACCTAAACTCTGTTTAATGCAGACAATGGAAATCACATGGTGATTCCTGCCTTGATCTCAACAAATTGCACTTAAGTGACAACAAGTTACCACAGATACTTTCCCAAGACAAAACTCATTTCAATGGTCACTGGACGTGTTCTTTTCGCTGGTGTGATATGGAGATGGAGTGAGAAAGGACTCATGAGATGGACACTTGCTCACCCCCTTCTGAACATATATTCAAACATCAACTTATTTTCCCTAGACTGAAAGCAAGCAGTTGGCAATTCATTGATCTGAATAATTTTTGAAGAAGTGACCTACTGATGAAAGCTTCCATGTTTCCTAATTTACTTTCTTTTGGACAATGTTATACCAAGAAGAATCAATAGGTTTTAAAAAATAAAAAATTAGGTGAATAATACTGGCAGTGAAGAATGCCAATAATTTAAGCCAGAATTGTACATATCAGCACTAAATTATTCTGCTTTTATCTATAAACTCGTTAAAATATTAAATATATATATATATATGTTTGGCTGCATTATAGCCCTTTTTTAATGCTCCAGGTAACATGTTGTATTGAACTTGATGCTCCACATGGTGACACATAACAGAAAGGAAAAGAAAGCCCCTACCCTTTTTTGTTAGAAAGCTGCCATCTGACCCATATATTGACAGACTCAGGCTGATAGCATACCAATGCAAAGCAGGTAATTAGTACTATCTGTGAACAGAGTCAACACACTGTCAGTGAACACTGCCCAGAACAAAGTTTCTGCTGTATTGCAAACTTTGGGTTGGAAGTAATTCTAGGTGGTCCACTGGGAATAAAGCTCACATTTAGTAGCAGAGGTCAGTGTCATTAAAGCTGTAAAGACTACATGTCCTTACAGACAATATTTCTGCATGTCTGCAAACAAGAACATATACACACACACACAAGTATGCATCACACGTGCATAAACACACGAACTGTGATTCTGGCTTTTATCAGCCTAATCTGGTTTTCAGTGATAATGACAAGAATCCAGATCTAATTCATTTTACACAGTACTTTGAGTGGTTTTGCTCTTGTTATATTTCAAAACATAGAAAGGCTAATAAAAAAAATAAGAATTCTCTGCCTACCTGAAATAAATAGCATTAAATTCTGACAAAACTGATTTTTTTCTAAAAAGGTAACCCTTGGTCTTTTTCAGTTGTGTGTTCTCTACAGTAACTCACTAGATATAAGTACAGGAGCAAAGCAGAAATGTTCCCCAGTACATTTCAACTGGAGTTCAGCAATAATATATGCATTCTCAGGAAAGTAAATGATCTCTCTTTGACTATTACTGCAGGTTGCTACATAAAAGGATCAGTGGAATTTTATTCGTTCAGGGATGCTGAAAGAAAGAGGAGGAAAAAACCACGACATACCGTTCGAGCCAAACTTTGCTTCAAATTACTAGTGTCATGTAGTCGAAGCTGAATGCAGGTGGTTGCCTTGCGAAGACTTTCATGGCTGCCCAAAGTATAATTACTGTAGTTTGGGGGGGAAAAAAAAAAGTTATCTCTGCTTGCCACTTCCTTCTCTCCTTCTCCTAAAAGCACTGGTGGACTGAATTCTAAGCGCAAAGTAGATTGAATAATATAAAACAGGTATTTGGCACCCACTTCCATGAAAACTGATGGTGTTTGCTTCTGGCATATTTTCTGGTGAAACAGTTTAAGAATAATTGCTTAGTTGTATCTTTCACCATTAAGTTCTGTAACAGAACAATGACAAAGAGAAATAATATCCTAAACAAACTGCACAAGCTCACAAACCTTGAGATTATTCATGAATATTCTTAAAACCAAATTAGTGCAATTTATACTAAGTTACTTGTTTATGAATGCACCACTACAGTATGACTTGTAGTGTTTGATACCTAACCTGAAAATCAAATATTAACTATGAGTTTGAAAATCACATACATTAAGACAGGTGGCCCTTGATTCTCAAAAAAGTCAAACTTCTCACCCTGTACAGGTCACGTAGAGATGGTAAAACAAGCTGCGAGTCAGTCTTCCTCCTTCTCAAATAATAGGAGAGCTAAGGTCAGACACAAAGCTCTACTCACTCAGCTGGAGTGGCTCCTACAAGCTACTCTGCTGGTCAAGGATGCTCTAGCCCCCCACGACAGGGGAATTCCGTTTTCTTATTTGCCTCTTCAGAGTAGCTTCTAGTCCACTTACCACTCTTGGCAACTTCTTCTAAGTTATAATACAGCCTTAGTATATCACTCTTAAAATTACTTGTAACAAAAATAATTTCAGTTTCCCTTCCCCTTTTTGTTTTAATCAGGTGAAATAATGCAAAAACTATTTCAGAGTTAAGGCAAACATCTTTTTACATTTAAAAAAAAAAAATCCTTTGGGATATAACAGGTAGGAGAAGTGACACTGATTTTTGCATAGGCAAATTCATCACCAAAGCAAGTTAATATGCATATATATCATCAGTTACAACTCTAGTGCATGTTCAATTAGATTCATGTTGCTTTTTTCAAGCCTGCAACCACAAGCGCCAAAAGGAATATTCCATATTTATACAGATTTACAGCATGGTAAGTTATTTCAGAACTCCCTGGGCCATGAAGGAAAGATGATTCTTTTCTGGTTTGTCAAGTGCCATGGAAAACTCGGAATTCAGATGTAAACTGTGTTTCTTTCTACCTAAAAGGGCTTTTGATGGAATGTCTGCATAAAACTGGATGGATTTATTTCCATAAAAACACCCACCCTATGAATAAATCATGGAAAGTGTGACTTATGGGAGAGACCCATATCTCACACGGCAGCAGAGGTCCCCAGCAAAAATGAATGGTTAAACTTAAATAAAAGTGCTGTACACATTGCCATTCAGCACAATTACAGGGAATTCATATATCTTGTAAATGTTCTGCACCTACACTACAGCAGAGTGAAGTAAGTTACATAGTCTCCATTAGAGGTCACAAAAGGTATAAATGTAGATATAAGAGTAGATATATGATTTTTTTTTTTTTTTAAACAAATATATTAAAGGTCACAGAGGACAAACCCATTTCTATCTGACATAACAAATACCTAAAGCGAGGTCCTCTGATAGAACTTCCATATGTTTGCAAAATTCCTTGATTTTAAGAGCATGAAGTACAGATGTAAGACAGAGAAGTTAACACCAACACAGTGAAATACTTGTACTGGTGGAAAGCTTATCACTGTTTTGCCTCAACCCTTCTCAAATCCCCTTACTATCAAAAGTCCAAGATATCAGTTCCTAGTTCCTGAGACTGTACCAATGCATAGATTCTCTTCTTTTGCTCTCCAGCTCATATCTGCGTTGCACCTGCTCATGGCTTTCTTGAAACTTCTTCCTCTCCTCATTTTACCCAGTCACGTCTGCCTCATGACTGTAATCAAGAACTCTCCCATGATCCTTGCATTCTTTAGAACTGCCTCGCACCTGTTTTTTACCTTTTACCCTACCATTATTCCTGCTCTTTCCATTCTGCCATACCTTCAACCTTAGGACAGGTGTAGTAACAAGAAAATTACAAAGAAACACATCTGTGAGTCTTGAGTCACTTTCTTCTGATATCTCCAGCATACAGATTCCTATTGCAATGCCCACATTACACCATGCCAGTGACAGAAATTGGTATGCAGAGGAGCACTCTGCTAGTGTAAATTAGTATAGCTGTACCCTCCTCTGTAGTTACAATTTTGTACCACAGATGTATAAAAACTACCTTTTGCAAGTATAATTATTTCATGTCATCATGCTTCCAGGCGAAACAAGCTACACCAACAGAAGTTGAATTTTGTGGCTATAACCACACGTACACTAGTGGTTCGTGTTAGCTCTGCTGTGTCAGGCAGATACAATACATCATGAAATCCTTTATTGACATAGCAATGCTGCCTGAAACATTGCAGTCAGAAGTACTGGCCATACAGTTGACTTTGCGAACGGATTTAATTTGCACAAATACAAAGAGAAAAGTTTTGACAGGTATTGTGACACAAGAGACTAGACAAAATGGATTAACGTCTCAATAAAATAATGTGGAAACCTGATGTAGATAAGAAGTGAACTACAAGAAACAGAGATGTAGCTTTGCCATAGGTTGACAGACTACCTTCTAGCCATACCTCAGGCTGTAACACACCATGCAGATCTGCTACTATACCTGTACTACTAAGATAAAAGTAATATAGCCCCCTTTGGAGGATAGCATGATTATTAGTAACTGGTTTACAGTGCTCTGAGCTCTGTAAAGAAAACACAAATAAAAATGCTACAACATTATTAACTCAACAGTTTTCCCCCTGTTTTTAGCTGGAATTACTAAGTGCAGAATACAGGTTTGATGAGAATGCCATGACAAAAGACATAAAGCAAAAGGCAATCTTTGTCTTTAAGAGACATGGTAATGAACTAGTCAAAGCAAAGTAACTTGCTTGTTGTCCCACAATATATCAGAAGCAGAAAAAGGGAAAATTCCTCAGTCACTTGAGACTCCCTCACCACTAGATGATTTTGCTTCCCCACAGCAAGGTTCTCTGATGTGCTATAAGCTCCAAATCCTAATACAGTTCAGACTTTTTTTTTTGTGTGAAAGAACTCAGCTGAGCAGCATCTCTGAATGAAAAACTTAATCTGCAGTGACAAGAGAAAATGAAGTTTATTTTTTACAAAGAACATATTCATCCAAAAGGTGCTTGGTTCTTATGATCCCAATCTGCATGAATATAACTCTGCCCAGTGTATAATTAACAGCTTAAACTTCAATTTGAGTGAAAACCAATTCTTATTTAGCTCTCAATTCTCAGAGAATAGAATTAGTAAGGCAAAAAATGTCATCAATAAAGTCACAGGCAAGCATGTGAGCAGAAATTATAAGCATTTACACTTTTCTATTCCATAACCCTACTCACTATGTTAGCTAAACTGCAAAGCAGTAAGATAACTGTGCAAAAAGACATGTTTAGAAATAAAGCTTATAAATATCCTTGGCCTACATTTCTTTGCTGGGTCTGCATTAATGCAACATCTTGCTAGCAGACAGATCAATAAAATAAAATAAAATAAAATAAGAGTGCCCCATATTCTTATACACACTCATGTGCTTTGTTTTATTAGGCATTTCAGTATGTCCGAAGTAGTTCTAAAGGAAAAGGAGGATTGATTCATTGCTGTCACATGAGAAGGGTTGGGTTTGTCTTGCTGCTGGCATCGAGAGCTAGGAGTTATTTGACACAAGCTGCTTAACCCCAGTTTAATTTATTTTTATGTAACATCTTTCATGAAGGGCATCATAAAATCATTTTTTAAATCATTTAAAATAATTTTAAATCATCCATTTGAAATCTAAGGGAAGGCAGGAAACTGTAAGAGCGAGATTTAAAGGTAGATGTAGAAGGTTTGGATGATGGGATGATATAGCAAAGAATTTTTAGAAACAGCAGATGGCCCTCCAAAAAATAAAAGATGATCATGAACAGGACAAGTATAAGGAGTGGAGAGCACACCCACAGCTGGGAAACCCAAAGAAGGAGGGTGTATGGATACATACGAAAATCAGAAACTTCTGTGAACAGCGGTAAAAATTGATGAGACAAATATGGGGTTTACTCCTCTCTTCTTTCAAGGAGTCTCTGTCTTTCAGACAGGGTTCTGCCTCCAGATGCACTTACACTGAACGTCTGAAAAAGAACTGCAGCAAATCAACTGGGGAAGTAACCAACGTACACCTTACAATGACAGAAGGGTCAGGGACAAGGTGGCAATGAATCCTGGTAGCTTCTACAGGCACTGTAAGAAAAACTTGAGGGAAAAGGAAGCATAAGAAGAAAACAAAGCCTGCAGGTTGAGGCAAGGCCAGGATTTCTGATCAATAAACAAAATGAACTGAAAGACCACAAACGAAATGAGATTCCAAATCAAATTTCACAGATGGCCCTATTAGTTACGGACTGACCTGCAGGCTATATGCAGCCTTCTGATTTATTTTTAAATTTGGATATTTGAAATCTGATATTCTACTTGTGAGTCAGATAGGATGTGCTCAAGGATATCTCTATAGGAAGGGAGTACTGGATGATCAAATCCTGTGGTGCTGAGTGTAATGGAAATCCTGTGGTGCTGAGTGTAATGGTCATTAGCACACAAGTATTTTTTCCCCATCACATTCAAAGCTAAATAGATTCCAGAAATTAAGTCTTTCGGGTGCTTCTGCAGGAAGCAGGAAGAAGTGCTCATTAATACAGTCCAATATAAAAGTAAATGAAAGCTTCTGACAGAACTTCACAAAGTTGTCTGGTTCACTAAACCACGCTGGTCTGAGAACAATTCATCGTGTCACTGGTTTGGCTTCATTTCAGTTTTTTCTGGATTACAATAAGGCAGGAGCAGCAGAGTATTTATTCCTTTGCTGTCTTATAACTTGGGAAACTTCTACTGGAATTCACCCCTGAACAATTTCCGAATACTTTCCTGAGGAAGAGCTCTGCACAAGTACATCAAATCACTCTGTTAGCAACTTTGCAAGGAAAGCAATTTGCACTAAAAGATAGCCCAAACATAGGAAAAATTTCACCCTGAGGCAACTCCTCAGGCCGTGTTAAGCTACCCAAGGGATCATTATGGTCTGAGGATTCAAATTTCAGATACAGCACTCTTATGAGGAGGCAGAAGAAAGGGAGCCGACAATATGGCATAGTATAGAATTACAAGCTTCTGAGGCCAGAAGTGCAGCTCAGTGCTTTCTGCATGACAGTGAAGAAGCAAAGGCAAAAAAGCCGAGAACATTATTGACCTTGTTTCACTGCTAATGAGACGTGCAGAGATTCTGCAAGTGCAGGAATTTAAACAGTCCACTATCAAGGCATTCTTCCCAACAGTGAAACTAAAACTGTTTAGAACGTGCTGTACACTGTACGGAAACGCACTGAGCTCAGCCTCAATACAATGACTCATTATTTCAATTTTCTTTAGCAATTAGTTTGAAATGAGAAAAGAGTCTTGAAAATAAAAAAAAATGCCCTGACCTTTTTGCATAATTAACAGATCTATGTACGACCTGATACTCTGCTCAGCAGTTCTAGCGTTCCAATGCTTTGCACAGTGCTCTGCTGTACCAGCTCTTGCTTTACAGAGATTTAAACAAGTGACGAGTGGGCCTGGAAATGTTGAAGTCTCCATCTTTAGTTGCAAAGCATAATGCACCATATAAACATCTGAACATTTGACCTGTGTAAGTATACAAGTGTCCAAGCTGGATACAGAACAAAGTTAATTTACGCAGTGTGACACTTGCTCTTACAACTACGTTACTTTCATTAATCAAGCTGACTTGCCCTGGGATAGTACAGGTAATACTTACGCTAAACTGCAAATATGACTGCTTCTAAAAATTTCCCTTTCAATTTTAGATGTATACCATTTTATCTAACATTCTTTATGTCTCTAAGAGACGAGCTGTGATTCCTGCAGTGCTAGCTTAACATGTTACCACAGAGAACTGCCAACTTCTCCCCTTCTGCTGAAAGTTACCGTCCCTACAGCACAGCTGACAACAAGAGCCTGTGCATTAGCTGCTTCAACACAAAATCTGCTCACTTTTGCTGACAGGTGAATTTAAACTGCTGAGGGCAAGAAACAACTAGCTGAGTCCAGTAGTGCTTTCAACCATCACAAGAGCTTACCTGAGTGAATGTGAATCAGAGCATTCACTTCCTTACTTGTAGGCTATGTACGTTCAGAGAGACCTGTTTGTATGTAAAATGTGTTCTTCTTCAACTTGCAGTCAGCACCAAAGTGCGGACTTCATTTGCTTTTGCTACTGTTGCAACTGGATATGAAGAAAAATCACCTGCTATGCAGCTGTATAATACTGTTTCTCCTCTCTTTGGTGATTTCCACCTTTGAGGATATGCATACCCCTTCACGCTTATAACACTCCTATGAGATACTGGATGTAGCAGCATCCTTGTATTATGGATGAGAAAGACCAGAAGGGCAATGAAGTAAAACAAATTATTCAAGGCTGCACAAAGCTTATATAAAGGAACCAGGATTTTATTTTAATCTTTGTACTAGAGCACACCATCATTGCTGTAGAACATAAGTACTGTGTATTCTGGGAGTTTCAGAAACTATACATTAAGTGTTTGGAACATAATACTCTAACTCTCCCTATGGTTCTGTTTACATGGCATGTAAGCAGAGCGCATTAAATGCACAGCTTATATTACACAACACATACTCAATACCATCTCTTAATGAGATACTTACTTTTGTAAGAATTCATCAGACCCGCAAACACTTAGAAGGCATTCCTCCTGGACTGGGTATTGATTTGTGCAACGGAGGATCTCTACAATTAAGTCATGAGTGATACAGCCAGCTGTAAATAAAGATAGCAAGAAAAATTAATAGTAGCTTGCTAGAGAATTCCAGGCTAGATACTTGAGCAAAGAAAATAAGAATTTCTTTGTAATGCCTAACTACTGCTGCAGACTAGCTCCATCAAGAGGAATTAGATCAAGCCACACCTGACTTTTTTTTTTTTTTAATTTTGCTTCAAATGCTTTCAAGTCACAGAATCTATGTCCATTTAGAGGAAATTAGAAATTTGTTAAGTAGCTAGAATGAAGAGTTGAGCAACTTTCCCAAAGAGATAGAAAGAGATAAATGACACTTTTTTTTTTTTCCCCTGATGAGTATCTTGGTACATGTCCCATGTGCAAACATGGCCTGATGCAAAAGTTAACTCTGTTGTCGCTCTGACACAAGAAGGCTCCAGAATTTTACTTGCTATTGTTTCTTCTGCGCACACATTTTTTGCTATAACCAAGAAGTAAATTAATACTCACATACATTTTTATATATGTAATATATTATATAATACATATGAATACTTATAATACATACACATTAAGAAGTTCTATGTCAGTTTGTACTATCTGCTGTTCAGAAATATTCTAGCATTTGAGAATTTTCTCCAGTGCCACTTCAGCTTTTTAAGCCATTTTCCAACCCTGCCAATATACTTCCTCTGTCCATTTTAGAAGAACTGATAAAAAAAAAAAATGGAAAAGAATAGCTGCGTAACGTGGCAGTCAAATTGCAAACATGTCTGGTAAGCTTGGTCTTCACAGGCAACTGCACCAGTGCTGATGCTACAAGTCTGAAATACCTCTCCAACAGAAAAAAAGATCTGACTCTTCAGTGAAAAGTCTTCATGTAATATACTGAGATGGTGTTACAATGCAAAATAAAGTCTGGGCTTTCTCCACAATTCTCAGGCTATCTCATCGTCTGTAGCTGATAATAGAAAAGCCAAAGTAGATTTGCCTTTCAGTTTTTCATTCATGGTATTTCTTTATTGCTTCAAAATTAGCATGCGTAAGAGCTCTTATAGAAGCTTTAAGTGAACTTTTTGATAAAAAAAAGGAAACTACCTACAGTTAAATACAAATGCCCAGAAACTAAACATGTAAACCAGACTTGCGTGTTGACTAATTTACACTGGTCCATCATGTTCAGGGAACTAGTTCAAACTGAGTGTAACCAACCAGTTTCATCGGGTTTAATGGTCTTCTGAATTACCCAGTCACCCACAGCAGCCAATTCATACCAGCTAATCTGGTTCAGAGTTACTATGCTGTAGTTTTAGAACAAACCAAGAAATGCAAAATTGTTTTTGCAGGAAAGTCTAAGGGAATGCAATACTGAAAAAAAACTTCAGAGAACAGCTGACATTTCTAGGGGAGGGGGTTGTGACAAAAACTAAGCTGAAACAAACACAGTTGGTTACCACAACTAGCTTGTTTTTTTGCTTTGGTTTGGTTTTCCTCGGGGGGAGGTGGGGGGGGAATGCAGCAAAGGATTCAGAAGTGCCTTCTGAAAATGTCTTTTTCTTTGCAAAGCCATTTTTCTTTTGTCTAGAAAGCCACTTCAATTGAACATTTTCTACCAGTTTTACTAGTTTTAAACATCTATCCCTTCAACAACTCACTGTTTTAAGCACTTCCTTTTAGCTGGTTTAACATGTAAACTGCTGTGCCTGTTTGCTAAATTTATACACACCAGAAAAAGAAGAACAACACAGAATCTTGAATTAAAATTGTAATGTGCACTTTTATCAGGTCACTCATTGGAAAAACTCTGAAACTTGCTAGTATTATTCATTTGCACTTTGTAGATCCATTTTCCTTTCCTTACTCTGCCAAATGTTTTTGCATGACATAACAATTCTTTTTATTAGATGAGGCAAAAAAGTGTACTCCCTCCCCCCGCTTCAACTATATCTTGCTGTTTACTTAGACTGTAAGCAAGTTTAGGATAGGGACTGTTTCTTATATCACCTTCAGTTTTACCTGTGCATTCTAAAGCTTTTTTGTAAATAAAGTTAAGCAGACTGAAAATCGAACAATCTGTAGGGTAAATGATGCTATATGATAAAACATTTGCCAGTGGTTAAGATTTTTTCATTACAAGGAACTTCAGTGTAGATCCCTTGCCTAGCTGGCAGAAGTGCTGGAAATATCACCATCTGGTCCAAGTGTCCCAAGACCTTTGGCCCTTTGTTTCATGGTATCCACAAAGTATTGGTTCAAGATGATACAACCTACTACTTCTCCACGCTTTCCAATAACTATGCAGATGCTCCCAAATAAAGCAACTAAACTCGTATGAATAAATGTGTAAGTCTTGGCTACCTTATTTATGAAGACTTTTTTTTTAATATATATGTTAACTGACATTCTTAGAGCTTTGTATTTTCAGTTTTCAACCTGCCAAGCTAATACTCAGCCTGTTACAGCTAAATAATTCCTTGACAACTGAAGAAATGATTCATTAAAAAAAAAAAAAAAAAAAAAAAAAAAGAGCATCAATGAAGCAGCACAGGAAGACAGGGAGAAGAAGATTTAATTTATTTCATTTTTGTATATGTGGCTTAAGAAGTAAAAATTACTAGAGCTAGAATCAAAGATTCTCCTATTCACCACAGATACAGGATGCACGGGAGCAGTAGCAGCTTCCCACAGTCACTAGTGGTAGAATAATTTAGGTTGGGAAGGACCTCAGCAGGTTCATCTAATCCAACCTCCTCCCCAAAGGAGGATCAACATTGAAATTAAACCAGCTTGTTCAGGCTTTTGTCCTGTAAGACCTTAAAAACCTCCAAGGATGGAGACTCCACAACTTCTGTGGGCAAACTGTTCCAATTCTGAATTACTGCCCTTTTGTATGCACGCAGTTGGAATTTCTCCTTCCATTTTATGACTGACATGTGCTTTCCCTGACCTGTACATAACCTTGGGTGCAGAAGAGTCTCAGCAACTGCAGACTCTTAAGTCTTGGATTCAGTAATGGAGTCAAGGCTATGAAAAGTTCCATGACTGTATCGGGACTACCCCTACACTTCAAATTAGGCACAAGCTTAAATTCTTTCTAGATCAGAGTCTGAATGGTGTCCTATTTGAGACTACCAGAATTGGTCCCAATTGTGATTAAAGAAAGTAGAGATCTATACACTAGAAAAGTTTGGTATTTAGTGTGATTTTAATTTTATAGCAAATATACTGAACAATTTTGACAAAGCATGCACTCAAGACTCATATAAGGCTTGCTCTCCAAGTATCTTTCCAGACAACAAATGCATTTCATTATCATCTGCATGGAACTGAATTGTGGAATGATACAGGCTCCTCAATCACTTACCACGTTGTGTAAGAAGCAGAGGATATAGTGAAGAATCTGTCCAAACGCTGATTCTGAATTTTGATTGACCAAGGATATGGTCTGGGAACCTTGTTGTGACACTCCAGATTTTCCCAGTGTTTGTCTTCAAGTCAAAAGAAGGATAGGCATTTCTTATTCTGAAAAGAACATGTGATGAAATTATGTCTAAATAGGCATACATTTCAACTCTCTTACAAGAACAAAGCAAAAATTCTACAGGATACCTACAATAAGAGTACATAGGAGCTGTTTGGAATAAAATTTTGTGCAAATGGAGGGGAAAACAGTAGTGCCTCAAACCTTGTTTCATATATTAGCGGGATACCAACGTATCAGGTAGCGTGCGTATAACCACATCTTTTACTTAATAGGAAAACCATCAGTAGAATCTTCATGAACTTCACAGGATCACGGCTGAGCTTGACCTCAGTGAAGCCAAAAGGGGTTTAAACACAGACTTCAGTGTACACCGAGCATGGTAGAAATGAGGGCGCTCAAATATGTGCTTAAACAACAGTTTTAACTTAAAACTAACCAAGAGCACATGCACAGACAGCTGCTACTAGGACAGCTGTTCAAAATGAATACAGGAACATGCTTTCTACGCAAAATCTTAAGTTGTCCCTATTTTCACGGTGCTCTAGAATCCAATCTGAAAGAAATCCTCATTACTAAAACCATGGGTATTTATGCAAATGTCTGTAGGGAGCAATAACTGTTACAGTCATTGAGCCCCTCTGATATATCATTACCTATAAAATATATTGCCCCTCCTCCTTCTAATTACCAAAGATCTGCAAAAACTAATTCCTCCTGAGGTACCATTTCCTAATGAACACTGGTCACAGGTATTATGTCTGTCATCTGAGATTAAACTTGCTTCTTAAGCAAATATGCTTTGCAGCTGCAGGTAAGAGTACATATAGTACCAGCTGAAGCTTTAAATTTCGCTAATTGGCCTGAATATCTTAGTAGCTAAAGTCAAATATCCTGTACTAAGCATATTGCATTCTTTTTTGTTTGCTAGTTTAAGCAGCATTCTGTAGCTTCTGAGTTAGCAGCACTTTATGCTGTCTCTGATTAAAGTGTATTTTGAGCCATAGCTCTCTCACATAAAGTTCTTCATTACCACATTACCTCCTGCCTCAGGGCTGCCGCCCAAGTCTCTTGAACAACAGTATGAATTACTCTTTTGTGCCATGTATTTCTATAGCACGAGAAGGAAAAAAAAAAAAAAACCCCAGGCTTCCAAAATTAATAATCCAATGAAGCAGCCCATTTCTTATAATGAAAACCAGGGGGTATGATGTTTCAGTGGGGTAGGAGGAAATGAGACTCGACGATACCTCCAATATGAGATAGATTTATACTCATAGTAAAAAATCGTTATACTACAGAGGCTGCTTTGGTGACCTATGCAGTTGATGTGAGTCTATTTTCTTTGCTAGCAAGGTATACATAAAGCTTTCCCCTATCACCAAATTCACTCTTGTAACCTGTTTCTGTAGGAAGGCCAAGGACTGAATAAGACTGGAAACTTCACTACCCTCTCCAGCATCAAATTAATGGGCTATGTACACACATGGGACATGAAGCCCCTCCTCAACTTACTGGCAGTCATTTCAAAACTAACAGACCTCATCTCCTTCCCTACCTCCACACTATCTATATTTTAGGATAATGTGGGAAGAGAAATTTTCTTTTTATGCTTTTCAAATAAAAATGCATTCAGTTCCAGAAGGTGTTGCTCATTTATGGCCATCTATTGTTTTCAAGCAATTAAAGGGTGTCTGGGCTGAGCAGGTGAGTGAAACATGCCAATCACAAAATTTTGAAAGGTTAGGTCTTCCAAAGCATAACTGAAGCACTACACAAGTATTACATGAAGAAAATCTTGTGCTACTTGCTTTCTGTGCTGCAACAACTCAGCGTATGTGGGAAGTACTAACAGGTATAGGGATTTGCTGTTTCACAGCATTGTGAAATGCTGTGTATTTCTTTGCAGTGCAGACCACATTCCTGAAGTCAGTAGGAGGTGGAGGAACTCTGCATTTTGCAGCACTGAACCCTGAGACTATCAGCTTAGCATCTTCTGGTATCAAACTTGCTTTAGGATGTATTCTGAAGCCACCCATGGATGAACATTCACTATAGCTACAGCCATAATTGTAGAAGTAACCTGATAAAGGGATTTTGAGAACGACTTTACAGTTGTGTACAATGAAATGTTTCAATTATAGATTGCTACCTGTACAAATATTACCTAGAGAAAAACATGATTGGTTTCTATTTGAGCTACATGCTTGAGGTGCAAATCTGCATGACAGAGTTTGAATTATACAACTTGCCTCTGATGTATAAAACTGCCAGTTATTGAGATTCTTTGGGGACTAGAAGGATGCTCATTTGGCAAGACTGAATATGTTAGTTATTCACAGATTTATGATATTTTTTGGTCTTTTGTTTGCTGTGACATTTTGTCCTAAAAATGCTTTCTCATTTATTTGATAGAAGAAAACCAAAGGTTGTTCTTATTTTCTTTTTAAGAGTATTTGCTAGTGATGCACACTAAACAAATTACTGCAAAACAGGAATGGCTTAATTCTATTAATCTTTTTAGCCCTGAAAATAAACTTATTTATTCACAAAAAAAAAAAGAATAGAAATCTTTTCCTATAATAAGAGTGCAGAGTTAAATGTAGAAAGTTTGGACATTAAAAGATTTCAATATCTGAGAGGAAAACCTGTCATGTGGAATGTATCGTCATGCATCTGATGTTAACAGAATTGGGTTGGGGTCCAGACTGATGAACTGTGGGAGAAAAGAAAACTCAGATGTGTGTGAATGAGTATGTTTTGAAGCTGACCATCCACCCCGTATGAATATATAATATATTCACTGTTAATTTCGGGGCAACATCAAACTGTTGGTTTTTGCATTTGGGTTTTGTTGTTTTTTTTTTCTTTTAAGAGAAGCAGGCTCAGCTGACCTTGAATACAGTCAATTCATTAAAGTCTAATTGAAAAAACAAACAAACAAACAAAAACCCCCCAAAACCCCAAACAACCGGCATTCCATTTTCCAACTACTTTCCTGGGGGAAAGAGCATGCATTTGTGCTAACAACTTGATAGTGTGATCAGTGAATATCTACGAAAGAAAATGAATCTGCACAGATGGTCTAAAAACTTGTATTTCTTAGTGCTCTTGGATTTTAGAACAATTTCTTTTTCCGAAGAAGATTAAGTAAAAAAAGTTCTACCCCATTAAGCCATGCTATTAACTGTAACAGTAAACAATAATTAAAGCAGGTTTCATCGCTTGCTAAGTCTCACTTTTCATCATGACAGTATGTACTAATTCTGTTCTCAGTTAGTCAGTTCCTCCAATTCTTTTTTCCTGCTCCGAGCTACACAGGCACTAATATTGCCCAAGACAATGGCAGAAAACGGATCTTAAGTTTCACACACTATAAACCTATAACCGAAGAGTTAAATGTACTTATCATTGATCAAGGGAACAGCTAAGGGAGAATATTTTTTGTATTAACATTTCTTTGTGGATTTCAATCTTTAAACCAAAATTAGAAGCATTTGCATATTTAAGGAGATACTGGAATTATGGTACTGTTCAGGAATGCAGGGTGTGGTGGGTTGACCCTGGCTGGATGCCAGGTGCCCACCAAGCTGCTCTATCACTACCCTCCTCAGCAGGATGGGGGAAGGGAATAAAATAAGATGGAAAAAAATTTTGCAGGTCAAGATAAAGGCAGTTTAATAAAAGCAAAAGCAAAGCAAAGGCCACATGCAGAAGCAAAGGAAAACCGAAGATTTATTCTCTATTCCCCATCAGCAGGCAATGTCCAGTCACTTCCCAGGAAGTAGTGTTTCAGTACAGTAGCAGTTGCCCAGGAAGACAAATGTCATAGTAACAAATCACCCTCTTCTTCCTCATTTCTCTTAGATTTTATTGCTGAGCAGATGTCATATGGTATGGAATATCCCTTTGGTCAGTTTGGGTCAGCTGTCCTGGCTATGTCCCCTCCCAAGATCCTGCCCACCCCCAGCCTACTGGTGAGGGGAGAATGTTGGAGAGACAGCCTTGATGCTGTATGAGAACTTGCGCATCAGTAGCCAAAAAACTGGTGTGTTATAAACACCTTTCTAGCTACCAATACAAAGCACAGCACCATGAGGGCTGCTGTGGAGAAAATTAACTCCATCTCAGCCAGACGCAATACACTGGGATAACCAATCCAATTAATATAAATAAGTGAAACGTCATAGTTGGCTGCATAAAGTTTTTTTCATTACTTACTTCTCCACTGCACTGCAAAAAGCAACTGTGTTGTCATTACTTCCTTGATTTGCTTCAACCAGCTGGATAGACCAACCTGTACCCTAAAAATACCAAAAAGACACCAGAAGAAACAGAGCTTAATTATTCACATAACAAGCAGGAGCATAAGGCTAACCTTGCATTTGGTTCCATGAGAACTACCTTTCATACCTTATCCCTAGCATGATTTGATGAAGCTCCAAATAAGAACAAATAACCCCATTTTGAGTACACTCTAAATGCTTTCAGATTAAAAACACGAAGTCACAAAGCATCAGCTAGCCTGGGTTTAACAATTATTTTTTTCTCCTCCGTGCAGAATATAAGGAATTCCAGACAAAGCTCTCAAAATTTACCTAGTGTCAGAGCATAGATAACTCTAAATGCAGAAGTTGGATGCTTAGTTTAAAAAAAGGGAGAGTGAACAAAATGAAACTTATACTGCAGTGAGTTTTAATCCTTATTTTCTCTCTTTCTGCCCTGGAAGGAAGCTCAGGATCCCTTCAGACTCCATAAACCTGTCAGGTAAGTCCCTAAGACAGATAATAGGAAGCCAGTGTATTCTGCTGAACATGAAAAATCCCCAGATACCTTCTCTAAACTTGGAGAGCACAGGTCTGCGCCACTATTTGGGTCAAAGCACTCCCTTGTCTGTTTGCCATAGTGTGCTTCAGTCAGAACATTACCTCCAAGAAAGAGCTTAATACCATTGTATCTGCAAGCCCATTCTACTGCTGTACATAGAGACATGTACAAGGCTCAATTGAGACACCAGCTTTTAAACCCCATCAGAAAGAGAAGCAACTAATGACACGTCACAGAAGAGGAAACTGAAATATGGCAAAAGGTGTATTTTATGATTTTAATAAGTTGTACACAAATATGTAAATTTATAAAAAATAATAATATATAACAAACAATTTAAGTGGTTTTTTTCTGGACAAGGAAATGCAATATGCATGAAAAGATGTAGGATGGGAAATTTTAGTTACAGTTTAAAAGATGGGATAAGTACAAAAGATGAAAGATCTGTTGGGAGCTGGCTAGTGGGGAGATCACAACGGCAGAACTGAAAGCTCTGAAGTTACAAACCTTTTATAGATACTGTCAAGCCTTGGGTCTCATTGTATGTAGCATTTTCATTAACCATGATAGCACAAGCAATAGGAAAGCACTTATGAAATCTAAAAATAATAAGGGGGCATCATCAATAGAGGCAAAAATTGAAATGTCTGGTAGGAAAAACAATGAATAACCCTGAGGGTTGCGATGAGAGTGAAATTAAATTTAGCAATACAAATTAGTTGTCCATCACTCCCTGATTCTAAGGACTGCTGAAAAAGCTCCTTCAAAAGTCACTGAAAACATAGCACCTCCACTGGCTCATTTTTTTCCACCTTGGTTAGACACCTACCTTACAAACTCACCTCAGCAGAGTCATAAGAACTTCTGGTGGAGGTGTGTTATTTAGAAATTATGAACGATTTGGTAACAGTAATGGCTTCCCAAAATTATGTAGTCATACCCCCCCCCCCCCAACAAAACCCAACAACAAAAAAAACCCTATTCCTGATCACACTTACATCAGGGTAGACAGTTTTACAAAAAGATATATTGACAAGCCTCTAGGAAGTTTACATCTGGGGTGTTGTGTACCCCTACGTTCCAGATGGAGGAATTCAAGCTGGAACAAGGTCAGAGAGACATTGCTGTGTTTGTGGGTGAGGTCTACAGCCAGGAGCAGGAGCACAGCTCGCAGGGCACAGCAGGCAGGTAAAGCTGCACCAGTAGTTGCAGCAGGTTTGCAAAGGGAGCCCAGAACCTGCACTGAAGGCTACACAGCAATGGTGGTGACATGGCACAACCTTCATCATGGGGTGCAGAAACAGCCCCTGCGGACGGCAGAGACTTTAACCCACACGGAGCTCCAGAGGAAGGGTGCTGCAGCCCAAGTCTCTGGCTGTAGGGCTTGTCTGGTGCCTCTCCCTGGGGCTGGGTACGGCAGCGGCCTCGCTGGTGGGGAGCTGTGCTCTGGCTGCGGTGCCGATCTGCCAGTGAGGGAGCTGCAGGAGTAGGCGAGAAGCCAGGAAGAGGATAGGAGATTGACAGGCACTCTACAGAGCTAAGAACCATCCAAGCCCTATGCTGCAAAGGAGGGATGACTTAAGACTACCCTACAGGAGCAGTGGATCGAGACTCCCACAGGAGGAAAGGCTGGAAACCTGCTGCTTCCAGCAACACAGAAAGTCTCCTTTTCTACCTGCAGTTCTGTTATTACAGAGCAGGTACAGCTCCCTGGAAAGAGTGCATGGAAAAAGAGAGATAGTAAGTAAATGAAAAGCTAAGAAAATTAGGCCACAGGTGAGAAAAGGTGAGGCTGGGACGCAACACTGAAGGAGACTGAAGGTATTAAAAGAGCAAAACCACAGCTGGGAACTGGGGAAGGAGGAAGAGAGACAAATTAAACAAGGCGAGGACCAAAACTGGGAAAGGATGATTGGCCATGAGGACACGGGTATGGGTCCTCAAGTTCGTGGCTTGAAGAAGAATGTGGTTAAATAATTACTAAAGGATGGCAAAAAGGAGCTTGACAAAGCTGGAATTCAGACCCTCTCTTGCAGGAGACAGAAGTAACACAGGAGCCCTCTGCCTCTGCACCTTTGCTGGCAGCGTTTCTAAGTGAATCCTAACAGCAAACAAGAATCCTGCATAGACTAGTAATAGTCTACACAGAGGGAATTAATATACCATTGCTATCTAACTCAAATTCATTCTCATGGCAGGAGCATACATAGTAGATACATAGTTCCAACTCCATTAATGAATCATGTGGATGAGATTTAGTTTTGTCATTTCTCTTTTCAGGTGTTCAGAAACTTTACTTTCTTCCCATCGCATATAAAGGTAAAATATTAATTACACGATCATACTTTACTCTTCTATAGGACTCCAGTCTCCACTCACTGCAAATACATGAAAGCTTGAAGTGAATGAGACAAAGAATTGCATATGGAGAGAACTGATGACAACAGAGGTAAAGTAACAGAGTGCATCCCTGGACAACTGGAATATCTTTTCCCATCCACAGATTTCTCACGTTATGCTCAAGTCACCTGAACCATCCTTTGCAAATATGAACACTAATTTTCTGGAGCACCCAAACTGAAGTCACAAAGTTTAGTCTGATGATTAGGCTTGGGTGAAAAAGCAAGTCTTGCTAGTTATTCTGAAATAATAATGTTATGAATAATAATGAAATAGTTCTGTTAGATTCTAAATATTGTAGATGGAACAGCCAAACCTGTCGGGTACTTTTTGGGTTGTATTTCAGTTTTCTTTCTAATATGGAGAAAATAAAATCTCTTTTCACAGGGAAGTTGTGAAGACAGTTTCTTTAATATTTTTGAACATTTGTCTTGCTGATGACATGACCAGAGAAAATGAACATTTTCTTTAGTACATTGGACATATTTTGATTAGTGCGCATTAAATAAAGCCTAGGGCTGTACAACTGCATCCAAGAGCTAAGGATCAGAATGACAGTATGATTTCAGCAATGTGAATATTTCATCTTGCATACCTATGACCTATCTCAATGCTAATCTCCATGTTTCAGCATCCTTTCCATTTCACTCTGTCTGCAGTCTCGGTTCTCGTCTCCTACTACTCAGATGCATCATTTACTCATCCTGGAGCTCACCAATCTAATTTGTGCTTGTTCTTTCTCTTTTGATGTGGTGCTCCACTTTTCCAACTGTTCTGACAGTCTTACTTGGCATCAGCCCTGCCACCCCGCAGCCCTTCTTGTCTTTTCCAAAACTCCCAACCCAATAGCAATGAGTTACTTCTTCACAGGCTTTTTTACCTTTCCCTCTCTCAACTTTCTTTCACTCTTATTTCCCCTTTCTTACCATCTCAAAGTTCAGTTGCCAGCTCCTTGCTTTGGCTCTCTTTCTATCCTGACATGGCTGTTTCTCCCTGAAGGAATTCCTGTGACCACACTGATTTTTCTGCTACAAATCAATTCTCTCCTCTCTCCCGTTTCTTCCTCCTCTAGCTAAACAGCTCAAATACTTCCCTGGCTTAATCAAATCCTCCCACACATTTGATTGTAGTCGCCCTTGACTCACTCTTCTCTGCTCTTCCCTCCCCTATAATTCTCTCCTCCTCTGTCACAGAAGTGTTTGTGCCTGTTCTTATTTGACTGCTTCCTCTAGCACCTCTTCTTCCCATACCACAATTTAATCTCCTCCTGCTCATTTGTATCCCACTATTTTCTACTTTTCTCATGAGAAGGCTTGTTCTTTTCATCATGATGTCAGCATGCTTTAGTTTTCCTATCGTAAGTAAAAAGCAACAACAGCCTTTTGTCTCTCCACTTATTCATCCCCTCCTCTTTTGTATTCATCACTGAACTTCCAAAATGTGGTGCCCAGGATTAGTCTTAAGAGTTCCTGTCCTCAGATATATTCCTCATCCCCCATCTGTCTGGGTCTGACTATGTTTACTTCTATAGTTCGCCCTACTTACAGACATAGAAACAAGTCAGTCAAGTGTCTCTTCCCCTTTGCTTTATGATACTGTGATCACTGGGAGTTAAAAGCAAAAAGTGAACCTAAACTGCCTTTAATATTAACGGTGCAGAGATATCCTGTAAGATATTTCAGGATTCCTATAATGATTCAGAATGCTAACAACAACTAGAGGAAAGGGAGGTTTTATCTTTTTTTTTTTTTTTTTTTTTTTTCCTTCTCTATGTCAGGATTTTGAAAGAAGGAAAATAAGGGGAGATATAACATCAGAGAGAGTTATGGGAGTCCCATGAGACATCACTATTAAAAACAGCAAAATCACGACTAAAGCTAGGAACACCTGATAGAAGGAGGAAAAAAAAAATAAAGTATTTCCTTCAAAAAGACAGCTAAACACAGAGTGTGTGTCATAGGATCCAGCTTCCACAGTTGTAGTAGATATGTTTATTTTTAGAAAATTATATATGCACACATAAGTGCATGCAGGACATGGTATGTATAAACTCACATGATCAGGATAGGTCAGCCAAACTAGACATAGAGACAATAATCCGGCTCAACAGAAAAAAAGATTCAGCATAACGTATTGTTATTTTGAATCCCAGGTTTCATATCAGACCATGAAGATTTGTTATCTTATTTCTTTCAAACACATCTTACTCCACATTCCTGTACTTATCCCTCTGTGGTAGTTTTATGGTTCAATAAGCCATAGAATGAGCCTACTGGAGCATTGTAGACCATAAACTAGATTCTCTTCTGGTGTAAAATGGTAAGTTTCCATTAGAGCCGATGGAGATGCTTCATTTCATACTAGGTGAGGAACTGGCCCTATTACTTTAAAATGAAGTCTTCTTTAATAGGTAAGTTGCAGAAATGCATTAACATTTTAAGTATAAGTTAGTTAAAACATGAAATGGGTAGGACAGGGATTTTGCCAGTATAAAATCCTCATTAGCTAGCCACAGTAGTCATCTTCCACTCAAAAGTAATTTTTTATGGTCTGCTGGGTTCTCTTCTGATATTACAATCAAAGGAAGAGGATGCTCAGAGGTTTTCGTACTGTATAAAAATCTCTTAACTAATCACATAAAGTTTGTTTGAAGGCATCCTCCTCGTAAAGATACAAAAATACCGTGGGAAATTCTGACTGCCAAGAAATCAAGATACACAATCGGAAAACATACCTGACACTTCCCTGCATCTCTGTCTTTGGAAGTAGTTAAGACCAAATAAGACGTGAATAACGAGTCTTGCAGTTGCTTTTGGCCAGCTGAATAGTAAGACACATGACAAAAAACTCTCTTACAGGAGCAAAAGCTTTTGCTTCCCCAAGGCATAAGTGTTATATTTTTTATAAGGTCTTTAAATCAAGTGCTTCTAATCCATGTTGCATCAGTATAAGTGAATACACAAAGTGCAAGGACACAAACAACAGTTAAGAACTATAAGCACTGTTAATATGAGAAAATTTAAATACCTCTCGGTCATGTTCAGAGCTGCTGGGCCAGGTAGGTCCTATATTGCATCTTCTGGAAGTGTCAGTTGAACAAGCTTCCCCATTTCCACTTTCGTCTCTCACTTCTTGTCCAAATGGATAGTTGTCTAAGAAAATGGGACACTGAGCATCTACATTGTCAAAACCTATCTGAAGACTCAGATTTGTGTTGCCTCTTTCCACATTTGAATCAAACACATTTGTGACCAGACTTATACTACTCCCTCCATAGAGTTCTCTCTCTTGACTGTAGGGGTAGGGATCCGCCAGAGAGAAGTTTCTGTAATCAGTTAGCAGAGAAGATCTGAAGCCAACTGTTGGTGACACTGTGCCTTGTTGCCAGGGAGAAACAGGATTTCCAGGGTAAAGTTCCCCATAAGCACCTATAAGCTGACCACAAAACTGCTGGTCAGGCACATTCAGACTGAAGACGTGTGATGGGAAATAGATTTCTTCATGATGTGAATGTGATGAACCATAAAAAAAAAATTCATTGTTGACTTCATCAACTATTCGATCAAATCCTAGACAGACCTCTCCAGCAGAACCAGAATGGTACATTGAGTACAATGCTTGGTCCCCAGCTTGTCCTTCACCAAATTCATTGTGTGAGAAAGGCACTCTCCCAAAGTATGCCATGGCTGATTCTTCTCTTCGGTCTTATTAATCCTCAGGAAAGTCTTACAATAGTTCCAAGATCAAGAGAGTAATGTTCAGAACTGGAGCTACATACCCACTGAAATAAAGCACAGAATAGAAGTTAAACCCAAAAATATCTAGTATAATGAAAGCAGTACACTTCTTTGTTGTCTTTTTTTTTTTCTTTAGAGCTTTCTCCACAGGGTGGAAAGATGTTCTTCATCTGGAGCTTGAATATTCTTTTGCCTGATCCTTATTTCCAGACATATTTATTATTAAATTATTATTGTTATCCTGGACTCCTAAATAGCAGCAACAGGATGCCTGAAACAATTGATCTAAATACTAAGATATTAATTCTGACAAATTTTAAATAAAATCTCTGCATTATTTCCATTATTTTACACTTGTATAGCACTTAATACAGGAATCTAAAACAAGCAGGTAGGAAAGCTTTGTATTAATGGTTGCTTTAATGGCAGTTTCCTTCACATCTTCCTCTTATTTTGTGCCTCAAATTTATTCATATTCTACTACTTTTTATCTTAGTGTAATCAGTTGAAGAAAGTTAAGTCAAAGAACATAGAAGACATGGATCTCCAATTAATATTCAAAACACTACACCCCAAAAGCTTGGATATGGCACATAAAAAGGAAAACAAATATAAATAAATCAATTTCAGCCTTTTTGTTTCTTTGTTTTTCAAAGTAATATCTTCAAAGACTGAGGTTGTATCTTTTTTAGTAAATTAACAAGCAAAGGCGTGAACTTCTGCAGAAGCTCACCATCATTCATGCTGTTACTAGCAAACATCCTGATATGATTTTGGCATGAGCTAAGTAGTCCTATGGCTGAAATGGGCAGCATGTACTGGAGACTGCTGTCAGTAGGCATGAGGTTATCTTTTTTTAGGAAAAGAGTTTAGTACTAAACCCAATATCTATTCTGGGCCACTTGCCCTCAAGGCCTTGGCCTGTTTCATTTACCGATACAGATGCAGCCTAAAAACACAAATGACATGATAGCAATACTACATAAAGTACACAGTTGTACCGGATACTTTATCACATAAAATAAATAGAAACATCTGGTTTAATAATTCAATAAAATAAAAAAAAGTATTCCCTAGCAGGAAAAAAAAAAGGCTATTGAGATAAAAAGCATGCTCAGAAATTGCTAAAGCTTTGCTCCACAAATTGCTTTTCCAGTAGTCCCCAAGATCTATACTGTATTAGTTTAGATAATAGTACCTTGCAATGAAAATCAATATTACAACAGAAGGTATTCATCACAACTTTATTTATTTTTGTTTCATCTGAAGTCAAACTCTAGGTGAGACAGGCTTCTGTCACCCACAGTGAGGAATGAGAAGAGAAATGAAAAATTACATAGGCTGAAATAAAATCTCCAAGTTAGAAGTGGAACTACTCTTTCAAGCACTCTACTTAGTGATTCCACATGTTGTGTGCTTTGGTTTGCTTTAACTGTGCTGAAAAAAAAAAAAAAAGCATTTATGAAGTTACACTAAGCCAGATAACCAAAATGATGCATACCACTTTGAATGGTGATCTAAGCATGAACTTCAATTACAGTCTCTGCACCTTTCTCTCAGGGTGAATCCTGAAATTCACTACATTTTTAGATTAAGATAACGCTCTTTTTTTCAGAAAAAAAATAATAAGCATATCAATAAATTTTTTTTAATGAAAGTGTCCTCTTTCACAACTTTGTTTCTCATTTCTGCAGCAGGTAAATAAAAGAAAAAAAGAAAGAAAAAGATACATCCATTAAATCAAGAAAGAGAATAATTTGGTTGGGGGTTTTTTTTGGGTGGGGGGTGTTTCCTGCCTTGAAAATTGGAATGTTAAAGGAAAAATAAAAGAATGATATCTCCCTCCAGCTCAATCTTCCTTAATAAATTTTGGCTACCTGGAAGGCTATAATTGAGGCACAGAAAATACCATAACTTTTATGCCCTTTCAACTGTTTTTGGGGGGTTTGGTTTTGGTTTGGTTTGTTTTTTTTACATGTCAAACAAATTCAGTTTATAATGGTACATAAACGTCTAACAGCTAACCCTGTTCATTCACCTCTAATGCTTTTATGTGTAGCATCCCATATTTCTCCAACAAACAAATATTCACACACACAGAGCCCACCTCCATCTATCTGTATATGAATGCTTATCTCCTGCACCGCCCACACTGTTCAGGAGAAGTACTGCTTTCCTAGCGGTCTCTAAGAGCACGCAGCTCAGCTATGGTGCCGAAGGCTGGTCTGTGCGTTCCGTCTCCCTGTTCTCCTCAACAGACCGGGAAGTCCACATGAGCACCAAGAAGTCTGCGGGACGCAGCGGGCTCCCTCTCCCAGCCTGGATCACGGCAGCGGGAGGGCCTCGCAGGGCGCAGACGCTCATACAGCGATATCCGTAGCGCTGTGTTTCTTTTGTATAGGCTTGCATTTAAAACTAACCATTTGTACTAGAAGCTCAGCATGCCATGTTGTAAATCTCAGTGGTTTAAGTCTTACCTGCTAGTTCGGTTGGTAAGACTAGGCTCTGTATTTGGCCAAAACCTGAGGCTTTTTAAAACAGCATACAAAGTTCAGGAAAGGAATTGTCTTTTTGCCAGCCACTATTACTGCATTTGAATTGTGCAAAGTGTATTGATAACATTGAATTTTCAAAAATCACTAATGAGGTAAAATTTATAATGCCTTTTTTTTTTTTAAGTTTTTAGATTAATTTCCTTTGTCTTGTCGTTTCTGAATTCACATTTTGGAGGATTTGGCTTTTTTCTCCTACAGCTACGAAGACATCCTTTTCCTTTTAAATGACAGACACGTTTTTACATAGTCACGTGGTTCTGAGATCAGTGGGTTTAAGGGAGAATCCCAACAAATACTGCAAAATATTCAGTACAAATCAAGAGATTTGACAGCATCAGACAATGCTCACAACATTGTAGTTGCCGTTCAAGCACACAAAAATACATTCCCTACTTCATCATGCACATACATTCTAGTATAAAAGCTTGGTGCACTGTGGGCTCAATTTTCCCTTTACCAGAACCCAGAAGGAGAGGATTGGGCCACGTGCTAAGCGGTAAGAATATTTGTTGCAACCTCTTACCTGAAACACACAATTTGTTAGAAGTCTCCTATGCCTTCCTGTTCACAGACACAGCCAGATGAACTATATGCTTTCAGTATCAAGGGGGTGTAACTTCTTCGTCAGAAGCTTTCCTTCCTGTTTAACCGGTTTACTGAGGTAATGACTCTTTCCCACGTCTTCCTTCAGGGAAATTTCGAACAGCAATAACAATAAAAAGCTAACACCTTATCTGTTCTCTTTCTCAATTTGGGAACCCAACCTTTTTTTTTTTTTTTTTTTTTTACGTGGTAGTAGATGATCTCACTCTTTCACTACAAGTATCAAACGTGCTTAAAATAACAAGACAATTTCTCCAAGAGAAAGACTTGCCTCTTAGAAAGACTTCTGCACAAGAACAGGATTCAAAAATTTCAAAAATGGTAGTGTGTGCTGTGAAAGGAACTCCTAGCTCTGCTCACAGGAGAAGGAGACGGTACAAACCTTGCATGGCAGAGAGGCCCTCTGGCTTTGGCTCCTCAGTACGCAGAGCTGGGACAGTCTAATGGGGAAAGAACCTCCCTCATCCTGGGATATTTCCCAAAGACCCATGAAGCCTTGCCCCTCTGCAAAGGGCCTGCCGAAGAGCTGGAGTTAATACAGCACTGGTCGTGAACATCTTCCTAGACCTCAGGGAGCCCAGGATCCTCCATAAAAGGGAGCAGCAGAGGCTGCTCCAGGCACGATGTGGAGGGAGTTCCCTCAGGGACCATCTGGCTTCATACCATTCCTTAAAAAGTTATAAATTGCTCCACTGAAGCAGCTGTTCAGAATTCACACAAAATCCCAATCCTAGTCTACTGCAAGGTTGTTACAGGCAGGAAAATATCATCAAGAATAGTGAGAGAGTCAGTATGAACAAAACAATATTGCAGTTATAAAAAGCCATGCAGTAAGACTGAACAGATTAGATTAAAGCATTTAAAGTTAATAATTAATCTCAGATATTTTATCTTTGATAAGCTGAACAAAGTAATACTTTGATAAAGCATTACAGGAAAAACTTTGCCCTTCAAAATATAGCAAAAAGCTGTCAATGATGTCATTGTGATTTAAAAGCAGTTAGTCAAGGACAAAACTTATTTCAGTCAGTGAAAAGTGATGCATTTTTTCTCATATATTTTTCCAACCCTTAAAATGTCAACTTGTCAAACTATTTGGTGGCATTTGTGCTGTACTGTAGTCATTACCAGTGATTACTGTGAAGCGATCCTGAGAGAGAGGAACACAACAATTTTAGGAGCAGCCATTTCAGAGTTTATGGCAGTGTGATGTTGCTTCATCTCACACTGACTGGACGCAGCAAAAGGAGGAGGATTGAGAAAACAGAAGAAATACATATGGGAAGAGCTCATATTCCCAAGCAAACGCAGAAGACTATATGCGTAATATGAACTGAGCTGAGACGCATCCCTCTCTCTCCCTACAGTGACTTCCAGGAGAAGGTTATGAAGGTTTTTCTTGAGAAACTCTGAACACTTTCAGGATTTTATTAGACTTTTAAGGTGGCCGCTATTTTTCTGTTTCCCATTGAAGTAGTAGGGAGGAAACTGCTGAGTCACTTTCTACCCTAATTCCTCCTAGAGCTACCAAGATTTGTCTCCTCCTCTTTTACTGGCATGTTGGACAAAATCTCTGGAGACAAAGAAATCTGGATACTCCCTGGGATGCCCCCTTTCCTTCTGTTAGATACTCTCGCTGCTCCACCAACAGGCGGTAGCCTACATCTCGCTCAGATTGAAGAAGATTCATGTATTTGATTTAGCCATGTGTGAGCGTGCTTGTACGAGCTAGGTTTGATAAAAAGCTGCAGGCAAAGAGCTGGCAAAATAGTCTTTCTAACACACCCCAAGATGAAATACAGCATCTTCAGCAGGCTTTTGCTCTCAGTGTTGCTTCACACACAGTTTGGGGCTTTCCCACATCGCACCCTTGCATTCGAAGCCTTGAGGCTTCAAGTAATAACAGGCTTGCAAAGGGAATGCAGCAAAGTGTTTCAGCAATCCGTGGGGCCAGAAAACTGGCTTAAACAGAGCGCCAGAGAGGAAACTGCTCCATTTCATAACAGATCCAACCCTCTGTGTTACTATTCTCCAGTGCCACCTACTGTCATTTCCCCAAAACTGTGAGGCAAGGAACAGAGATCACTGTGTCAAGCACAGTGGCAATTAAGCTTTATGTCTGGCTGCAGGGAATGTCATCATATCTATCATCATCACTGACAGATATGGCCCATCAGAAGGTTGCTCTTTATGGGAAGATTCATGATTGTTGAGATCCTGCTTGAAGATGGTGTGATGCTACTTCTCTTAGATCAGTGCTCTAAAGTACTGCTGCACCAAGGCGATGACACGGTATCAAGCAAAACTACATAGGCACAACAGGGTTTTTCCATGTGCTGGTGAAAACAAGCATCAAGATTTTGTCGTGTTTAAGCAGCAGATGAACAAGAATTCTGGTTAAATAGTTGTTAAAATCTGGGGGGGGGGTGGGGGGGTGGTGTCCTATTACAGGTCCTTATTTCTTTCTTTCTCACTTACAAGCTTCATCAAGCACGGATCATGCCTTCTTACTTGTTTAGTAAAAGCCAGCAGAGTAGATGCTGCTGGGCAAAGAAAACAAAAGTTGCAAACACAATACAGCGGTTGAGTCATTGTCAAACAGTTCTTCGGTAAAGGAGACATTTGCTGTAAAGGGTGAGAAGGACTTCTCAATTCTGAAAACATTCCTCACCCTCTATTTACGAACACAGAACAAGTCAGGGAAGGGACAGAGAGAGAAGAACAAGGGAAGGGAAGAAAAATTTCACTTTTCCAACAAAAATAAATAAAAACCATTTTGTTTTACGTAAAAAACATTTTTACAGGCTCTGCTGACACCTACATAGAATATACAAAGTTACTAAGTTACTAACACCTCCTGAGGTTTGAAATATGCTGTTGTGAAAGATCAGCCTCCACAATCTGCATGCACAGACTGCAAAGCTAGCCATGACTAAATGTAGACTACAGATTTTAATCTCTCCTTTTATTTGAACATCTTTTGTACTTTGATCCTCTGAAAGGAACAGCACACTTTAGCAGAGTTGTTTCTGGCAGAAACAATTACTCCAGCTTTAAAAAATTAAATTACTGAGAAAATTAAGTGCTGAAATGGAGAACAGTCTTATCACAACCATCTTAAAGTATTTTAACTCTATACAACAAGCAGGCAGATTTGTATGTGTATATATACAGAGGTACACACACACTCACGTATGTGTACTTGTATATAAATATATGTATATAAACATGCATGTATATGCATACATGCATATATATGTGTGTATTTTTATATGTATATATAGATCTCTCTATAAAAGCCTAATGTACATGTATACATACATATAAATGCCTAATAAACACTAAGTGACCCAAGAAAAGAGCTTAAATTCTTCAGAAAAGCAGTCAAGCCACAAGTCTCATCTGAGTCAAACATCCCAAAGCTGAGGAGTGCTTAAATCCAAAGCTTTTGCTCATATGGCTTTATAAATTTCACTTTGTGCTGTTTTCTTCCATTTCTCTTACCTTCTGTGATTTTTTTTCCCACTGTTTTCTTGTGCTATTCTTTTCATCTCCCCAGTCCAGTGTGCCTGCTCAATGGCTTTCTGTGAAATTCAGCTTTGCCATTCCAGTGTATTCAATCTGGTTTGTTGACCTTCCAGAAATTGCTCATGTCATAGACTGTACAAATATGAAAACAGAGTCTTGTGATACTAGCATACTGTTAAGAGAAGCTCCCTAGCCAACACAGCAGGCTTTTTCCTATGGAAAATTTAGTAAGCTAGCTCATCACAATTCCTAAGACCCTGTCCCATTGCAGCTCATGGGGCTCTACAGGATTGCTAGAGCAGAAAGAGAGCAGACAACACCCCAAAGCACAGAGCTTGGCCACTCTGGCAGACCGGAGCTGGGGCGACAGAGCCAGGGCAACTTTGCTATATTAGCCTAGCCATGCTGCTGCAGGGAGCTGTTAATATTATGATTGCCTTGAAGAGGACCTAACTTAAGTATGACTTCAAATTCAGCTCCTAAGTGACACATATAAGAGGGAAGAGGAAATGGTAATAAAGACCCACTTGCACTCCTTGTTGGGTTTTGTTGTGAGTGGACCTTTGGTTCACATGACATGTCAGCTCAGTGGTTTCTTCAGTACACAGATGAACTAGTAGGACTGAGACCTTTTTTCTTATTGATGCCATGTGTACCTTCAGTGAAACCAGTGAAATTATAAAACCTTATACTAGGTTTATACTATAAATCAGTATATATGATATCATAAGCTACTGTATACTGTAAGCCTAGTATCACATCTGAATCAGCTCTATTGTCTTTATCGAAGAAAAATTAATAATTTTTTAAGCATAAAAATACAGGCATCTAAAGCCAAAACAATAGCTTGCTTACACAGCATCAACCCTGTCTCAACTTGCCTTTCCACAAGGATGCTTTGCTTAAGTTTGCAATAGAGCACATATTGCAGTACTACCTCTTAAATAATGCAATATTCCTGAATTTTCCCTGAACTTCTTTGCACATGGGTAGCTTCTTACATCTTTCTTCCAACTTTAATTTTACTATCATAATTTCTCACAGTACATCTGAAACACTTGTTAAAAAACAAAAACAAAAACAAAAAACCCCAACACACACAAACAAAAAACACCACCACCACCACCACCACAACAAAAAACCCAACAACCCCCCCCCAACAACATACAGCTTTCACAAAACAAAAATATTTTCTTGGTGTATACATAATTTTAAACAACTGAACAGCAATACCTTATATGCAATTCAGGATATGAAGCATCTGCTTAGGTAGCTAATTTGGCTACATACTAAGGTTGCCTATGCATGCCAGCAAGGCATTCATTACTGTTTTCATTAAAACTTTACCTGCAGCATGAAAGCCAACAACTATTTACTTGCATTTTCACATAAATAATGCAAAGGGACTGCTTACCTGCAATAAAACATATTTCTGCAAACTGCTACATGGAAATTAAGCTCACAGCAGTCCTCCACCACACTTGGACCAACCCATGAATGAGTGGCTGGCAGAGATACTTGCAGCACTGAGAATCCAGCTTCATCTATCACCCCAAAGTACCTTCCCCATCAATGGTACCTGCACAGATTATTCTTACAATAGCAACTGCTCTCTGCTGTGTCAGGTCCTGTGCTAGCCTGCTCATGGTTTTGCTAATGATGTTTTTTGCATTTATGAACCAGAGAAGCAACAGGGAAGAGCCTGTTTGCTGTACCTATAGAATTAAACAGGTGAGGTGCCTCCACTGGGGCTGGGCAAGGTACTTGCGCTGCAGCACTTCTGCAATGATAAACATACACCCTACTCAATGATACCAAAGGTATTCATCTCATTGCTGTAGCCGTGACTTAGATTTGTGTTCTGTCTTGTGTTATTTTGGGCAGCCCAGCCAACCCTTATTGTTTCCGCTCTTCTGGCCTCCCCACTTTGCTGTGTCTTCCTCTTAAGTGCAAGAGTAAATCAATGCCAAGAAGGGACTCAGAAGCGCAGTGCTTCACATCAGAGGTGAGCTGCTACACAAATACAATTAGAGCAAACTGCGAGGTCCAGGCGGGGAAGGCAAGAGAAAATTGTGCTGAATTAGGGATACCTCAAGGAAAGATGAAGGACAAGGAGTTAGTATCCATGCACAGTAACCTCTACAGGTGGCTGGTATTTTCCAGGGACGGGTTCCCAGCTCACAGTGACATCAGATTATCTGGCAAGCATTGGTTTAGGAAAGAAAGAGAAAAGCGAGAGAGAGCTCTACTCATCCCCACCCATTCAACAGGCCATGGAAATCCCTCATTCAAAAAGTTCAATAGCCTCTAATAGTAATTTCATGGTACTTTCAGGGGGAGCAGGTAACTACTATAAAAGAAGCAAGCAGTACCATCCATCACCGTGGCCTGCAAGATGGCCAAAACCACCATGCACTGACATGAATGCAGATAGGAAGAGACACACTTTTCACCACAGTTGCCAGGGAAAGTGAAAAAAAACAGGAAACTTTGGTGTTAGGTACATTCCTACATTCAGCCGTGATGTCTTGCCACCCCTGCCCCACCAGCCTACACCTAGCTCACTTCACTCTGAGGTTCATGCAAAATAAGAAACCTCAGTTTAGAAGTTTTAGAATGAGGGCAATGATCGTGTTACGAAGAGATACATCACAAGCAGCACAACCATCTCCTTTCTTTCCCAAGGAAGGACTGAACTTACCAGCTCCATCTGAACCCAAGCATGGGAACACCAGATTGCTCCTTCCAGTTCTGGCAGTGTCAGTGTGGGAGCTGCCCTGATTCAAAGCTCCTAGCTCAGACACCTGACCGCAAAACTGCAGCATTCAGGTCAAATATGAGCCTGGGGTATGCCTAAAAGCAAATGAATGCAGAATTCACTGTTATTTTGGTTTTCATTAAGGGCTGGCTGTTTTTTGGAGGAGGAGACAAGAGTTTCAGAATGTAAAACAGAGATGTTTGGCCCCGTAAGTTGAGAGACTTAAGAAAAAAAAAAAAAAAGAAAACCAAAGAAATTTAAATACACCTGACATTCAGGTGCTGAGGTGTCATCCCAGAAGACTGTACTGCAGGCCTCCAGGACACGGTCTAAAATAAGGTATAATGTACCACTGTAACATGCCCTTCCTTTGAGGCCTAGCGTCTCCGCATGTTACAATCAATGGCCATGAAAAAAAGAAATCTATACTGGAATTTGAGAATATAAACATGGTCTATCTTGATATTAAAGTAAACCTTATCCATAAAACTCCTTAAACACCTGCACTTTTACTGCCTCAACTGTGTCATGCCTACATTATAGCAGCAAGTCCAGGAAAAATCCAGACATCCTAGACTGAGCCTGGACCCACTTATAATACATTGTTCATGTATGCTGCAGACTAGGAATAGCTATTTCATTCTTCACCTGCTTGATCTACTTTTAGATCCTTAATTCAAATAGAGTTATGCAAACCTCATGTTTGCTATCAAGCTATGAAGAAGCCTATTGTAACTAGGATATGGTTTTCTTAGATGTAAATGAACATGCAAAATAGAAAGAGCTTTGATATTGAGATTATTTTCCCCTGAGGTTCAAGTATTTTATCATTTTAATAATCCATTTTCCTGTTGCACTCATTTTTAAACATCTTTTGTATTAGCTCTGAGTATTATAATTCCATCAAAATTCCTCTGGAGGGCACTATTACCATAACTATACAATTAGCTACAGCTGGATGTAATAGAGATAAACACTAAATAGCCTTGTTGGCAGGAGGCAGAGTGTCTTTTAACCAAGACAGCTTCTTTACTGCTGCCTGGATTTTTACTCTGCTTTAAAGGATATGCGAAATCTTAGCTATGAAGAAGAAGAGAATTTAGAAATTATTATTGTAAATGTTTGTCTTGCAAAAAGGTGGTGGTTTGGTTTTGTTTGGTTTTTTTTTTTTTACCAGTTGCCATTTTTGTTAGCAAGTAATAGAATTTGGTATATCCTGCAAAGGCTTTACAAAAGTGATACTCCCAAGGCACAGCATGATTTGTGACAGTTTGGGTTAGGAAGGGATGGAGGAACTGATTATCCTGCAGACTCTTCCTGTTCTCTGTGGCCTTTCCTGTATCCTTGAGGCTGGACCAGCTACTGCGAGACCTGTACTCCACTCTCCTCCCATTCACCAGAACTGCTGTTCCACACTGCAGAGAGCAAGGTCATCTGTTCCTCCAGGATTTAGAAAAGCCTTTCCAACGTAAAGAGAGGGAAGGATAGTATTTTGGAGCTAGAAAAGAGATTGTGACATACCAGTGTTTCTTAGTAGCTGAGTCTTTTTCAGAACTGAGAAAGAAATCAGAAGTGAGCCTTGCAGTTCATAGGAAAACTTTTTTGAAAACAGGACAAACTCATGAAAGCTTGGAAAGATCAACTTTAAAGTAAACTTGTATGTCTAATCCCGTCGCCCTCTTGTGATCATGCAGTATATTGCATGATCACTTTATCTGACTGCTCTGAAATTTTGTAGGGTAAACCAATGGTAAACTGCAGTCCTCAGAGTTCAGGTTTTGAGTTGTGTTGTTTTGGTTTGGGTTTTGGTGGGGGTTTTTTCCACCCCCTGTATCTTCTGAGAAACATAATTATTTAGAAAAAATATTTTCTTTAGTTTTACTACTTCCTCTTGTTTTTTTCCTTTTATGACTTGCACATGTAGCTTCATCTATTTTCAAGTTAGGCTAGAAATTAATAGAGTAGGTGCAATAGCTGTGTGAGAGTTTTTATAGAAAGTATCATAGCAAGGTTATAATAGTGATGAGGGTCTTGGGATACTATATCATATAGAAAAGAAGATACTGATATAATGTGTTTTTAATTAGGCCATCAAGCAAAGAAAATAAGAGGGAAGGGTATATTTCAGTTATGGCAGGAATTATATATAATAAACTAATATTAACAAGAAAGAATCAGCACATACAACTAGAATAAAAGCTATTAGAATAAAAATAGAGGTTTTGAATTAGCTTCTTGTTAACTTAAGTTTGGATCTGCATTGATATTTTCATTAGTAAAAATTATCATTGCTCTTTTTTGATCCCTTATCCGTTTCAGCCTGAATTCTCTATTACTAGTTATCACCTAATTCAAAGACATAGTTGTGTTTTATTTCAGGATATTTCCTTCTTCCTGACATCTGCATCTTCATACTGAATATTGAACTCTCGCAGCTTCTCCTGATCGCTAGCCTTCAGTAGCAATTAAAGCATTTTGGTTTAGATTAAAAGATTTTTAAAAGCATAAAAACAAATGACATGAACTTTTCAAATAAATGTAAGAGCGAGAAAAAAAAGTGATAGGTCAGATTTTGGCTATACCAACCTTGACATTGTCCTTTTAAAGTACTCCCCAGGCAGCTTTAACTTTTGCAACCTGCACTCAAGCAGCCGCTCACCCTAGGGCCCAGTCAGCTTGGCAGGATGATAGAGGTCAGCATTTCACAAGAATGAACAATTTCTCTGATATATAAAGCAAGCATTCAGCTCCCTCTCTCTCTTTTCACCTGTGCTTTAAAGCTTAAGCTGAGACTGTAACAGGTACTGTGCACAGTACAATGAAAATCCCTCTATTAACCCTTTGAACCCTTATGATGAGAAGCAATACTCTTACAATTTTAAGCTGAGAGACAGAAGCCACAGAAGGGCTTGTCTTTCTCCCCCCCATACCAGCTTCTTTTTCTTACGTAACAAACAAACCTCCATTACCTAACTCAATCACCAAGTATGAGAAAATCTTGCTGTTCTTGCAGAGGATTCAAAGCATGTGCACATAGTAGAGCCAAGTGGGAGCAGTACTTTGATCAGGTTCAACTTTTTGGATTAAAACTTTTCTTTCTACTTTGAATGTGAGTTGCACTTACATGCAAAGTATTTTTGGGTGGGAGAGGGAATCTCCATACAGTGATGTGGTTCAGGAAATCACCACGCAGAACTTGCAGTAAGGCCAAATAAAACCAACTACGGTAAAACGAAGCCTTTTTAGTAAGTCCTAATTAAGGCACTAGGCAATACACACAAATTTTAGTAAACTCAAAGGGCTTAGGGTTAAGTGACCAAAAATCTACAAGCTATAATCAGAGACTTAACTCTTCAGTCCTAGAAAATGAAAAGCATGCACCTTAACTTCTACTAGTTGAATAGTCTCAACAGGCATGGAAACTCAGTTATCCACCCAAATTCTCTGGACAGTTCTTAGAATGTACCTGTGTGACTTTGAGAAGGAGAAAGCAAATGGAAGCCTGGATAAGGAAAATTGCATTGGCTTTACTGTGCTGTTACATAGCCAACTTCTTTGCTCCCTAAATTCAAAACTCAGATCAGATTTCTCTGGGGTAGTCTGGGGTTCTGCTTTAAACTGACATGATTTTTTTTTTTGGTGGCGAGGGGGAGAAGCCATTCAAGAAACAATGCTCGGGGCAGCTATTAAACATAAAATAACTATCTAGCAAGATTCAGTTAAGACAGATTAAATAGATTAAGAAGGCTAAGAAAACAGTAAAAGTGAAGTGTGGAATTTACTAACTACTTTACAGTGTTTAGGTTGACCGTAAGATAACTTTGTGGGTGCTAAAGCCACATGCTGATATGTGCCATCCCAAATTTCTGCACATAAAAGCAGCACCCAGGGGGCTATTAACACAGTAGAAACGATTGTGACTGCAAAACAAACCCATGCCTCCTGAGCTCCAAATTGTTGTAAGAACCATCATGGTCACTGCTTTTCTACCCCAAAAAAAGCTTTAAGCAGAGAAAACTATGGAAGGGCCACAAGACCTGAATTTATTACAAGAAACAGTTAAATTCTGAGCTTCTGACTTTCCAAGTTGTCCCAGGTGGCTAAAACATCAAGCTGTGCAGGATTGTGCAATGAAAGCACAGGCTTTATGATTAAAGCACCACTTTGCCTTTTACATTCAGAAGACTGTCACCGAGTAGACTACAGCTAAGCACCGGATACACTTTTGTTTAGACATATATACCAAAGGAAGAAACATGGAATCACAGATGGTGCCACTTTTAGCTAACAAGAGATAAGCTTAAGCCATCCTGGTGCTGATAAAGCCTACAGAGGTACCAGACAGTGACAAAAACTGTCTTGCACTGCATTTTTTTTTTATTCGAGCATTTTGTTTTCTTTTTATTGCTCTTTACCTCATATCTGAAACTATAAGCTCCAACGAACTGCTGAAGTTCTGTTACTATCTTTCTCAGTCCCATATTGTTGAAGCCTTTTGTTGCACCACTGAAACATTTGGACAAGGCGAGAGATACCCTCTTGCAGCTAGATGCAGCTTGTTGAAAGAACTGGAATACTCAAAACAAGGATCCCTTTGTTTTCTTTTTTTTATTTCTTTGAGTGATATTTTTTAGAAAGTTTGCAGAAAGAATAGTGGGGTTTCAAGGCCCCCTTGTTCCTCCATTTGCCAGAAGGCAAAAAGCTTATGATCCGTCCACATCTGAGGGCTGAATTTCAGCTAGAATTCCCTGGAGCCTGGCCTGGAGGGGATGTTGCTTCAGTGAATTCAATTTTCCAGGGTATTAAGAACTGAGAAAGTAAAATAGATGACAGGCACTGAGGGTGGAATTCTAGCTCCACTGGAGGTTAATGGGGCTTTCTGTCACCAACTTCAGGTAGGCCAGGATTTCACCCCTGCTTTGGGGAGCAGAGCAGAAAAATGTTATACGAGATTTAAACATTTATTGTGTAAGGCTGAGTTTGGTAGTAAAATGTGAATAATGATACTGACTTTGCTTGTAAAACTCTTCAAAAGGCATGGAAAGAAAGCACTACATAAATGTGATATCTTCCACTGCAAGATTGAAAGAAATCAAGACTATTTCTAAAAAGTGCTATTTTAGGGATATTAAGTCTTTGAGGGGGCTAGCCCTAAAGCTACATTCTTTATTCAACTCTGTAACAGAGAAGAAAAATGAGCCTTCTGAACTATGAATTTTCATATGCCTTTCAAGGCGGAAGGCACTTGAGCAACACAAAATAGTCCTAATCCTCAACATTACCAGTTTGTCACATTCTAAACATGTGTTTTCCTCATCAGAGGCACAGCACCGCAGCAGAAAAACAGTTTCATATAATGTAATTGGGCAGCCTCATCACTAAGACCTTCCACAGCTGAATAGACAAAAAGCCAGTGGTGCTGGAGACTAAAGATCTCAGCAGTCTTTCTTTGCTCTGCCATGGTTGGGGCTCCTGGGAGATTTGTTGTAAATACATTTCCACCTCTGCTCTTCCTATTGGCTCACCTCCCTCTCTCCTTACAGCTGGGGAAGATTTTTAATAAACATTTGGCTCTCAAAATCTCTGAAAACTTGTCTTTAGATCTTAGATACTTGGTATGGTATCTAAGAGGATACTTCTTACTGTGTTTCTTGTCTCTGTTTCAGGGTCGTCTTTTCTGAGAGTTTTATATAACGGTGTTCTCAAACAACTGTAGATTTTAAGGTGCTAATGTAACACAAGCAAAAAAAAAAATCCAGAACTGATGTAGCTTCAGGTCAATCACAAATTTATTGGAAGCACATTTGGTCACTTAGTGAGGAATTATCAACTGCTAAAACTCATTTTGACAACTCAAAAAACACTTTTGATATACAAGAGGTTTTTGACCCTCTGTCTTATCCTCAGAGAGGAAAATGAGGAGAAATATAGAAGTCTGCCTTTAATTCCAACTTGCATATAATTTCATTGGTCTGAATATTTTACCCTGATCTCAGTAGTATGAAAACACATTAAGATATCTCAACATAATACTACCAGATGTAAGGAAGAAAGAAAATTAAGAAAGAAAAAGAGCAATAAAGCAAGCAGGCAAAAATGTGTAGCAATGGATCAAAAAATCAGGAGCAAAGGAAAGAACAGCAAATAAGGAGGGCAGCAAAAGAGAAAGTCATCAGAGAGGGCAGTAGAGGATGGAAAAAGAAATAAGTAGAGGAAAGAAAACATTATCTAAAGCAGAAGTGCAGTGGAGGCAAAAAAATATTTAAACAGAGCAGAGAGATGTCACAGAAATAGAAAACAAAGTTATAAAGAGCAAACTGATAAATTATAAAAATGGGATACAAAAAAAAAATATGGAAAGCAAGGGAGCTGAAGTAGAGAAAGAGAATAGAAAGAGACACCAGTTCAACTCCAGGAATACATTTAATTCCAGTCAGGAGGCGACTTGGGGCCTACATTTAGTTGACCAAATTCCCAGGGAATTAAGAAAAAAACCAACGTAACACCTTCCCAACCCCAAGACCCAATAGCCATATGTTCTAGATAACACCATTACAAGCTGCCTTTCAATGCTTTTAGACTTCCTCTGGGCTAGCTGGATTTCCCTCTTCTGTCTTCTTGCTCCAACATTTTTCCAACCTTACTTTACCTCCCCAGCTGCCTCCTGCATCTTCCTCCCTCTACACTTTTTTTTGCTTGCTATTTTTCAGCTTGGCTTAAAAGGACAACTATGAGTGCTTGTTTCTAACCAACAGTAGCTGACTGAAAGATGACAGCATATCCACAAAAACTATAAAACAATTGTAAGGAAAGGAAAATATGTCAAGAAGAAACAAGAAGCCAAGAAGTCAGCGCAATTCAGTATTTTGCCTTTTATACTGCCAACTCCGGGTAAACATCCTCATCCACATGTTCCACACATTAAGTATTACAAGTTTCTCATGGGCAAAAATGTTAAAAATCTTACACTTCAAAGTGTGTAAATTAACAGCTCTGGTAACTTCAACCAAAATTGATTTTGAGGGGTTTGGCTTTTTTTTTTTTGGTAACTTTTTCAGTAATGCTGCTTCAGCTATGGTCTTTTAGCCCGTCAAAAGTCAATTAGCAAGCAGGAAACAGCTTCCAACTCCACTACATGGCCTGCAAAACTATGTCCCATCTCAGTATTACAATACTTGACCAAAATGTAAAAGTCTTAACAAACATGACTGCAATGCTTTTAAGAGTGGATTTGATTCTATTGTTCCAACACCACTTAATTTGAACTGTAAAATTTTGTAACATAAAAAAAAAAAACCAAAAAAAACCCTGAAGGAAGTTCAGCAAGCTGCTTTGGCAAAGCAGGCCCTTAGCAAGAACTCTTTCCACTCCATTCTTTGCTGTGAAGAAAGGAAAGTAAACCAGACTTGGAGCACTAATGAAGCACTTCAAGAATTAATGGTGTGCATGTGACTGTGATGCTGTTAAATGTTGTTCATTAGAGATCCTGATTAGCAGCCATCTTGCTGAAAAGGGGGACAAGACCATGACACTTGCAGTTTGGGATTTTGAGCTAAGCAATTCTATACCAATTGGTGCGCTGTACTAATGTCGCTTTAACAATCACATTCTATTTAGTATATAATAGGGCAGATTTAAGGGGCAGGAGGGTAACTAGTTAAAACTTTCTTTCCTTCTTGCATAAGACTGGTTGGGGTGGCTCATGCTGGGACTCCACACATGGGTGACACACCCTGTTTCAGTGACATCAGTTATGCATTAGTACAGCTAAAATTGTTGTCTTCCTATGTGAAAGCAGCTTTATAAATAGGATAAAGCCTATTTCATTCACTAGGCACAGTTCTGAAAGCGCAGGAAGACTCAGCTTGGCTTTGAGCATAGGTGAACTTGCACCATTCTCATGGTGAGAGTCCCTGGATGGCAATAACTACAGGTTTTTCAATTCAATCTCTGTTCTTTAAGTTCTTAGTCTTTCAAAATGAAAACCTTTTTGTGTGAGTACAGAACTTGCTAGAAAAGTTTCTAAACTCTATGATGGATTTCCTAGTCAAAACCCAGGTGATCATGCTGAGCCAGAGTAGGAACCAGCAATGCAGTCTTTTATTCTAGGGGACTTCAAAAAGGAAACAACAAAAGCATTTCAACTTAGTGTAGAAAAATACTTTTGAACATTTCCACATGAAGCAAGCGTTTTCTGAAAAGGAAACCAGAAAAGGATTGCAGCCCTGATCACTGAGCTGAGGGTTAAACAGGAGAAGACTCAGGCAAGTGAAAAATTACAAGTATGATCCGTAAAATATTCTGACAGCCAGACATAAAGTAAGCTTCACTACTCAAAGTCCAAGAAGAAAGTCCAACTGTGCAACTTGAGCTACTCAAATTGCCTGACAGGGATGAATTAGCAACCGCTTTTTCCACAAAGAAAACGGGCATGCAGCACCCACTCATATTCATTTCTGCTTGTGCTGCTGAAGTTGTCCAGCTGACTCACATGTGGCCTCTGAGCTAACGCTTCTTAAAATTTAAGCTTCAAAAATATTAGTTTTCTTGTTATAACATACCAGTGAACCATCAATGCAATGGACAAAGGGAACTGCTGAGCATGAAAATCAATCATTGCTAAAAACTTTGCTTAACTTAGAGCAGAGGAGGGGAGTTTTACAACACGAGGAGTTACAGATTTTAAATTCAAACAAACAAGATTGCTCATAGGCCTTTAATAACTACCACATCTTTATAGTCTATGATTTCCACACACAATTAAAAGGAGCATCTCCTCAGTATAAGCTGTGTAAATCTAACCTATTGTAAACTGCTTTCAGTGGTTACCAGTAGAAACAAATGCCATCTAGGCAGCTGAGCACCACACAAGGCACTCCCCTGTCTGCTAAGTTCACCTAATCTTGAATAAGTTTCTGCTTGTATATCCACATGCAAGTAATTTCAAAATTACCACTTTCCAAGTTTGGATAAGCAGGAAAACTATACATCAAGACGTGCTCCGTAAAGTGAAAGCTATTGTGCTAGCGCAATTCTTTTGTGCACATAAGTCTCACTAATCTCTAACTGTAAGTGTGTTTACATATATTTAAACTGTATTTAGGTTAGATCCAGCATAGGTTTTTTGAAATCCTGATAAAAAGAACCTATTTGGAACCCATTGTCCTTTTATTAATAGTGGTTTCAGCTTTTGTAAAACTTAATTCTTATGAGAGATGTAAGAGGAAGCAAAGTGGCCACAGCCCAGTACTGTAGAATGAACTGGATCCCAGAAGCAGGCTTGCTGTGCTAGAAGTAGTCATCAGTGCTTAAAAAACAAGGAGGGCACAAGTTCAGCAAAGGACATTAGGGCACACCATCCCTGCAGAGAACACTAAGGTCAACAGTTTGGACACTTTCCTAAAAGTATGCACATTACTCATCTCTTTGCTGAATAGGGATGAGCTGGTCCCCAATCCAGCAATCCATTACAGTGACAAAGTAGCTCTTAGTATGCCCAGTAACATGCATGACAGCAGCAAGTGTTGAACTGCAGCCAAGTTCTGTCTCTAAGTGAGATAAAATCAGATCCAGGAGGCTAATAAGATAAGGATCAGTGCTCTATGTACATCTATTCAATCATCAGAGCACCGATTTAAGTATAGAAAAAATAAAGGGTATATGGATGTCCTGATTTCAGCTGGGATAGAGTCAATTTTCTTCCTAGTAGTTGGTATAGTGTTGTGGTTTAGATTTAGAATGAGAACAATGTTGCTAACACACTGATGTTTTAGTTGTTGCTAAGTAGCACTTATCCTAAGTTAAGGATTTTTCAGTTTCCCAGGCTCTGCCAGTGAGCAGGTGTACAAAAAGCTGGGAAGGAGCACAGGCAGGACGGCTGACCCGAACTAGCCAAAGGGATATTCCGTACCATAGAACACCATGCTCAGTGCATAAACTGAGTGCAGTTGGCCAGAAGGGGCTGATCATTGCTCAGGGACTGGCTGAGAATCAGTCAGCAGGTGGTGAGCAGTTGCAACTGTGCATCACTTGTCTTTTTTCTTGGGTTGTACTTCGCTCTCTTTTTGTTGTCTTCCTTTTCATTGCTATTATTATTGTTATTATTACTATAGTTTGTTTTTTATTTCAATTATCAAACTGTTCTTGTCTCAACACACAAGTTTTGCTTGTTTTCAATTCTCCTCCCCATCCCACTGGGGAGGGGGAAGAGAGAAACAGCTGCTATGTGGTGCTAGTTGCCGGCTGGAGTTAAACCACGACAACAGAAAAAGTAAAGAAGAGGGGGGGAACCCTCCTCTAGGTATTATTTATGTTTCAGAAATTTTGTGAGAATGTTGAGTAGTTATTGTCATTGTCAAGAACGGGGGTTTTTTTGAAGGTGTTGACTAGCATGATAACCAAGAAGCTGTGTTAAAGCCAGTCTATTAACTGCCTTTCACTCAAGTTCCTTTCTATAATAGAATGTCTTCACAACAGCTGCTAGAGTTTATAATTGTAAATAAGACAGTCAGATATTGTACCTATCCCCCCCCTTTTTTTTTTTTACTGTAAGTTCCTTAAGGCAGAGACTATTATTAATGCTAAATACATTAAAATTCAAATTGAATAGCAGAAAGGAAAATAAGCAACAAGTTAATTAAACTTCCAACCAACACTGCATTGGAAAACATTGCAAATACCCCTAAGGAAAATTCAAAGTACAGAAGAATCTAAATAAATTGATCAAATTGGCAAAGAAAAAGTTTTCAGCTTGGAAATAATACTATATCTTCAATTTATAGGCATGAAATCATGTGCTTACTGGGAAAAAACAAACAAACAAAACACACACCTATTCACAAGTAACTCGGCCTCTATTTTTACCTCTGGCTGAAGAGCTGAACTCCTGGGAAGCACGCTGCCAGAGCTTCTCAGCCCTTTGCCTATGGTGACTGAAATTATAATTGGATGTAAGGTAGCATAGGTCTTTGCACTTTTCATCTCAGTTAGCCCTTATCCTCCTGTTTGCTGCCAGCTGACTCACAAGCCCAGTCTCTATCTTCCATCTGGAGTATTAGGTACAGGTACAACCTAGGGAAACAAATACCATCATATGAATGAACGCAAGGACTTTCACACCTTTAGAGTGGGAATTAAGTGTGCTTTGCACACACAGGAGTAATCTAGAAAAATCACCTTTGTGAGAGAAATACAGGCTGACAAATGATTACAAGTGACAAAGTTTCCACTAAAACACAGAACATGGGTTCTTCTTACAACAGTACCTTATTAAGTCTCCTGTGAAGAATAAGTCCCTATTACCAGGGGAACAGCCTTGATAAACTAAAAAGTCTGTCCAGTGGGTCTGACTCAAAATACACCCTTAGACCCAGTTTTCACAACTGGAATTTTTTAATGAAATTTGACCGTATCTGTGTGTCAATTAAGTTTTATATATGCTTCAGGCAAGTTTTGAAACTCTATTACTATCATCAGGATCCTCACACCTCCAGCTTCTATTAAGGAAATCAGTGCATATCTCATGTTATTGCCGACACTATTAAAAGTAACAGACAAGCACAGTGATGATTGTAGCATGAACAATCTCCTGCAAACAGTCAGCATGAAAGCTTTGAAGTTCAGCTAACAGAAGTCTTCACAGTTGTGGTGCCTAGCTAATTAGTTGTGCCTAATTCATTGTATAGAGATAGCAGCTTCCTAAAAAATAACATAAATATCAGGATTTTAATTTCTTTCTTAGTTTCAATACAGCTAGAAAGATATTTCAGGGTTTTCATAGCTAGTGAGAGTAAAATTGGCATTGGCCTCAGAAGAAAAAAAGAAAAAGCCAAAACAGAAGTATATTTTTAGGAAGATAGCAAGAAGATTCTTTGAAGTAAATTAATTTTCATGCTAAATAATGAAATGTCGGTATAAAAATTGTTTAAAATGTTTCTCACTTAACAGAACTTTAGCATTTATGAAAAAAAAGCCAGGTCAGCAGGCCAGGAGCTGAAGTGCTTTCAACCCACTAAAGAGGCTTGATATGGACAATATACCCATACTATTAGCCATATATGAATATATCCTTAATATTGACAATAAAATTCATCCCAGTGGTAAGGAGAATCTTTTTTTGCAAAGATGATACTTGTCTTTACTGTGCTTTCAGTCTTTGTCATCTCTTTACTGAGATGTCATTTCCAACACAGTTCTAACTCAACTAGACCTCAAGAAACCATATGAAAAGGAGTAAGACTATTGAATCATTTTACTTAGGCTAAACAACCTCCTCACAGCAACAAACTGCTACATTACCTTCAGAGAAAGTCAAATCACATAAAGGTCAAGGGATGAAATCCTAAAAACCAGTTAAGAGTTGTCATCCAAGACTGGCATACAATGGCACTAGACAGAACCTCAAGACATCAGGGCTTAGCTACTGGATCTACTCTGTGAACTTATGTCACTTTCTCTGTGCTTAAATTCCTCCATTTGTTTATTCCTGGAGATTGTCGATAGTGTGAAAGCTTAACATTAGAACAACATATATATTGTGGTGGTGGAGAGAGAAAAGGGGAAGGAAGGACTTGACTAGAAAATTCAGTCCAAGTTCATTAGTAACATGTAAATGATCAAACATGAACCAGCTGGTATTGGATAGGGTACCACCTTCCCCTGGTAAAGAAACACTGGAGATTCCTTACTAGTAAGAAGTAATGATTTTTAAGACATGAGTCACAAAATTACACCAAATATTCACTATTTCCATTAACTATTTATAACATAGAAGCACTAAAATGTCCGCATCCTTTATTTTGTACCTGTCTTAATATTGTTATCCTTACTTTACATGTATTTACTGCTCTTCCATTCCACACACCCAGAGAATTTATCTCTAGAACTTTTCTTATCACTGACATGTTCTTTGCCATTTATCATCTATAACTTTTGGAGTTCCTGTTCACTTTCTTCTGAGAAATCTGGCAGTGGTGCTTTTAGTTTTTTTCATTCCTCTGCCTCACTTCTTGAGCAAGTCTGCATGTTCAGTGGAGTGAAATAGGTGATGTCAAAAAAACCCTTACATAATGATGAAAGTTTAGCTTAAAGCATTTCTGGTTTTAATGAAAACATTGCATAAACAGTGCACTAGCTTCCATCTCCAGCTATACTCTGATCTCTGTATGAAAAGGCATGTATTAAGACTGTGTTTGGACAGCATCTTTATCAATGGAGCTCTGGGACTACACACAATCAGCAGTTAGCACTATCTGCTTCTGCTTGGGTTTCACATATTTTGGAAAAAGATCAGAAATCACAAACACACTTGCAGAGTCTAAGAAGATATTACAATATAGAAGACTTCACTGGCAAGGGATATGGTCGAGAGAAGGCTCTAACCATATTCCTCCAAGAAAATCTGTAAAGAAAGAGCTTTATAATTTCTTTTTAGATACTCACAGGAAGAAGTTGAAAGTGAAAGTTCAACAATTTAACAATCAAAACTCAACTCTTCTGTACTGGCGAGAAACTGTTTTACTCTTAAGATGCAGACTGTACTTCCCCAGATTAGTTTATGTGAGAATAATATAAATTTCTTCCTTACACAATAACAGTGATTTTCTTGTCCTGTACTCTTCATTTACATCAGTACTTCTTTATTGCCTTCTGAAGAAATAAGAGAAGACTTGCACTAAAAACTTCACCACTGTCAAATATATTTATTTTAACAGAAGAGAAAGGTTTTGAGAAACACAGTAAAACTCCATGCCTCATCAATAGCAGCTGAAAAGCAAAGTTCAAGCAACTCCTACATCATGTCCCTATCTCAGTTATATCCAGTTCTTCATTTTCATGCCGAGCAACCTCGAGTTCTTCATTTTAATTTGATTTTCTATCACTTCCATTTTCCTGTGAAGGCCCAGAGTATCCTTTACCAATGCTACAGATAAATGCCTAGCCCTTTCAGCCTCCTTTAGATCACTATAATTCTGATTCAGAGCTTGCAATTTCTTTCCAAAGGTTGATATTTGATCCTCTAAATTTGGCACAAGAAGTTCCTGTGCCTGATATTTCACATTAATCCCTACTCCTAGTTCTCTAATCATCTCAAATGCCACATGAGGTGGACCCTCAGAGGATAAATTCACTGCCAACCTTCCTGCCTGCTTATGAGTCATCACAAGTTAGGGACTAAGAAACTGTAATTGAAAAATGCTTCTCTGCAACTTCTTCCCCTGAAACATTTTGCCTGGTCAACAAATGATGCTCAGGGGATTTCTGTCTTTTCAACATCACCTTACATGCCAGAAATAAAAGACTATTTAATCAGAAAGCTGAAGTAAAAGCTATTTTAAGAAAAACAACAAAAAACAAGCGTAGAAATTCCTAGGAAAGCAAACACATTTCTCAGGCTATCAGAGTTTAATTATTATTATTATTATTATTATAGCATTCTACAGTGGCACCTAGATGCCTTACCTGAGATTTAAACGTCATTCTGACATGTGTTGCATGAAAACATGGTGAAGAAACCAGTCCCTTCTCTTAAGAGTTTAAAAATCTATACAAAACCAATACACACAATAAGAAGTACTCAGAGTAAATGCATTTATATAGAGTTTTCCTGCTCTTAGTTTCAGCAATACAGTTGAGGTAATTTCTGATTAATCTCAAGACCACACACACCCCCCTTCTGCCAGTAGTCACAAGTAAGGAAGGAAACCAACATCAAAATAAGGTGCAAAGATTGCATCAGAAATGACACTCGAGTCAGGAACGAGGTGAAGGTTAAAACAAAGACGTCACCAGTTCCATAAACAATACCCCATCATCCATCCTCCCTGTGGATTCTGCTACCTGTGCTCAGAACAAGTGAGGTTGTACTTCACCAGTGCAAGGCTCGTTTGTACGGGACTGTTAAGACAGCGCACTGTTGAGCAGTGGTGTAGAGATGGAATAATCTGTCCAGGCTGTGTTATCACACAGCTGCTGTTGTTCTGAGCCTCATCTTTCTCTGTTGTCCTCAGCCTTGATATTCATTCAAACTTTTGATAAAATACCAGCACTGAGACATGAGTGATTTGTCATCTTTATACCCTGTAAATGCAGCATAAAAATAAGTTAGACTGATTGAGATTACACTGTTGAGGCAAAACAAAATAGGGATCAAATCCAAGCTGACAGCTACATGAATTTTATTAGTTTGAAGAGAAAAATTTATGAAAAAACTCTAATCCAAAAACCAATAAAGCACTTTGCCAAATATGATGTTATCTGAGACTCGTCATATTAAAAAAAGTTCTATTAAATCCCCCACTTTCAAGTTCAGCATCAAAACCACTCAGTTTAAATGATATTTCTGTCATTTTTTTCTTAACCTTCATGAAAAATTTACTATATCATGCTTAGAATTACTTGAATAATACATATCTTGTTTTAAATTCAAGTTATTACATGCACTTGTAAAATGCTATTTGATTTGATTTTTCCTCCCACACCTTAAGCAAAATATGTGACAATTTAGTTTTCTCTTGGGTAGCATGTGTACAAGCTAACCCATTCCCATGGGATTTTCAATTGCCAGCTAATCCAAAGCTATTTCTTTCAGAATTGCATGCAATGAAGTTAATGGACTCAAGGGGCGTTTTTTGGTCCAGTGTGTGGAGGGGTTTTTTGCTTAGATGGTTTGGTTTTGGTTTTTTAGTGGAGGTTTTTATGGGTGGGGTTTTGTTTGTTTGTTTTTGGTTTTTTTTAATAAAAAGGTATAACATATTTTCTCATTTCTAGACCTCACACAAAAAATTAAATTACAAGACCACAGCTGCATGACTAGCAACCTCCACTACCATAGAGGTTCCACTCTTGCGAGATGACCCATGGTAATAGATCTCTGCTCTTTTTCAGAGCCTCTTTACTTCTATCAGGGTTACATGCAAGTCCAATGACATTTACCATGTATTTTACAGAAGTATAAAACTTATTGTTAAATTAAAAGAAAAATTCTCCCAATTACATACACATGACTGCTACTTTGCTCCTCCCAGCACCTCATTCCTCTCCTTTTTTCATATGGACTTGTTCTCAGAATAAAGTTCACCTTATCTTTGCCTCTAAGAATTTTACATCTCATTTTTTTCAAACTAAAACACTGAATTCATTCTGGTTCTGATATGCCTGACTCAGTGGCTTTTGAGAAATAATGGAGTATTCATCCCCATATTGGAGACCTGACATCAGTGATGGCCCTGGTTCTAAACAGCAAAGTAGATTTCATCCTTTTGATCCCCAAAATATTACAAGGTCAAAATTGTGTGGGAGAGAGGAAGGGGAAGTCTCTCATCACTACTTGAAGCAGTTCTGTTCAATTTCTTAACTCTTAATGAACCCCACAGAAAAATGTGAGCATACAAATGTGTTCTGATGGATTAAAAAGAGGATATCCCAAGAGCAGCTGATTTAATATTAGATCAAATGAACTGGAGTTGAAATTACCATGTTTTTGTTGACTATTTTAACATATTCAGGGAAGGCATAGGGATCTTTACATATTTCTGAGTCTCTTTGTAGTATCATTCTTCATATGTCATACCAGTCAGTGTGGAATACATGGATTTGAAGGGATGAGGGGGTGGGAGAAGTTGTGGAGTGGATTACTGATGTACCCCAGAGAAGTTTATTAAAGGGATAAAAGAAAAATCCTATCATAATTAATTTTCTGTTTTTTTCTGCACTGTTAAACTGTGCAAGCCTCTAACAATAAAGCTATCTAGAGGACTTGTTGCTTTCATAAGAATTAATATCTCAGCTTAATGTATGATTGAATTGACAGAGAAGCCATGGTGCTCTTCCCCCTCCTCATTCCCTATGTGATATCCGATTAAAAAAAAAATAAAAAAAAAATCTTGTTGAAGACTTACTTTCTGGCAAATGAAGAAATCATTACAAGAAAATTCAACTCTACTTTTCAGCTTAGTTCTGTTTTTTCCTTCAGAGCAGTAGCAATGGTTCCTCATCTTAGTTAGGCCCATAGATCTTTTACACCAAGATGGGAGAGATCAGGAACTATTTTGTTAATAATCTGACAGTCAACAGTGCTTGGGGTGTACTTCAGCGGTAGAAGTAGTCTGTGTGCTGAGCCACTCCAGTTCATATCAACAACCTTATTTCCAGTCCAGGCTTCGAGCATCTCATCAAGTGCCTATGGCTTTGGACATAAGCTAGAAATGTGTGGTTTCCATTTAATTCTGGCTGGAACCCAACCACTTCACAGCAGGCCATCCTCATTTCTCCTGCATCTCTTCCTAAATTGATAAACAAAATTCTTCTATATTATACTAAGAAAAAAAATGATCCTAAATCCATGGACTATGGTTCCAGGAGAACAGAAATAGTGAGGACCAAAGAGCACAGTTACTGTTTTACTCTGAGTGCCCACACAAGATCTCAGTCATCCAAGATTAACATAGTAAATGAGTGTTATGCATGGATATAGTGCTGACTGTGTCTGAAGGCAACAGAAATGGATTTTTTTTTTTTCTAGTTTTATGTGTGTTTTAACTAACTAAAAAGAGCAGAGATATATTTACTTCTAGCTTTTTTCTAGAAGATTGAAAGAAGATGGCCTAAAATTCTCTGATGCAGTGATGATTCAGGGAAAAGAACATCTACAGAATAACTAGGGAGACTGGACTCATTTTACTAGATAAGAAAAAAACCAATTCCAGTAAGAGTAAGATCTGTGGAGAACAGCCATGAATCTGTTGAGAGACTAGTTCTCACCTTTGTCACACCAGCAAAGACAGACATTCCCAAAACTGCTTCCCCAAAACTATGCAGGTTTATCCATCACCACACTGCCAGTAAGAGGAAGGTTGGCAGTCAACCAGACCAAAGATGGTCAGTTGCTTTTGCTCAGAGACAAGTGATCAGTAAACTGAAAGTAGCTGCAAGAAGATACCGGGGAAAGAAGGATTCCCTTTTTAGGCCCTACCATCACCAGTCATGAGCCAATACACAAGAACTGCTGAGAAGAAAGAGGACCGTGAACTGAGGCACCTGGCAGACGTGTCAGTCTTTGCACACTGTCAGAAGAGAGGACAACTACACCTGAATACCGAGTGTGATAATATATTCCTCTAATCCAGAAAACAACAAAAGACAATAAGAAAATAAAAATAATGGGCAATGATAGAAAAACCTTTTCAAATGCAATCAAAAGGGAAAGGGAAGATTTCAGGAACTGCCTACACTAAATACAGCTGATTTTTGAGAACACACTGTGAGAGAACACTGAGGTTCCATGAGACACCTGCTGTGCTGGAGATCAGAGTTACATACTGAGGAAAAGAAATAAATAATAATGTCAGAAATAAATCAATTTAATGATAAACTGTACTGGAAAAAAAAGTCTGAGGTTATGACTTCATAATTATGAAGCATTATAAAGTAAGTGGCTCTAGACAGACCTGTGAGTTGTAAAACAGTTGAGAGTTTATTGTAGACAGTCGAGGGCCAGATGCTCAAAGAAAGAACATGCAATATTTGGCATGACAAAAACATCAGTCTAAAAAGATGTCTTCCTTCTAGTGTTAGTCCAATTTCACCACACATTGTCAGGGTGTGGTACAACCTGCAAACATACACCAAACATACACTTACATTACTGTACAGATGGGGAGAAACAACCAACCATGAATAATATTGGAAATGTCAAGGCCAAGTTTTGTTTGCTCCGGTGGTAAAATGGAGCAACATCTCCCACTTTTAGTGCCTTCTCCACAGCTCACTGAAATCAGGGGAAGGATTATCATTATTTCACTGTGTTTGGTGTTCAGCTCTGCAGGAATCTTAAACCATTAACACTACCTCTGCTGGAAATTATTATAAAAACCCCATAATTTAAAAAAAGATTTTTCAGTTCAATATTATTATATATGCTTTAATTTTTTTGAGGAATCTGTTATGTGCCTACTGAAGATCAGCCCATGGAAATTGTTCTCCAAGAGGAAACAAACAATCCTGGAAATTATGGGGCTATTCAATGTACATATTATGGAGCTATTCTTCCAATTGCAGAAGGCAGATAAGACACTTTCAAACTTTCTCAATTCTGCAGCAAAGCATATACTGTTTGCAAAGGGTATGCAGACTCTATTAGTAACATCCTCAACAACCTAACTTATTTTATATCTTTGATGCGACATTGTTTTAGTCATAAGGCAAAAAAAACAGATAGAAGTTCACCAGCTTACCTCTCAAGTATTATCACTATCTTGACTCCATGTATTGGAGCAGGATTTCACCATACACAGCTCTGTAAGCTCATGTTTACATTCAAACTCAAAATATATCAACTAGTATTGCCTAATTTTGGTGTAATCTGAAACTTCACACTTTTGTGATCCTCTTCCAGAGTCTCACTGTTTTTCTTGAGGAGCAGTATCCAAAATAATACAATGTTAGTCCTGCTGGTGCCTCACGACCATTTCAGAGTGAAGAAGAGCAATTACCTCCAGGGTCTAACACACCATTCTTGTTTATAAATCCCAAATAACATTTAGACTTTTTTATCTTTTTTCTTAACATCAGCCTAAAATTGACCAGTACAATTCAGAATCTACAACAGCCAGACTGAGATTCTGAGTACGGTGGCACAACCAAATATGCCCCCTGCCCCCTTCTTTCTTTGAAAATAGAAACAAGAACATGAGTATGCCACTTAGCACTAGTTCTTATCTCCTGGCCCACATAATTTCTCCTAGATGATTTCTACAAAGCATGACAAACATTTTGAATTTCATTCTGACTATGTAGTATGCTCACTTATTCTCCCATTTAGATTATCATAGAGAGCTGCCATTCTCATTCAGATCTTTAGAAAGATGATCTTAGGAGTTTCACTTTTTCCATTTTTCTGGCTTTATAGAAAACTCTTTGGAACCATTCTGCATATGATTTTTCAAACGGTTAAAATCAACTCACCCTTCCAATGGCAATTTCATTTGAACCATATTTTAGTTCTCTGTTCAGAATAACACTCAGGACAGAAGGGTTGGGGTTTTTAACCTCCTTTCCTAAACCAATAGGATAGAGCTAGGAATCATGGAAGTTCTGAAATAACTGCTTTCTCTCCTGGCTTCTTCCACCCCCACAGGAAGGAAGCAAGCATGGATTTTGGATCGATTATTAGTTATGCTCAAGATGACAGAAGAAAGAGTCCAGTACAGTAAGCATTCAAGGGAAAGTGGACTAAGAACAAAGGCAAACATTTCAGGAAGGACCAAGACAGCAAGAGACAGCAACACAAAGCACTCAGACTGAAAAGCCTGGGATATGTGGGGCACTTACTGAGTCAGTGACCAACTGATTTCTGGAAGAAGCAGCCCATATGGGTTAATGTAACAAATTAGTAAGACACACAGAGTGTAGGGCATACAAAGGGTTACTTTCAATTTCCGTCATCATCTTGTTTGCTAATGGCAAGGTGGCAAGCACAACATATTGGACACAATGAGCTTGCCAGGTTTGGTAGACTATCTAGACTACAATCATCAACCAGACTGTAGAGCTGTAAACTTCTTGCATTTAAAATAAATATGTTTAAACAGTAAAAGGTAAGAGAAATCTTGAAAGATAAGAAATCAAGAACATCACTGCTAGCAAGGGAGCCAGTAAAGCACAAAAACCCCACACAACCAGAGAATGTAACAGGAAATAATCCAGGACATTTTCATGAGGTCTGTGGAAAACAAGAAGTGAGTTGCATTCAACGACCACATTGACCATATCTTAACAAATGTCTTGCAGGCAAATCGCCCTACTAAAGCTGAATTAAGCTAAAAAACAAACAAACAAAAACACAAACAAAAATCAAACCAAACAAAACCAAAACGAAAAACGACAAACAACAAACATTTAAAGTAGGGATAATAGTGGCGCACAGCCACTGGAAAAAGATGTGGTGACGATTTCCAAACTAGGCAGGTCACTGGGTTATGTATAGATTTCCAGAGAATAAATGTGATCTCATTCCCCAAGAGGTACAGGTATAGACCTGACGAATTATTAGAACTGTGGAAATCTGAGTTTACAATGGCATTTGAACCAGATAGTATTGGCAGATATCTACAAAGAAAATCTTTTGCACACTGCGAATGCTCTGAATTCAGAACAAATGTCATTCACTTACACAGGGAAAATAACAGCATCGATCAGCTGAAGTGCTCATCAACCCACAAAGAACATGCAGCTCAAGACGTATGTAATATCATGATTTCCCATGAATGATGGGGAGATCACAAAAATTCTTTAAGTAACAGCAGCAATGCTCCGAGAAAAAAATAAATCAAACAGGGATGATTGCAAACCCAGACAAGAATGTGGCTAGGGTTTTGATGGATTAAGACTAGTCTATGACTGGATAAAACTTTTGAGAGATAATGTATAAGCTTGATTGCAGTAATCAGTAACAGAGACAGAAAACTGAAACAGTGAATGTGAATTTGGCCAGTTACTACAGGCTCTGGTGCCCCTGTTTAGAAATGATAGTGCTAATGATAAAATTTATCAGAAGCAGTCTAAGAAGACAGAAGGAAAAAAAAAAAAAAAAAAAAAAAAAAAAAAAGAGATTGGTAGAGATCTAACAGAACTCACCTGGCCAGGGAAGCACCACATCCACAACCAGTGATCAGAGAACTGAACAGAGCTATTCAATTATGGCTAACACCTACCACTGGGGAAATCCCATGCAGATAGAGAAGAACAAGTAGTTTCTCACGGTATACTCTGACACTACGTCTGACCAGGGTGAGAGAAGTCATGGAGAAATTACACTCCTGAACACTGAAAGAATACAAGGGGCTGGGGGGAGGGGGGTGGCGGGGGGAAGTCCAAGGTACTTTCTACTGTTATCCATTTTAAATCAGTGAGTCATTGTGTCCCACTGTTTGGTTAAGTCACATTATTATTAATGACAGACTATTGAGGTGGGTACCTCACTCTCTAGCAACTTTCTTTTTCCGTAGATCATCAAGAGATAATATTTTTTTCAAATTTTCCAAAAACCTCCTTGTGTGGAGGTTGAACCCTCCTTTTTTTCCTCCTTTTGCCAAAGGTGGAGCATGATGAAATTAAAACCCTGCAGTAGGAACGAAGGCACACTGCTGTTCTCTACAGAACAGGACTTAGCTCATAGCAAGTATAACTAACCTTACGTAGTCTCTCCAAGAAGACAACTCTCCTATTTTGTGGAAATAAATAAGTGTACTAACAGGTTAAAAAAAGATGAAATACAGCAAGTATCAAAATGGTAGCATTCAGTATTGAACAAAGCCAAAAAATTCACAGTGTTACCATTAAAACATACAACTTTTGATTTTGGTGGGACTCACCTATCGCTTCAGATTTTTATGGCATTCAAGAGGAAGTTATAACATGCTAAATTCAGTTGTAAAGGTGTAACTCATTTAGGCTTCTCAACAGAAAATTGAGTGTCTTTAGCTATTTTGAATAGCAGGGCACACAGGCCACAACTGGCAGAGTGATTTGGGATTCTTTTGGTTAGAATGGCAATAGCTAAACCTAGTGTGCTCGACTGTCCTGATATGTGCAAGCCCCCTTAGAAAATAATGGATTATAACAGGATGCACATTGTGAAAAATGTAACTGCACTAAGGCAAAAGACTTACATCAGGGATTAATTTGGCATTTTCTCTTCAGATATTTTTTTCTGTGCTTGTGGCTGTTACTGTTCTTTTGGCACAAACCCAGATTAGCCATTAGTGTGTGGATTGCCACTACTCTGCCAAGCTTTTAGAACATAAACAAAAAATAAAAGCCACTTTGCTAAGATGACAATAAACACTTAAATCCCAATATCTCTTCTAACTTTAGTAACAGTAAAATATGGAGCCAGCTTTCATGTACAAACATGGAAAATGGGCTAAAATCATTAAGGCATTAGAGACTTTACATAATTAAAATTGTCATTTTCTATTTGCTGCAATAAAAATAGCTATTTTACTTGGAGTAATTACCATCAGTGATTGGTGTTATTGTATATGCTTATTAAAATGTTTATTTCTGTGAAGAGAAGATTAATTGAAAAGTGGTACAAGAAAGTTAAGGATAAAGAGTAGCGCTTTAACAATATTTTACATCATGAAACACCAAAAGGGAGCCTTAACCTATTTTAAATTTGATTTCCTGAGAAATGTCTTAATCTAAACCGTGGCTGCCTTGCTATTGCTTTGATTTAATTAGCCTGAAGAACTATTATGTATTTCCATTTTATCTTCCACTTCACAGCGGAACAACCCAAGTCTTATTATTGTCTTCATGTGGATCATACAAATCTATTAGATGGAGTAAAGAATATTATAACTTAAAAAAAAAAGAAAAGAAAAGAAAAAAAAAGCAGTAGTTAATTTTGAATCCTAATGTTTCAAAAGCCAGGAGAATTTCAGGCATGTGTGAGGGAAAAAAGTGGTAATGGGGAAATTATTTTAGGAATGTGGGTATACTTGCTTTCCTTAAATAAAAACACTCCTCGCAGCAGAAAGACCAACATGATTTGTGGTGTACTGGTGGCTGTAATAGATTGGGATATGATTATTATATGAGTATTTGGGGGGTTGGGGGGGCGGGAAATCCTTGTGACCTTAAACAGGATAGCTTATTTGCTAATGACAGGACAGGATTAACCTCCCTTCCCACTCCAAAAACATTTCAAAGGTGCTGGAGTCTCACCCTGCATAACTTCTGTAGCAGTGAAGTTTTCTTATTTTAACACTCCACTAGCAGAACAACCCCTCTCAGATTTTGTTCTACTAGATTGAAACAACAGCGCTCTTCTAGTTTCCCCTTCTTGGGCACGTTCTCCAAAAGCCATCTCCCTTCATCATCTTTGTAATACTTCTACCTATCCTAGCTTGCGTTTATTATGTTTCTGGAGTAGTAGTGGCCAGAACTGTACGCAGTATTACCAGTGAGTCTCTTCTGCAACATGGCTCACATAACGGCAACGACTCTTCTGTCTCCGTGGAAATAATTGCCTCCATTTCACTTTCAGTTTTTATTTTCCTGTCCCAAAGGCACACCACAGTGGTGGCAGCTCAGAAGTACTCTGTGAGTGCCCACTCCACCCGAATTTTTCATCTCAGCTTTCTCCAAAAGTAGTAGTCTGCACTTTATAACAGAAATGGATGTTTTTAATCCTTCAACAAAATGACCTAATAGTTTGTACTGCTGAACCTCAATTTCTTTTTATTACTTCAAGGTCATTAAATTCCTATTGTAAAATATTCTGCATCTCAGCTTTCATTCCCTCTCTCCCTTTTTCTTTCCTGTCTTTGAGCTCACACTCAGCCTAATCATCCCTACAGATCATGTGGCAAATTAATTATTTTGCCATTTTTATTCTTTATCTTATCCCATCCTACAACCTAGAAGGCTTTTCTTTCTTTAATCTCTTTCATGTATATAGCTGAAAAACCTTTTCATATTTGCTTTAACTTTTTTCACGAGGTCTAAGTCAGCTTAACTTTTATCAAATCTTACCTGTACACAGCCTGAGCTCCAGCATGTAGCCTCCTGTGCTGCTCAGTACTTCTTTCAATCTCCAGAAGTGTTTTCCTCTTGGAACTTATTTTTGTCATGCTGGATTTGCAGCTCTTCTATATCTGTGTTTTCCCCTGCTTAGTATTCTGGTTTCTGATGTCTTTTGTCTCTCTGATGAAGAGAAGTGTGAAACCCTTACATATTCAAGTCTCTGAGCTTTTGAGTGCAGCTAGCTTCTCTAACCAGATCTTTTTATGTTCTCCGGAGTTTCACGTTTCGAAGTAACAGTTGAAGCAAAAAGAGACCTGATGGAAAATCCAAAGAAACCTCTTCCTTCTATTCTTATGGTCACTATATCCAGTTTATTTTCTACCAAACAGTATGAACTGCAGAGACTCCTCTTAAACTGAAAGCATCACCTAGTTTTTCTTGTATTTATTTTTTGGCACTTGTTGAAATACAGCATCCATACTTTACAAAGCAAAGTCTGGGAAGACTAAATGATTTCTCTCAAGATCATTCAGGATGTCTTTCGTAAAGCAGAGGAGGGAAGCTTTTGGTTTCCTGTGCTGAACTTATCCGAATTAAACCTGTTGTCCTCCTCTGCATTCTAACATAAGCCCCTTATAGCCCCTTATGACAACAACCAGTCACTTGTTTCAACACTTATTTTTCCAACTCACCTCAACTTAATTTCACTAGCTAGAAAGCAGTTTGAGATTTAAAGGAAGAGCAGGAATAGAAAAGGGAAATCATGAGCACTGCAGACTGCAGAGATACTTACTTACCCATGTACGTAATCATCTGGTAAAGCTTTAGTCCTACTCTGTTAAGGATACATAAACAGGTCAAATTCAAAGATCAAGGAGAAAAAGTTCCTGCGACAATACCACTTAGTGTACCGTGCCCCAGTTAGCTTTAAACAGCTGTTCTGACACCACCAGTTGTGGGACTCCAGAAGCAAACACAGCATGGGTTAGATAATCCACCTCAAAAACTCCATGATACTTTGGCTCCACAAACAGTAGCACCTAGATCAAGTATGATAAAATAATGCCATTGTAGTACGGCTATGGCTCAAGTATCTCACAGAAGTGGGCTGAAGACCTTTGAGGAAACAATTTTAGTGCAACACAGTACTACTGAGATATGTCTGGATGGTTTGAGAACCAGAAATAATCTGAGCCATAGCATCAATATGATTTACAACTTAATAACTTTCTGTTTCCAGAAATAAAGCAAAGTTGTTATTTAATGGCTGAAATACTGCCTTTTTCTCCAAATGCCAGTAATAATTTAAATTCATGACTTCTGTATTATTCATGTGGTCCAATTTAATACGAACAGTATTTCTGGTGCTCAGTGTTTATGAAGAGTGTCTCTTTAGGGTATACCTTACTTTATGACAAACAGATGCTAGAAATAACTACCTGGTGTTCTGCTGCTGTGAACTGGGGATTAAAAATAGGGCTCATAATTTCCTAACCTGAACAGGGAAGGCCTACAGATCTTTTCTTGATAAGATGCTAGGGCAAGACAGCATAATCTCATCTTCCCCCCACCCCTTCTCTTTCCTCTCTACTGTTCTCTCTTCACTCAGAAAAAAATAGTTGCTACTAAGCACGATTTACAGACTCAGAGAAAACCCCACATTTTTTATCTCATCATTTACTACACCATCATTTGGGCCTCAGAAGCTCCAAAGATAAAAATAACCATTTTAATTACAGTAAAGGAGATCAGAGGCAGAGGGACAACTGGGCCAAGCCACCCATTTTCCCCTTGCGAGAGCACACCTGCAAATGCAGTGCTGTGGACTGCTCCCAACAGTCAGGATAAGCCAAAAGGTGAATACAGAATCTAGTAAGTGTGAGTAGTTTACACAAGAAACCCAATGAAAACACTTATTTATTTATAAAACTAGTCACTACTTGAAAAATAAAGTAGTAACAAAATCAACTCTAAAAGATAGCGATTCCTTCACACCCCTAATGCTGTTTGCTTGAACAAAGTACTTTGGAGTCATTTTCATGCCTGTGTTTTTCCATGGAGTACTTAGAAGAAAAAGTAGTTACTTGAGTGTCGGTTAGTTGGCAGAAGTCACTAACTGGAATAAATACTTTTTAAAACAGTGCAGGATAATCAACAACACCGCAGTGAGCAGCAGTTCAAGCTACTTTGCTTTGCCTTACTGAAATATCTCAATGTCATCTTGGAAGAAACAGTATAGACTCAGGAGATCCCACTTCATCCTACTACCAGTACCTAGTGCCATGCAGCATCACTTTATGACTTCAGTTTTTACCTTGTTGATTTTACCAAAATTAACTAATAAAAGCTGTTTATATGGATGCTGCACACGATGCTTCAATTTTACATGAATTAGTTCAGTTATAACAATATAATTAGAAAGTTGATTCTTCATTTATTCTTCAGTTAACATCTTCACTTCATCAGACAATTTATCTTATCTTAAAATTTTCTCTAATCTTAACTACAACATTTGTTATCAATACTAGAAGTCCAGAATGGTTCTTCTGTCAAAGTAAGTGCAAGACATATTTCAGTTCTGCAGATGATAGTTACTAGTCTTTGACATGTGCTCTGATAGCAATGCATCTCATTCAGACTTCATGGGATAGATTCTTCACTGGTGTGAACTGCTTAAGTCCTGTAGTTCACGTCACACAAGCTGAAAACCTTACTTATATTTAACAAAGAAAATCACAGACTAATTTTAGAAATATTTCCTTACATTACT
>JAVJGG010000024.1:13016257-13061765 GCA_035590195.1 Aviceda cuculoides
TAGTGGGCAGGGATGATGGTTGGACTCGATGATCTTGTAGGTCCTTTCCAACCTAAATGATTCTATGATTCTAAATCTGAGGACTGCCTGCTGCTGAGTAATACAATATAAGCTCTGCACTTTTCTGGACCTATCTGCTTGCTCCTTATTTCCAGCCTTAAATCTATGTCTATGGCCACTTTGTTTTAAGATACAGCGTAATGGCTCTTTTCTTATAACAGTCTATGCTAGGTCATGAAAATTTACTTTTTGGGTACAGTGTTTTTACTCATGAAAATTGCAAGTCATTAAAGAATTATGGAAATCTTTTAAGTATCTTTTCTGGGGGAAAGAGAGAGAGAAGTGGAAGAGCAAATGACAACAGCAGCTGGAAGAATGGTGCAATGTCTGGTGCTAGAAGATCTTTCACCACCGAGAATGACTAGAGCTTGAGGAAGACAACTATATGCAAAATGCTTGGAAAAGAAGCTTAACTGTTATTTTGTGTCATGCATAGCAATACAAAATTTCATACTCTTTTTAGATTTGGTAGACCTGCAGCAATATCTAGAGCAGTAGGCATTGCTACTGTAGAGAAGATTTAGGAAGCCCAAAGATACAGTCTTATATCAGCCTGATTACTGTATCAGGGAGAACCATAATCAAATATTTTAATATACTGGGTTTCACTCGGGGTCCTTAAACGCTATCTGAAATGATGACAGAGCTGCAGGCAGTTTAAGAAATAAAGCAGGAAGAAAACCTGCATGGCTTTCTTTTCAAGAGATTAATTTCCACTGGGAGTAGAAGTGCTGGGTTTGAGTTATCCTAATCCTCTTGAGCTGCTACATGCCTTTAATGAAGTGTGGACAAAGCCAGACAGTGCTTAAGAAACAACAGAAAAGCCTCTGTAAAACAGTTCCAAGCCCACAGAGGATGACACATTTCTTGTTAAAGTAAATAGGTTTAAAAATTCTGAAAAAATAATCAAATATAAATGGAATTTAGATTCCCCACGACCAGAAAGTCTGATGACTTTTGGCTTGGACCTGGGTCACCAGGGCTAACTTTAACCAGAATTTGATGAAGCCTAATAATCCAGGATTTGCAGCTATTTGATTATCTTGGGACCAAAACCAGCTAGGTAATACATTCCTAGGGAAGTGTGGATGAAAGTATATTTGGTACCAGTTGACTGTTACCACCCATGTATAATACCATCTGGAAGCAGGTTGGCAGCTTTAAAAAAAAAAAATCTTCAATAAAAAAGAAGAAAAGCTGTTAAGTGGTCTCAGTATGTGCACTAAACAATATAAGAGGTTTGTTTAAAAACCTCCTATTTGATTATAAGCTGAGACTATTTGAAAACATGTTGGAGGATGGGGCAAAATAGTAACTTTTTACAGTAAGAGGTTTTTGTTTGTAGATTATGTACGGTAAAAGCAGAATCATGCTGGAGAGAAGCAAGATGCCACCAGCCTCATTTTTGGGCTAAATTGTCAAAGAAAACTTAGGCATCATACTCCAATGCCTTATAGCAAGACAACCTGTTCCCCACCAAAATCCTGAGGTGAGACTGGAGTGGCCAGCGTCTCAGAGACATAGAGAACATCAGGGACCTTAGAACAGGATTCACAGAAGTACGTGGGCCAGGCTACCCAACAGTCAGTGCAGAGGCCCAACACCAACTTTTAGACCTTCTAAGTGATTAGGCATCTAAGTCCACACTAATAGAGGGGTATATATTTCCTCTTAAGATTTGCTGCTGTTATTCTTCTCCAGAGGTGAGATGGTTTCCTCCCTTCTCCCATTCCACCAGAAGAATGGGAAAAGGAAGTCATGTTCAAACTGAGTTGTACCTCGTTCCTCAAGAAATCAGTGGGACCAATCAAAGACCACAATGTAAGTGTTAGAAAGCATGACAGAGACTAGCCATAAATCTGAAAATCTTTTTCAGGTATGATGTTATAAAACAAGTTCATCTGCAAGTAATTTAATTTAGTTATTTGAAAAAAGCATAGAAGTGCTCTGCACAGCATTAGGTGTCTAAGGCCTATCACAAAAGCAATCAGATCACTCTGGAGACCAGCTGTGCATCAAGTGGATTGCTTTTATCTAAGTGATAAAAACCTTGTAGACTGTGAACAATACTGGGCATAAAATGTAACATTTTTAATGAACAACATAAAAGATAAAAAGAATGAGCACAAGAAATGGCAATTTAGTCAGAAGATGGGGAAAAGGAGCCTCCCTAACATGACATTTTATAGCAAGCGGGTTTTGCAGTAAGCAGAATTTAGAGGGGAAACAGTATTTTTCTATTCTAATTAATCCAGTTGGGGTACCTTGCAAATCAATCAGGAATGTTCCAGCATCAGCTGACTGAACCTAAAGAACAAGTATTAACTTATTTTGGACCTGTTTCAGATCCAGGATAACTCACTGAAACTCCATTAATTTCAATGAAGATGCAAAATTGGCCTTTTTACTGTAATCTTCTACATCAACATGAAAGAAAAAGCATAAAGCATTAAGCATATAACTGCCTTTGTATTTTATTTCTTTTATGAGGCTCCTAGCAGGACATTAACAGCAGATTATATCTTTTGTGAGCCATCTAACAGGACATTAACGATGGAAGGGTGCCCAATAAATAAAATGATTGTTATTACTACTACTTATAGCTGGCCTGCCAGTACCAACCGACAAAATTTTAACGTTTGGGAAGTCAGGAGCTACTTCAGCACTCTGCATTTCAAACCATCCTCTTCAGGTGTTGGCATTATTTTGTTAGGCCCAACTTGAACACAACTAAAACTTCATTTCAGCACCTATATTTCTTTTTACTTCCAGGTGCCGAAGATGCACAGCAGAGATCTGAGCACTGCAATAACAGACGGTGCAGGCACAGGCCAGTGCAGAATACCTCCAAGTGGAGAGAAATTAAGGACTTTAAACCCAGTCTGACAGAAGCACAACTGGATGTGGACTTGGAAAACATCTGCACAAATATTTCATGCCCTTCTCAACATCGGCATTTCATTTGTGGTACCTTTGTACATTTTGTTGTGCATTTTCATCCACTATCACTCCTTGTCTAGTGGTCCATTGCACCAGTTCAATACATCTTGCTCACAGGAAATTAGAAGCATGTTGTAGTTCATTATAAAAACTAAAGACAACTGAAAACTTGGAATCAAAATTTCTTTTTCTAGAATGTGTCACTCAATACCAAAGGCTCCAGCCATTTTAAAAAGACAAGTCAAGAATTTCCAAGAGCAAGGGTTCCACATCTGAAACCAAACTGTATGTGGATATATACTCAGGTACACAAAGACACACCCCTTCCTTAGTGTTTAAGCTTTCTACATTCAGCCTACAGGTCTGGGTTGTGAAACAAAAAAATCTTGGTTTTAATTTTCTCCTTGTCCCCGAGTTTCATTTTCTTCTATCCTTTAAGGTAGCCAAAATCCACAAGCCTGACAATGCTCTACTAGCAGTTAGATCTGAGCAACCTTACTGAATTTACAGAGACTGCACAGAAACAAAAGGTGACCATATTTTGGCCTCAGAAACATGCAACATCTTAGTTTCAAAATTCTGGAAAGCAGATATTAGTCCTGAGATACCACTATTGTGTCATTAGACTATGGGTAACGCTTGCCTTTTCCTTAACTTCTTGCTATGGGAAGACAAACTTAAACATTTCTGTTTTGCAAAACCTTGCCATTTAAGATAAAAACGTTTTAAAAGCCCAGAAAGGACTCCAAGCAAAATATTGAAACAAAGCACCACACTTCCACATAATTTCTTTTAAAATACTGATGGTTTGGCATAAGTCAGTTAAAAGCGTAAAAAGGTAATGTTTGTTCACAGTCCACAACTAGATCTTGAGTATTTATTATTACTTGACCTTCCCTTTTCTTCTCACTCTTTTTTTATATGTTATTGCCTTCTCTGTCTTCATCTCTTCCATACCCAGAGTTGTTAGCTAGAAAATTTACTAAGTGAAATATTGCAGGCCTGACTTCTTCCCATGACACAACAGAAGAATTGTTTTAGTAGGTCTTTAAAAATGCCTTTTGATGCGATTAGTCCTAATAAAGTACACTAACCTCTCAGCTCTTGGAGAGCAAGCTCTACTCAACCATGGCAGAGCAGGGATACGAGCAAAGCAAGCTCTCCAAGAACTCTCTCAGATCAATTTTCCCAATGCAGACAAACCTCTTCTATTTTTGAGAGAATAGCTCAAGTTTCCATATACAACTGCTTCTCAGCTGCTGAAGACAAACTTAAAAAAAAAAAAAACCAACAAAAAAACACCCCCCCCCCCCCCCAAAAAACCAACAAAGCACAGAAAACCAGGAAAACAAACAATCCTAAGAGTGCTACCACACAGCAGAAAGAGGGGAGAGAACCAGAGAACAAGATCTCCTGCTACCACCCAGGAAAGGGTACGTTGCTTTTTGGAACAGCCAGGCCTCCTTACTGCCACCAAGTCTACTACTTTCCACAAAGCAAAAGAAAGCATCTTGTGGTACCTGTTTACTTCAGCTGAGCACGAGAGGGGCAACTCACTGAATCACTGGGCAGTTTTACAAGAAATCTCAAAGCATCATGCATATGTGGCATAGGTCAAAAGGACATCAAAACCAGCAGCAGATGCCCCATAGCCTAATACATCTGACCTGGTAGCAAGGGGGGTGATGTGGCATCGCCACAGGAATTCGTGAAACAACTTAGGGCCATACAGAAATACAGCTTGGTTTTTTGTTTGTTTTGTTTCCACCCCTACCTTTTTCTTTCCCTCTCCATATTTTATGAAAGGGTTCTTCTTCAGTGTACTTGGTTATACAGATACCTTCTAACATGAAGATGCATGGAGCCAACAGTCGTTATACAGATACCTTCTAACATGAAGATGCATGGAGCCATCAGTCTTGACCCATGGTTTAGGGGAGCAAAAATACTTGATGACTTTCATTGTTTACTACAGGCATAAGGACGTATAACAATGCTACCAAATACTTTCTTGGTTTTCCTTCTGCCTTAAGAGCTTGTATTTATATTCCATCTCTCTCAATAAACTAAGCCATAGCCAACAGAAAGGGGTTTTGATCCAAGTGACTTCTAAAATACTTCAAATGGCCTCAACAAACAAGAGAGAGGTGAGAGGGGCAAAAGAAAGGAGACATAATTTTGTGTCTAGAATCTGAATCCTATATCTGTAGGTATACATCCTCTCTTCTGATGTAAGTGTGCCAGTGGAGCTGGTCCTGGGCATGCATAGTCTTGCCAGCAAACTTCCTACTACTACAGCAACGGTGTTTGTCTGCACCTGCACATACAACATAGTGGGGAACTCTGGAATGGGATGCACTTTGTGAACTCTGACTCTTGGACACGGAACGCTAAGCCAGGACATCTAGGTATGTTTTTGGGTGATATGTTTCCATTGGTTAGTTAGGTACAGGTGAGAGGCAGCCAGCATCTGCAGGGGAGCAAGTTTTCAAACCTTTTTAACCAGATACTGATCACTGCCATTAATCAGCAACAAACATAAAACTCTGCTATATTGGAAAGCTAAACAAAGTGTCATAGTTTAACCCCAGCTGGCAACTAAGCACCATGCAGCCACTTGCTCACTCCCCCCACCCTGCAGTGGGATGGGGGAAGAGAATCAGGGAGGGGAATAAAACTCATAGATCAAGATGAAGACAGTTTAATAAGACAGAAAAGTAAGGGAAAATAGTAGTACTACTAATAATAGAATATACAAAACAAGTGATGCACAATACAATTGCTTAACACCCACTGACCGATGCCCAGCCAATCCCTGAGCCACACTGTCCCCTGGCCAACTTCCCCCAGTTTATGTACTGGGCATCATGTCACATGGTATGGAATATCCCTTTGGCCAGTTGGGGTCAGCTGTCCTTGCTGTGTCCCCTCCCAGTTTCTTGAGCACTCCAGGCTCCACTGGCAGGGGAGTATGAAAAGCTGAAAAGTCCTTGACTCAGTATAAACACTGCTTATCAACAACTAAAACAGCATCTTATAAACATTATTCTCATCCTAAATCCAAACTGCAGCATTATACCAGCTACTAAGAAGAAAATTAACTTTATTCCTGCTGAAACCAGGACATGAAGGAGGGCTAGTGTTTCAGAAAAGATACAGAGACACTCTGGAAAACATGAAGGAAGAAGGAGGGTGTATGGTAAGGTGGATAAACTTTTGAGGCATACATGTTAATCATCTTGGTGCTTGCTTGTACCTGTGGCTGCAAAGGAGCAGGAAAGAGATACAGAAGGCAGGCACTAGTGTCCCAGAATACATCCATCATTAACACACCTGGTCTCTCTGACCCACTGCAGGTGGTAAGACCTTACTATTGCGTGCAGTAGTTGGGACTGTATGCCCATCTATGGCTTCAGCAAACACTGAATCTAGAACACAGTGCTATCCAGGATATTTTGGATGGCAACAAACCCAGAGACTAGTGGAGATACAGCTTCACAGACCTCAATGAGTCAGTGATCTTGGCAGACCTACCAGCACCTAGCTATTATGCCATAAAGTATTAAGAAACACACATGGATAGCTTCCAGAGTCTGATGCAGTCCAGAAACTTTTGTGCTGCTTCTCTGTGTCTTTTCAGTTCATAACACAGATCCCACAACCCAAAATGGAAAATCTACCACTGACAACCCACGTTCTGGATGATTTCATGGTCTCAGAGATGCTGCAAATATATGTCAAAAAACTGTCAAAGCACAGTGGTGTCAGTTTGCTGGTGGCAGACTCCAGTTAGCTAGCTATACTCTAAGTATTAGAAAGCAGCTGAAATACAGATGTTGTTCACACCAGTCACAGGATTATAGTCTCAGAGATAAACATAGTGATGCTTTCTCATGCAATTATAGTCTTATATTCCCTGGTTCTGTCCAGCATCAAGTTTCCCACTGTTTTTCTCTTATCCTGCAATCTTGATAGCCATGAGCTATTACAATATGTTGATGTAGGAGGATGGCTATGGACAGTGAAAGGCAGTAGGTCTCTCTTATCTACTACTTCTATTGTAGGGCTGGGAACGTGGCAAGCAAATCAGGGAAAAGCTAGAAGGTACTTGCTGGTGATTGATGCAAAGACTTATGGGTAAGTGTGATGCCTGACAGTTCCAGGGTTGTTCAGTATGAGCAAGAAAAAGCCATTCCGAAGCCATCCCAAGAGAAGCCAGTGTTGAGTGCAACTGAGATATTCCTTTAGAAAGGTCTATTGCTACTATTTTTCAGCCACATCTTCTGCATATAACTCAAGTACAAATTAATGAAAACCAAACTATCTGTAGATCAGGTCTAGAAAAGAGGCCATATTTGTGATGGGGGGCAGGGAGAGGGAAACACACGACAACATGGTCATCCTCTTAGGCAAAACAGTAACAATTTGACTTGCATGACAGAGAAGGAAAACTTCTCCCCCAACAAACGTCCTACATAGTGACTCCCACTGTACAGGGTCAGCCATATAAAACACTCTAGCTAAACACAGGCAACCACCACATAATCAAATAGTCTTGCTAATACAGCATATTTGACAATAATGCCAGCAATAGCTACAGATCAGCAGGCATGGCATAAAGCTTTCTGCATCAAAGTTTCAGTTTAGAGACATAACCACTGGTCTTCCTCATGGAGAACCATATCAACACAATAAAAGACTATTCTAACAGACTGCAGAGTCAGATTTCAGGGGTGTTTTTGTTTGTTTCCCCACACACACTTACGCTGTTAGGTTACAGAATTGTACCAACAGTATAGAGGCTATCAGATGCTGACATCTTATGTAGCAGCAGAACAATGTAAACAAAAAAATTTATTTTTTGGAAACGGACGTCAAAATTACTGAGGTTTTGCAAACACCTAAGGATACAGATGTAATAAAAGTCTCAGCTTGATTTAGAGTCCCAGAAGCTGCCATCATTTCATGAAAACAATGCTGTGCCAACTTTGAGAGAAAACAATGATTGTAAACAGCAACCATGTCCAAATGGTAGCTGTGAAGCTGTTGCCAAGGATGGGCAAATTCTCCAGAGCAGTAGGTAATACTTTGTCCAATTCCTTGTAACAATGTAAGAGACTGTGACTAACCTCTTTTGTTAGAAAAAGGTTCCAGATCCATCATCGTCACAGAACTGCTGAATTCAAGGTTGTAATGGTGCAAACCAATAACCATACTGCTTTCTCACACATCTTGGGAAGACGTGAAAGTCCACAGTCGGAGGCATCTCTGAAACTGGCCTGAACATGAGCCACCCAATTCCAAGCAATGGCTCTGACAAAAACAAAACCCCACCAATCATGGGGTACCACAATCAGAACATGGTACTGATATCTGTTGTTTAGTTTGGCTGGGGAAAGATGCTTTATGCAACTTCATCATTAAGAGGTCTTTCAAAGAGTCAGATTTTATACAACACTGACCTGTTAGACAAGACTTGGATATTGAATGAAGCCTGCCACATTTTCAATTATTGTTGAAAAAAAAGAATTTTTTTTTTTTTTTTTACATTCCCTAGTTATATGCTTTGCTGTTGTGAGATTCTGCAGGAACTTGATTAAAAGCATCTAACTTCATTCTCTAGATGTTGATTTACTATGTCCAGTACGTAGAAATTTACTGTTTTGATGACCAGCAAAAAATTGAATTAGAAAAGTAAAAAAAATGCTGCACATTCAAGGTAACCCAAATGTGAGGAAATCTGTTATATCATTGTGACAGTTACAATTAAAAACTGTCTGGCTATTTGCTGCTACTCCTCACAGTGTGCAATAATGCAGCATGGATAACCTACAGAGAAAGGAGCTTAATATATCCAACAGCATAAAATATTTGTAAGAAGGCACAAGAAGTTCACATCTTGCAGAGATCTGCAAATAAGCAAAGCAGTAACTTCACATCCATAAGTCAGGGACTGTTTATGTTGCAGGTTCAGCCTTTGCCAGATGCCATCTTTATAAAATCAGTTTTGCAAACTTAACTCAGTCACCGGATAAGCAGTTTTGGAAGACAGGTGGCACAAACAATTCTGAACACTGTAGATTAATTGCTAGTTAAATATACACTGCTAACAAATTAGCATGACTACTTAGAGTGAAAAGCGCTTTACTAGGTTTGAGACAATCTCTAAGTTCCTTCTCCCATCAGGTGTTTTTTACCAGCTTTGTTCATTCCCTTTCCATCTTTCTTTAGATCCTATTTATCACCATTTTTATTGGTCCTCACCATTCAGTGGAATTTAGCTTTCCTAAAAAAAAATAATCACTCTCAAATACTAGATTGATACTCTGCAGCAAAATGAACCATTTTATATGATAACCTGGCTTCTTCCTGATCATTAAATAAGTTATCCCTTTCAGAATTTATTAATTATAATCTTTTTATTTTATAGTTATTAATTGTGGATAATTTACAAGTAGGTGGTTATGTTTATTTGACAGCCAAAATTCAAAATGTGTTTTATTGGTTATTTGTCAGAAAAAATTACCAGGCCACTGATTTTCCTCTGTTTACATGCTGCCATTATATAGAATCTGCATGCAAATGCAAGATTTGATTTCTGGAACAGCTCTGTGTGAAAATCTTTTTTTTTTTTTTTTTCCTTTAAATATTTATCCTACTAAAATTCACTCATTCACAGGTTCATGAAAGTCAAACACTGAAAACCTATAACTAAAACCAAGTTCCCCTTAACACTTAGATGATTTTTTTTGTCAGCACCAGTTGATGTGCCTCGATCTAACTTTTATTTCCCTATTTTAAAAACCCCTATGTATTGCACTAAAAATTTATCATCATAAAATCATAAATCTGAAAGGGACCCCAGAAGATAATCTAATCTATTGTTTGGAGTAGCAATGGATCAATTAATTTCATGCAATTCTTGACGGATATTTGTTTAACCTGTTCTTAAAAGTCTCACCCTTCTCAGGGCATCAGATAAAGTGACGGGGGCTTTTTGTTGTTCATGGTTTGGAGTTTTGTAGTTTGGGGGGGGGGGTTGGTTTTTTTTTTTTTTTTGTTTGTTTGTTTTATAAACTCTTACAAGTTCTCTTAATGCCTATTCTAAGTCATCTTTGCTGCAATAAAATCCGTTATCTGCCATTCCATCCAGCATACAGACTATCCTTTCTCCCTCTGCAGCAGGTACTTACATAGATGAACACTGTTGCGTCCTCCTTCTGTAGCCTTCTCAAAGCTAACTAGCCTTCCTGAGGCCCACTTAATGCTCTGATAGATCCCTGCTCTGATTGTCACTGCTTTATCTTTAGTTGGTCCTCCTTGAAGTAGAGCATCTAAACATGGACACAATGATCCAGCTAAAACTCTAACACATTGATTGCTTTTCAGGTTATACTCTTATTTACATATCCCAGGATAATATTTTTCACAGCAATATGATATTGTTTGTTTAGATTCAGTGCAAGACCCAATAAAACTCTTCAAACTCCCACAAAAGTTGTTCTCTGCTCCGTGTGCACGTGTGCATTAAACTGATTTTATAAACACATTTATGGAAGTTTTTCAATTTTATTTAAAACCCAGGGATAAATACTTAACAAAAAAAAAAAAAAAAAAAAAAAAAGGCTTGTGTATATAAAGGCCATAATGGCCTTTCATTTTTCTTTTGCTCTTTTTCAATTCCTTTCTCCTTGTTTTTTAAGGAAATCTTTTAAAACCAGGTTCCTCTGAAGAAAGATACTACTAGACTGTGCTCACTTCGTAATTTTTCATTCCCAATGACTGCTCCCTTTTCAAAAAAAAGCATAGGAAAACTAAGGCAAAGCTGTGCAGGGAAAAAAATCTCAAAGAAAACATGCCTTAAGGAAAAGCATACAAACAAAAAAACCACTAAAAATTCATATCTGGTTTCTGCACTGGGGTTGGGGAGGAGGTAAACAGAGAAAGTTTAGATATGTGATATGAAGCAAAGATGTACATAATGCTTCCCCTCTGCCCCATAAAGACAAACACACTTCCCAAAAGAAGTGCTCTTCTAACTTGGCATTTGTACCCTTGTAGAAAGCTAAGACTTTTGAACAGCCTGGTGCACTCCAGAGATGGATTTTCTGTTTATGGAAATAGCAGCTGAGGAAATGTGTCACATTACATATCATCAAGGTCTTGGTACATTAGGCACAAACATACCCTAAAGTTGCAACAAGCATATTATTTTCAATAATAATAATAATAAAACAACAACAAAAAAATACCACTCAAATAGAAACCCATGAGGAGGAATGATCAGAGAAACACTGTAGAATGTAAGAGGCTAGTTAAAAGATGCTCTCTTCTGAATGACCAACTTAGCAAGGAAAAGCGTAACAGCATTATTCCAAGAAAAACAGGACTAATGTTTTCTAAAACAATTACTATACAGATTTCTTTACATCTGTGCTGAAACAGTGTAAGGCCATAGACACAAAACTAAAAGATAATGCTATGGAATGCATATTTGCCGAAAGACTAATACTCTTCTTCCAATAGGTCCTTGACCTATGATAATATAATTATTATAGGTTGCATTTGTCCTGCAGACCAATAGGATCTGGAATTTTGTATTGAAGAGGACAAAATTTTGATGCTTTCTGAAAAAAATGCACTGTACAGTGTCACCAGTGTGTTGCTTCTGATGTAATGTTTCTTGGTTTCAAGACCACCAGTGCCTCAGCTAGTATACAGATGTACATACAGAACACTTGTTTTCCTTCACTGCCCTCCATGACTTACTGTTTTGGAAGCAGATTGATCAATCACAAGTAGGTGAGTGAGGGCAGATCAGAGATGGTGCTGAAGATGCAATTTAAACTGATGAGGACAGCAGGGACTTGAAAGCTCCTTTTACCTCCAGGCACTGAAAGACAGCAAACCAACCTGGCAAATGAAAGCATTTTCTACCCCTTACTTCCTTTCTCCTCATGTAATGTTCACCACTTACAGTCCAAATAATTCTGGCAGTTTAAGAGGTAAATCATAAAGTTGGGAGATGATGCTACAGCGCCAGAATGTTCCTGTTAGAAAGGGACAATTTTCCAGAATTAAGATGATGTACCATGTATTATTATAAATTATGCTCACTACAAACATAGCTTTGCTATAAAATATAACGCATCCCCAGAAAAACATCAGTTCAGTTGAACTAATCTAAGTTTTTAAAATACAAAGTTTACAAAAAGTACACTCTTTATATCCATGATTTGGCAAGCAGACATTTCACACATACACATGGAGACAGAATAACTTTGAACATTTTAATTACCTTTTGCTAACCGCCAAGTAGATGTTCTGGTCATTACCAGAAAAAAAACCCATGGAATCTGTATTTTCACAAAACCTCGGAGAAATTGGATATTATGTGGGCAATTTCAGTTGGGCTTTCCTTTCTTTCTAGTCACCAACACTTAAGGAACTGGAAGTTCTATACCGAGACCTTGAACTTAAGCAAGCATCAGTCATCTCTGTTGGGACCTGAGGAGGGCGATATTTCTGTTCCCATCAGGTAATGCTACTGGACCCAAAGTTTGACTGCAAATGCTCAGAACTACCTCAGTACTGTTAATCTAAGCATCTCATCACCTTCTTCCTAAGAACTGTAGGTGTATTTAAACTAGGCATTTTTTCTTCCCACTCTCCTGAGTAAGCCTGCTATACACACAGCACATTTGCCAGACACACAGGGAATCAGATCTTGACAAGAAAAAAAGTGGAGGATATGTTGTTCAAGTGAGACCAGGAAAATAAGGTATAGTACAGTGTGCGCCCAATAGTCATTGAATAACACACTGTGAATATGGAAAACTCCAACAAAGTTTTTTATGAACTATGAGAAGAAAATTGCCTATAAGTTTCAATCAACACTAAATTATTCCTGGGACACACAGAGTCTGAGGACCTAGCCTTCAGCCTACTTTTCAAGCTGTGCTGCTTTACATGGAATAATTAAGAAGTCAGAGGGTCAGAAAAGGAAGAATCTCTCTATCCTACTGGTTAGGGTAGTTCTCTGGAAGCAGGATTTATTTCTTTCTGTTGCACTATTTCTATAGTGTTTCAGGTATATAATGCAGCAATTGCTCAGTGTGCCCTTAGAAGTTCTTCCACAGTGCTACACTAGAAGACAGTGAATTCTTCTGAGATGCAACAGATATGGGCTTGCATCCTTTGGAAGAGGAAAGGAAATAGGGCTGGGCAATACAACATTAGAAAATACAAACACGACCTCCCTCTCCAGCTGGTCTCCACAAGAAAAAGACAACAAAACAAAGTCTTCTGCAATTTGTGGAAGAACATGCGTTTCTAACTTTCTTGGTTTTAGAGAAGATTTAGAGCTTAGCACTAGGGTGAAAGCAGGCAGATTTCAGCAGCCTAGAGTTGACCATAAAGGTCCCCGAAATGAGGATTTACTTGAAATCATCAAGCTTGGTATTTTCTCCTGGTTACCTGAAACAGCTTCATGCTCAGCCTCCTGGTTGAGAATCCCATTATAAATTTCTTAATTCTTACCCCAGTGACTGTGGGGAGCACAGGTACTACACGTCCATCAGATTGGAAGTCCAGCATGATTCTGGAGTGATTAAAAATCACGCAGGTCTTCAGTGTCATCTGCTCATGTCCACCTATGAGGCTAACCTCCAGTCTCATAGGATAGAGATCATGACTTTTTTCAAAATATTAACACTGAAAAATTAATTTGTGGCAGCCCATTTGAAATCAGTTGAAGAGTTCAGGTTGAAAGAAGCCTTCTTCCTTTTACTTTAGGGGACCCGAGCTATGAATTAATAATTTCTCTATCAAGACAGGCAAACCCACTAATCCCCATGACAACTGTTTTCCAACATAGATATTGAAATAGAGCAATCTCCCAGCCATAAGTAGTAGTTACTGCTTACTTAAGGAATTTGACAGTGTCTATGCATACTGAATCATGTCCAACTTAACACACAGCAAGAAATACAAAGATGACATTTACTGTAAGAAGCTCCTTCCTCTCACCTACAGAAAAGGAAGGCTATTATCAGAAATATAATGGCTGGTATTCAAGGCTCTTGGTGATGTAAACTAACATGCAGGTTCAAAGACTTGGAACAAGCAACTTCCATGATACAGAAAAGGAAGAGTCACCATCAAGAACCTGGTTACAACTATCACAACAATAGTCAACAACCTAGCAGAGGCCTTTCCTGCCAAACTTCAAGAAGAAACTCCCCCAGTGTAGCCTGGAGAAGATATGTAATAGCATAGATTATCTCAACTGGCTTCTGCAGGATGCTTAGCACACTCACAGTCAGCACAGAGTGCAAGCAAATCCTTTGTCACATCTTCAAGAAGAGAAGCTAGTCCTGTTTGCTCGGGTCTCTGGTTGTACCAATCCACGTGGTTTTGGTTAGTCTGTGTACAGCTCTGTATTTGAAAGAAATAACCGCTAAATTTAAATTTCCCTTGGGAAAAAACATGCTATACTGTAGCTTGTCTATAGCAACAATGAAACTCCTTTTTGCAACAGAGAAAGAAGACTGAAGCTAGTGAAATTATATTGTTGTCAGTTTGCTCTACTGGAGAACAATATCAACTCTGTGGTTTAAAATTGCTCTCATCAAAAAATAAAAACCATTGTTTCCAGTGTGAAGCTCTTTTTCCTGTTGAAATTATAATGAATTTCAATTATATTTTCATGGATTTATGGATTTTAATTCTTCATGGATGAACTATTTCTCTTGGAATTAAACTAAAAAACTATGCTTTTGAATTTTATTTATGTTCCAAGCAATAAGAGAGACTGCAGGACTAAATAATATCTCTGTGCCTGGCAAAAACTCACATCAGTGCAACTGGGAAAAGTCAGAAAAGTGCACTGCAGGGAAGAAGAAAAAAAGTACTCCTTTGATACGGTTTCTCAGTGAAGCATTTCCGTTGTGCCCATCTCCTCTGAAGTCTTAACTGTGTTATGACAAATCAAAATAATAATTAATTTACATTGCTATAAGTCTTTTTCATACACAGATTTCAAAGCAGCATTAACAAGGATGCATAGCACAAGGAGCAAGGCTTGCATTGGCTTTCCAGTATCCCAGCTTTGTGCCTTCAGACCTGCGGTCACACACCCTTTCTTTTCTTAATGTAAACAACAGATACTTTAATTATTTACAGGTTGAAAAATCCTTAAATCCAATCCTACACTGAAAACCAATCACTGAGTAAACACCAGCAAGGCTGAAACATCCAGACAAAAGAGGACTTCTTCAACGATCACATTTCTTCAGGCTAATGCCAGCAAGAGCTCCTCCCTACATATCCTTCTGCGGTAGAAAGCTCAGTGCCATCCCATCCTGCAAGAACAGGCTCTTCTGAACTCCCTGGTATTTCTTACTGTAAGCTCAACCTCCAAATCATCACACTACAAACAGTTACTCATCTGCTTATTTAAGGAAATCATTCATGATCACAACATCCGCATTGTCTGTTAAGCTCCTCTGTTGGGAGGGGGGAAATCAAGGCCAAGGACAGAAGCCCTTTTTGTGAAATTTCAGAGCTTTAGCTTTGAATGGATGTATTAAAAAAATAAATCAATCAACATTTGTTAAAGTTAATACAAACCTACAAACCTCTGAGGTGCTGGTTTAGTCAAGGCAACCAGTTTGTTCTTATTTCTATTCTACTACCTTTACTCATTAATCTGGGTGAATCCTCATAGCAAGTATGGTAAGCCATTCCAAGGAAACATCTATAACAAATAAAATAACAATTTTGGTGGCCTCACTTTTAGATATCTCAAGTTAGGTATTAAAAAAAAAAAATAGGACTCGGATGAGCCAGCTTCAGACAACTACATCCTGGTTGGATCTAGTAGTCTAGACTTCCTTCAGTCAAGTGAAAGAAACAGACAGTTTACGATGAGAAACCTGGCATGCAAATGTAAACACGCTCTTGTGTTCATTGACCACACAGAGAATCCAACCTCTGCATCCACTACAGGAAAATACAAAGCAGAATCCTAAGTTCAGGCAAGATGAATCTCCTAGACATCCCTTGCATGTGATATTTTTTTTTTCCCCTAGTTTACACGCATTCATTCGAAATGTTCAAGCGTGCAGCATTTCTAAAAAGGCCTTAGAGCATTTCAGCCTGGAAATTACCCCCAAATGAAGCACTTAATTGATTACACGTGTTTGCTATTTGTGAAAAGTGTTGGCTTAGCTTTAGAGTTGATATAAACTGGACCTTTCCTAATTTAGGAAGAGAACAGACTTTTCCCTCTTGAAGTTTAGGCTAACCAGGTGGATGGGTTATTTCAGCTGTTTTCAACCGTGCTGCAGCTGGCTTGATGCTTACTTGTAGTTAGCTTGATCCAGCACTTCTTTACAACTGCAAGTGGTCAGAAGGAATTCACAACTCAAAGTTATTGTATATCCAATTAAAATCATGGAAGATGCACACAAGACCCAATCTAGAATATCATGAAGCAACTAGCACCATCTAAATTTTTAAAATAAAGGTTAATTTCTTTACTGTTTCCTCACAGATCATGTTTATTTCCAAGAAACACTTTTCTTACAATTTGTTTTGAAGTTTGAGATTGTTCAACATTGAATACAGTAAAGGCTAATTTGCCTGAATTTATTTCTTTAGATGGTCAGTTTGATGCTCTCATTTTTTTTCCATGCAGATCTTGCAATGTTTTATGTGAAATTTATAGGGATGAACTAACAATGTACACTTTTGATACTTCTGCAATTCCTAAACTTCCCTAAATTGTGCAGAGAACTCAATTCAAACTCCAGATAAGAATCTCTCCTTTGCATAATTGACTCCTGAATTTTTTTGTTTGTCTTTAGAGGATTTGAGGAGAGTTAGTATTTCTTCCTGACACAAACTTCCTTTTTAAAAACTATGATACTCTCCATCTCTCAAAATTCATTGTAAGTTTTGTTTAGAGAAATCAATAGGCACAAATACCCTGTAACATACTAACCTTATTTAAAACGGTATCTCCAGAAAATAAAAAATTAAGATAAAGTATTAAATTCTATAATGAATCCACTTAACTGCATGATGTATATATTATACACATACACACATTTAAAGATTTAACTAATGAAAGAGGATATGGATATGTTCACTTCTCTTCAGGAAATGGAGTAAGAAATGGTCAGCTATGCTGCTGCTAGCTGCAAAGACAGACATACAGTACTATATGATCTTGCTATGCTGTCTTTCTTCACAGTACAACAGTGCAATGAAATATATTTAAATAATTTCAAAGAAGTCTCACAAGCACCAACATAGTTTATCTTCCCCACACGATGCAAGAAACAGATACTCCACAAAGTTGTCTATGGAGCAGAACATTTTCTTTCCATGACATTCACCTCAAACATCCTGTTTTCTGAAGGTATTAGTTTTGCAAACTAAAAACCTGCATTAAAAGCATTCTCAAGCCAGACAACTGTTGACTTCCCCCTCCTTAAAAAAAGCCATTGAGAAAGTCTGGTGAACGCTGAGCCCAGGACCTGAGCCTGAGAAAGGTCAAGTCTGTTCTAAATGTAGAGCCAGTAATGTTCCAGCAGAGTTCAAAAATCCACATCCTCTGCTCTCCCACTCCTAATGTAAATCCCGAATTATTTATATAAGCTTTTTGGGACAAAGTTTAATGAGTCTCTAGGTCAAAAACCAATAGTTATCAGCATTATCAAATTAAACAGTTATTCTTTTTGTTGTTTTCCTCGGTTTTTTTTCCCTAGGAAAAAAATATTGTTCATACAAATTAAAAAAAAAAAACAACACAACCCACCAAAACACACTTTTCAGAGAATATTTTTCCTAAGAATGAATGCTCTATACACACCATACAGTCCTTGTACAGTCGCATACCTATTTATTGGATACTTGTTTTCTATTTGATTTTTCCAAACTATAACCAAGATGTTAGTTTGTTCTATACTTAGGAAGGGCACAATCTTTCCTGCCTCAAAAAAGAGCTTGGCAACCAAAATGAAAAGATAATGTTTGTAATAGAAGAGACATATGTAATAAAAAGATGCACTGAAAGGCAATCAAATACTTACGTCTATATGCCTGAAATTAAGTTGCAAAACAATAGTTATAAGAGTTCAGGATTCAGGGCAGTAAGTGTATTAATGACCATCACAATTAAAAGACACATCCTTCACTGAACTTCTGTAATTGCTCACATCTGCTGAGGTAATTTGTTAAATGTCTACATCACAAACAGAACTGTATTTTCAGTTGCATCTCACCATTCCAGAGCATTAAATTACACACTATGGGGAACAGGAGGGCACAAGATCTATTAAAGAGGCCAGGGAGTCCTGGACAACTATATGCTTCCCTGCTCTTAGATCACAGTGACAAGGAAATGCTAGTTGGTGGTTTGTTTTTGTTTTTTATTTTTCCAGGAAAAGCTTTCTATGGAACTACAAGGGCAATAATCTTAAAATAAATTCTGTCAGATGTTACTGTGTTAACTAGAATATTATGGATTTGTAACACAGACTGTATTAGGCAAGCTATCTACTAGCACAGGACACTAGGTCATACTGATATGGAGTTTAACTGCTTGTAGTTCAAGCCATTTCTTGAGATGAAAGTTTGAAACCTTCTGCCTAGGCTCCTCTAGAAGGCAGAAGATGCAACAGTACTCCTACAGAACTGCCCCAAAACCTCCAGTTATGAAGTCCTGACTTCAGTACTCGTAAAAACTTCCCCTGACTACCCATTTTGGTTCATATTTTCCCAGTATTTGCCCCCCTCCCCTTTTAAGTGCTTTCACAGTTTTGAATAATAAGGCAAGGAGGGCGGGGGGGGAACAACAACCAAACAAACCAAAAACACAAAGTGAAAACATTTTAATGGGGGCTGTAAACCTGCCATGTTATCAAACAAGGATTTGAAGGTTGGCAGGAAACAGCAAAGGCCTCTATTTCAGAAATGTAGAGTTTCCATAGCTTCTGTCAAACTCCCTACAGATCTGAAAAAAATTAGTTCCCTCCCTCCAAAACCTTACATTTCTTCAGTGTAGGACTTGCTCAGATCTCCAACAACTCACAGCAGTGCACATGCTCAAGCCTCTCAACTCCTCATTTGGAGCACAGACTAATCCCACACAGTGATAAACATACTTCAGCCAAAACCAAGCTGGATTTTTACTGCAGTTGGCTCTCTCCCATTTAGCAGGAGAAAGAAGTAACAAGCATCCAGATTGCTTCCACTATATTCTCAGTACTTCTGCTACTGGTGCGTCAGTATCATGAAGGAAGAGGAGGAATGGGAGCAAGAGAGAGAGCGCAAAGGTTAAGTGAACAGACAAGGTAGTACAACCTCTGGTTTCAGAAGCCATGGGGCTGGAGGCCAAGAAACTATATAAGAAGAAATACCACACTTGTAATGGTCCTCCACTGGTCTCTTGTGCATAATCTCCCAGCCTCCAAGCTAGATGCCCAATCTGACCCTGCACAGCTGTTTTGATAATTGTATATTTAAGATGGCTTCATAATCATAGAAGATACCTTTATACCCAGCCCTTCTGGGTTGGAGAGACTTCTCTATTCTTCTTCCTCTTGTCACTGTTTTATTAACAGATGGTATTACTTTCAAAATTAATAAATATGTTCAGAGATGCATTAACATCTTCGTATTATATCATAAAACACACCAACATTATGACTGTGCATTGGACACACTACATTTGCTGCTTTATCAAAGGCAGAACTGCTCTTTTCCAAAGGTGCATAAACGCTGATCATGAGATACATGTTAAAAAAAAGCTATGAAACATTTGGATATTTTGTGAAAAGCTAACAAGACTAATTCTGATTTCACATTAACCACTAAGTTTAGAGAAACACCAGCCATGTTACCTCAGTGATAAAAGTAGCACAGCACCAGCATCCAACCCACAATGTCTCTTCTAGATGGAAAAGTTCAGGAAATATCAAACTGCTAGAAAGGCACAACAAATTTTGTTATGTATTTCAATACCAAGCTTTGGGATTAGAAGCACTGAAGTATCAAACATTAAAATGCTTGCTTTGCCTCCTTTACATCTTCTGATCAACTCTCATCCATGAATTGTAAAGTATCACAGAGGCATTGTAATTAGCACGCTTCCTTCCTTTCTGGAACCATGCTGATTTTTTAAAGGGAAGTGTAAGACATTCTTCCACTTACAATCGAATATAAATTGTATAACTTATTAATTATTTCAGTAGCACTTGATATTTATTTTAATTAATTTTTAAGTCAGACATGAACACTGGGGAGTAACAGCAGGACATCAGAAGCAACAGAAGTTGGGTTTTTTGCTTGAGAGCATTTTTAATGAAAAAGTAGATAACATTTTTTTAAAGTATGATAATTTAAAAGTATGATAAATAAAGTTTGATGAAGTAAAACCATGTACAGTGGATGTTTCCAAACAAAAGAGAAAGCTTCCGAATAGGATACCTGTATGAGCAGGCCAAGAAATAAAAGCCATCATCCCCACTTCATCCCAGCCTTCCCTGCAGAGCTGTGCAGTATCTGCTGGGACAGGATTAGGAAATTCGATTAGACTCCTGCTTCCTCAAGCTGTGGCTGGAGGTAAAAAAAACTCCATGGCACACAGCAGAGTTCCTGGGCTATGTGTCATGACACAAGCAAAGCACCTTCTTCCCCTTGTCTTCTCTATAATCAACGGATAAACCACATAGATATGCCAGAGACTGTGTTTTTGGAGCTAATCCTGAATTGACAGAGCTCAGGCTCATATGCAGAGCTCTGACTAAAACACCTCCTTGGCACAAGGGAATTCATACTAAAGATCAGTCAGCAATCATTTCTGTGCTCTGGATTGCCCAGCGTGAAAAGCAGATGACAGCACTATAGGCAAAGGGATCTGCAGCCTACTCTATCTCATATCACACACTGATGCAGCAAGCCACAGCACCAAGACCATCTTGGAACTTGTAGCTGAACTACAGACTAACTTTTGCCATGACACTAATAACTTGGAGTGGCAATAGGAGTACGCAGTACTTTTCTTTGGGGTTGTTTTTGTTGTAATTTTTTTAATTAGAAATAATTTTTCTCAGCCAAGCAGAGCTTCAGCAACCTGACATTGTTCTGAACCTTTTATTACAACTGCAAAATGGGAATCACTTTGGCCCTTAAAAACATTGAGTACAAGATTCTCAAGTTTTAACTCCATTTTCACCTAGCCATACAAAGTATTCCTTACTAAGATGCTACATGTTCTACATGAACACAGGCCAGTATTTACTGCTTTATTTGTCTTCCTTTGGCCTCTACAGATACCAGAAGTATATCAACATAAGGTCATATTTCTGGGAAAACACAGGCCCTCTTTTCTTAAAGAAATCTTAATCAGACTAAAATAGCAGACTTGTCTAAAAATAGTGTGGTTTTCAGTGTTTTGGTTTTTTTTAAGATAACAATAAATCTGCTTAAATATTTTTGCTGTCTATGATCCTAAACAAATCACTTAGTGTTGTGTTTCGTTTTCCTCCATCCATCAAATTGCAGCTGGAATAGGAGAAAGAAGAAAAGAGGAAAAGCAATTTTGGCATGACTTTTGTGCCAGGATCATTCGGGAGCATGTTTGGCCCATAACACGGCTAGGATCAGCTCTGAGTTTGCTTGGGACTCTAGCTTGCAGGAAGGGTGCACTGTGCTCAGAGCATCAGTTCCCCACCCTCCATCCCCATTTGCTTTCCTGTGCCCACACACTATTATGCCCAGGTGTGGAAGCAAGACAGGCACAGAGTCTTTATCCAACTTTAGTTTGAGTTGCACAGAAAAAAACCCCCTTCAACATAACAGGAAAAAAGCCCAAATTCACACCCCTTGCAGTCTCAGACTGTGCTATCACTTAAAGAAAAAAGTTCTCATTCCAACTATTTTATCTGACTCAAAATAAACTCACAGTTAACAAGATAATGTGAAATTTGTAAAGTAAACCCCACATTCCTCCCTAATATTCACAACATATCTGAGAGAAGTTTCTCATTTGACCTACCAGCTAAAAAAGAAGAAAAACACCTTTTCCTTGAACAGAGACAAGCTCAGATGGCTGATCTTCCAAATATCTTTTCAGAAGTGACTGACAACAACATGACACAGAGATCTACAAGTGTCCTCACAGCCAAGCCCTGTATCTCTCTACATATTGTCTAGCGGCCCCATCCTTACTGTTACCTCTTGATCAAGGGGTAGCAGTTCTCCCAGGCATTTCACATTTGTGTCCCACTGGGGAAAGGCTCAACTATATGGACCCTAGGTGTACTCAAACTATATTGTAACTCACAGGCAGGAATTTCATGGCACACAGTGATTAGACAGCTAGTTGAAGCTCCCTTGTTTCCCAACCCTCATCCTAATAGTAGTGCTTGTTTTCTAGGCAGGAACTACTTCTCAAAATTTTACACAGCTTCAGATACTAAATATTTCTACCACTTACACAGTTCCATCCCTCCAAAATCCCCTCTCCACCAAAGGAACACATAACTTAAGATTAACATGAAAATTTGCCAATCTTTTTTATACTACATTAAAAGTATTCAAAGTAATTGGAGACATATGCTTAAACTTCGTAGAGTTGCTCTGCAAATCCCACCCCTTCTTTTTCTAATCAGTGCATGGAGAAATACAGTGGAGAAAGGAACTGCTTTTCACAAGCAAGTAGTAGGAATGCCACTTTCAAGGTCACAGTCCAGATAAGAAGTTACAGAGCACAAACAACATAACTTTCCTTTTCATAATTGTTTTCTGAATCTGTCTGGTCACTCCAAGTTCATGTCATCATTTCCCTTTTTTATATGCCTTGCTGCTTTGCACATTTCAGTGAATCTTCACACACAATAGCAAATACAGACAGCATAATGGGAATTAAAGCTCTTTGAAAGCCTATGTCCTGAATTCAATTAGCCGTATCAAGAAACCAGTAGTTAGCAGGAAGTCCAAAACACCTAATAGGATTACTTGAGAGTTTAGTGATTAATAAAGTCCTACTCAAATACCTTCTTTTTTGCCTTCTCCCCCTCTAAAAGTACATATATAACATAACTGTTTTTATTTTGAAGTCTAGCTTATGTCAGTATATAAAGTGGCACTTAGGTTGGTGCAAAAGAGACATATCAACGGGATGCCCATTCCTACACCTGCCTCATCACATAGCGGCTCTACTCGCACTGAAACTATATTCAGCTGCAACAGCAGACACTTCCAAATATTGCAAAAAACAGGCACCCTTGGGAGTGATCATATAGGCATGTACTTCTCAGCATCTACAGCCTCTGATTCAGAAAGATCCCATCATCACACAGCATTTGGCCTAGGCCTCCCATTGACCTTGCCTTGAGATAACAAGAGCACTGCCACAGCTTTCCACTGCCTGATGCCAAGAGCAAGCACTTCATGCTCTGATGAAGTGAAGCTATTTGAAGATCCAGAGTCTTCAGGTATAACATTAGAAGATTTTACAAAACAGGGGACGCCAAACCTCTTAACAGTCTTATCTATACTACCAGCAGAGACTGCACCTTGGAGTAAAATATCTCCAGAACCATACCTTTGGTTAGTCTTTGAAAGATCTACTTCACTCCAAAGAAAGTCCAAAAGCATGGTGACAAGCAAAAATCATGAACAGTCAAGGAATTTTCTTTCAGTGTCTACAGTTTAAAATATACAGACCTGATCTTTATTAACAGAATTTATAACACTTGTATGCGCTGCCACTTCCGTGTCTGGATACATTCTCTACCTAGAAACATGGGGAAGGGCGGAATAAAATTCAATACTCTGTCACTGTACAAAAGAGTTCCTTCCAAGCCTGAAATTATGACTCTCAAACTTACAAGCAATCAGTTCCAGACACAAAACTCCAGAGCTCATAAAGAGGCCATAGACAGGCATGTATCTACCAGACATGCAAATTACCAATATTTAGAGAAATCAACTTTTCCATCTCCTTTGTAGCACCCTGGCTTCAGCAAAACTGTTTCAGGGTGCTCTACTGCCTATGCAATATTAAGAGGTGGTTTATGTAGGTACGATATTGCCAGAGAATGTCTTTACTATGTCTAGGAACTTCCAGGGGGATCAGATGATACATATATCTATATATGCCTGTATATATATATATATATGCCTGTTTGGTATACAGGAAAGTCAGTCTCTTTCTGGTAGAAGTCTCCTCTTAACTTTGATGCACTGAAGGAAAATTGAGCTCTCTGGCTGGAAAGAAATCATAAAGCTTTGCAGTATTAGCACACTAGAAGGGACAAAAAGCTTTGATGTAATTATTACCAGTAGGTGGTATACATTAACTGCTATTTTCAAACCAGCAGGTTATTCAGCAACTTTAGAAACAATTAAACCCTCAAGACTTGAGGCAAAAAAAAAGTTTTTAAAAAATCATTAACAAATCTTACGCATTCATGATAAATTGCAATTATAAGCAGGCATTCATGCTGGGAATAATTAGCAACATACCTCAACATTATTGAATGTCAATGAAGTCAACAATACTCTTCACAAAAAAACAATACGGAGGAGATGGCCAAGTTGTATTTAAAGGGAGGCATGAGCAATTTTGTTAATTGCAGAAAAAATGCCAGCTATAAATAGGATGGTCTCACAGTTTGTAGCATTTCTTCAAAACCAGGAACCACACAGACTGAAGTGCAACAATTTTTCTTTAAAAATTGTAAGAGGATAGGGTGCTTGCTGGCCACATTTTTAAATACTTCTTAACAAAAAACCCCATGGTTACCCTAAATTAGATCTTTGGTGAATGAGTATTCTGAATTCTGTTATCCACAAGAATCTCCTGAGATTGTAAAGTGTACATCTAAGAAATATTAACATAACATGAAGTATGCACCTAAGAAGTAGTAACATGAATACAAAATGTACATCTCAATGCAATATGGGCAGATAAACAGGGTAACCTGCTCAGTTCCTGTTCAGTACAGCAACAAAAACATCCTCACACCCAAACACTGGTAGTTTGGACTGTTGCCCCCCTACCTGTAGTAACAAACTCAAGTTTTATTTCTTAAGTATGCTCTAGTAAATACAAGAATTTCTTACCAAAGTTGTCCATGACAGCATCTCAACAGTGTTTTACATTGGTTACCCGCCTCTCCCCCCCAACAATATACTGTTGGTTTTATTTAATGAAAATAGCAGAAGGTTTATTCTTTAAACAAGACTTCAAGAAGTTGAAGCAAATAAAAATCCATACAAATATGTAAAACCCCAAACCCGTAGCAACTTAAATACTTTTAAAATCTGACTCTAAATTAATTGTCTTAGGCTAACTGGGAGCCTGAGGAGGAGCCAGAGGTTTTAATTCAGACCTCTTAATATCTAAGCTTATGCTGTTATAACTTGGCTGGTAAATCTAAACTAAATGAGAAAAACTAGAAGAATTCCTAGCAACAAGCAAATTCCTATGTGAAGACAGGAGTAATTTTAATGAAGTAGAAAAGGCAAAAAGTTCAGTACATTTTTCTTGTATGCTTGAAGAGAAGCAGGATGATGGGCTAGTATCACAAGATGATTAAGTACTTTCCAGTCCATTAGTAACTACAGAATATGTTAACATCTACAGAAATAAACACTTTTAAAATTAGTATATTTATAGATAATTCACAGTGAACATTTGAAATATATTTGCAGATCATTCCTCTGGCTTATCTGTATCTAAATCCAATACAATTTATGCACTGAATATATCTTACATGACTGGAACAAACCTAAAAGTCTACCTATATTCCAAAAGGGTATCCTGGATGCAAGCATAAAACTTGCACACATATCAAAAAAAAAAAAATCCACCTCTCTTTGCTGAATTTCAATTCTGAAAAAGGTAATGCTAAGAGGTAAATAAATAAAGGCTTAAATAATCAGCACTATATACCTGTCAAAAGAAGACTATGTTGACCTGGGGTGGGGGGAAGTAGTTATTGTTTCATTGTGGTTTATACAACCAGATGAAAAGCTGGACATGAGCTGGCAATGTGTACCCACAGCCCAGAAGGCCAACCATATCCTAGGTTGCATTAAAAGAAGCATGGCCAGCAAGTTGAGGGAGGTGGGTCCTCTACTCTGCTCTAGTGAGATCCCAGCTGAAGTACTGTATCCAGCTCTGGAGTCCTCAGTTCACGACATGGATCTGTTGGAGAGGGTCCAGAGGAGGGCTGCAAAAATGACAAAAGGAGTGGAATACCTCTCCTATGAGGACAGGCTGAGAGAGTTGGCATTATTCAGCCTGCAGTAGAGAACGCTCTGGAGAGACCTTATTGCAGCCTTTCAATACTTGAAGGGGGCTTATAAGAAAGATGGGGACAGACTTTTAGTAAGGCCTGTAGTGATAGGACAAGGCGTAATGGTTTTAAACTAAAAGAGGGTAGATTCAGACTAGCTACAAGGAAGAAAATTTTTTTTTTTACAATAAGGGTGGTGAAACACTGAAACAGGTTGCCCAGAGAGGTGGTAGATGCCCCATCACTGGAAACATTCAAGATCAGGTTGGACAAGGCTCTGAGCAACCTGATCTAGCTGAAGATGTCCCTGCTCGTTGTGGGGAGCTTGGACTAGATGACATTTAAAGTCCCTTCCAACTCAAAGAATTCTATGGTTCTACGATTTAAACTGAATATCCTATACTTCCATATCACATTTGAAATAGTATCCCATGATATTCTGACCAGTACTCTTTAAAAAGAATAATATTCTTAATTAAAATAAAAAAATATATATTTTAGATAGGTTTTAAGAGATATTTAAAGATTTTTTAAAAAGAACTTTGATGAAATAGAAAATTGTGCTCAGAAGAACCATGAACTGAAAAAATAAACTGTTTTAGCAAAAGACTTAAAGTCTGAAATCTTTCTAGATCATCATCACCACCATGCTACAACACACTATGTAAATACTTTCACAGACAGAAGTTGCTATGTACCAGGCTGACCTTTAACAAAGGCTTTGTTTACATTATCAAGCAGCACAGCCCCACCAGAAAAGGATCTGTAGGGTGCTGAGGGCCTGATGCCCACCCATTAGAGGCTTGCGGGGACGAAGGAGGCAAAGGAAGAGAGATTTCAGCCCAGCCATAGCCTGTTTTCCCAGCCCCAAATGCCTCTCCACAGCTGGAGCATGTTAGCTATGCTCCTGCTCCCGGAATGCATCTGCTGGTGGAGGCTCACTCTGAAGGAATCTGCCAGCTCCAGGACCTTCTCTGATGTGGGGGGACACACACAGAGCAGGAGGAGATAAAAAAAAGGATCAATAAACCTGCTTCAAAATGCACTCCCAATCTGAACTGATATGCTAATGCAGATGCACCCAAAATCCTCATAAGGATTGACCACTGGAAGCTGAAGTCAGTCAGGCTGAAATGAATGCATGGTTATTTTTAAATTGTAAAGGAGATTTATTTACTTGAACTAGCTAACCACATAAGAAGCCAAGATCTCCATTTCTGGCCATCTCAAAACCCAGGCAGAAAGCCTTTGTGGAAGGTATTAATAGCTTGCTTTGACTAAAGTTAAAGTTAACAGAAGTCATAGGACCTAATGGGACAGGTAAACAGTGTCAAACTGCAGGGACTATAGGATGATTTATAAACTACATATGGATTAGACCACACAAACCAAAGGACCCTTTCTGGTTTTACATGCCCTGAAGTTACACAAGCTCTCATACTAAACAACTGCAAATCCAATTGATTTTGGCAGAAATGGAGGCCACTCCACCACAGAGAACGAGATGAAAAATATCAATTGACTTTGGGCAAGTTGTGCTTTATACAGTTTTATAGTAAGAAAATGAGACCTTTTCTACTGATTTATAAAGTGTTAGTTATAGAAAACAACCTGTGCAAGCCATTGTAAAAGCAAAAAATTTGAAATTGACAATATTATAACTTAAACTAATAATTTGGGACATATTTTTAATCACTAAAAATTGGAAAGCTTAAATAATGCATATTAACACATTCCTTTAAAAAAAATACAGGAGGAATTTAACAGTCGGTTTTCTAACAGCCACTTGATATATCAAGATTACTCATTGAAAATGCTACATTAACAGGTACTTATAATAGCCGTAACATATGACATTAAAAAAAATTATATTGATTCATATTGTATTACATACATTGTCAGGAATTACTTTAAAAGATCACACATGAAGGAGATAGACATGGATAGTGCACAGAACGCTCTCAAGATGGCAAAATTCAGCTTTTGCCTGCTTATTTAGGCACCTGTATAAAACAGTGTCCGTTTTGCAGAGGTAATCTTTCACAACTTAAAAAGCAGCCCAGCAGAACTACACATTGTTGATGTTTTGGGGAACTGGGTGACATGCAAGCAGGCTTAAATCCTAAACATTTGACTTTTTGCACTCATTTTGCAATTTTCACTAATGCAGTACAAACATGCTCACCTGCTTTCTCGCCCCCCACATAACTCCATGCAGTCATTTGCATACACATTCTCACACATTCTAGTATATGAATGGTATTCATGTGAGCTTGGAAGGTAGCCAAGACTTAAATCAGGCAGACTAAAAATTTGGTAAACTCATTTGTTTAGTGTATAGGAAGAGCATATTACTGTTACAATGCACAAATTAGAAATAGATAAATGCCATTTATCTGCATTTCTGTCTAACATCAGAAACACCACAATCACAAATCCAGGCTCTGTAAATATGTATTATGAGAAAGAGAGAGATGACATTCATGGAAAAGCAAAATAGCACTGACTTCTTTGGTTTAGTTCTCTCCTTTGAAGAAAACTTGAGCATATCTGCCTTCACTCCTAAACTATGATGGTATTTGAGCTTTACTAATGCTCATAAACAAATAACTTCAGCAGGAAGCTCATGAGACCATATTGTCCTCATTGTACCTATTCATAAGATCATCTTGGCAAACATAATTGGATTAATGGCACATATAAGGGGATAAGTCATTAAGAACTGCTAAAACAAGGCCTTTTGCAGGTCAATGTATAACATTTTCTGATCACGTAAAACAGCTTATTATGGCTCATCCACTTCTTTAACAGTATACAGGATATACATAAGTTTTGTACAACACACCTCCAGATTAATGTCTTCTCTTTCATACAACTAACTACATATTATCTTTCTTTGAATAAGTAGAAAAATCTGAGTCAATAAGCTTAAGCACAAAAACTATGAAGCTGTTTCTAAACCATAAGATCTCTGTTGTCTGAAAGATTGGGGGTTCTTTTATCAAAGAGAGTAACCCTTGCATGTTCTACTAGTGCAAGAGCATAGAAGGAGAGCTGAGTTTAATATGTCAACTTGAGTACTTCCATCCACACTAGTGGTTTTGTTTATTTGTTTTCCCAAATGGGGTAGGGGAGGGGATTGTAGAGGATTTTGTTGTTTCCACTGGGTTATTTCTTGTTTTGTTTTGCCCCGCCCCCCCCTTTTTTTTTAAGACATGGACATTTCTAGAAAACAAACTTCATTGTTTGTATTACACAGCTGAGCTACACACACACAGCAAAACAATAATACAGAACACAGTGGATCATTGGATTTGATTCATTGATCTGTATGCATGCATGCACCAGTTTCACTACATGTTTACAAACAGGCTTTTTTTTTTTTTTTTTTTTTTACATAACTGGAAAGAGATCACAGCTCCTGAAAAGACGATGCGACTCAACACAAAGGGAAAGCAGGGTGCAACCATGTGAACATAGGACCATACCCTACCGCAATTTGAAAAGAGCAAATCTCCTAACTTATTTAAAAAGTGAGCACATCAACAGATACCAAATGCTTCCAGCTTCTGACACCAGCTCTAGAGGGTACCCATAATAACAAACAAGAAAAAAAAAACCCAAATCCTCAAAACCAGAAAGTTCACATCTGCAGGGTAAGACACTAAACAGAAAGACTTGAAACCAACCTGCACCCTGAGGAGCATTCTTGAAGGCTGGAACTTTTCCAAGAGTCTTTCTTTCTCATTCAGCAACTGCTGGCTGGAACAAACCTCCAAATATTCAAGAAAGCCTCTTTCGTTCTACCACCTCCAAAACATTACTGCAGCACCTTGCAGGGAAGCTCTCTACTCATCTTCAATTTCTTACTCTCCAGCCTTCTACCTACTCCTTACTTCCTCTATCCTATTCTTTGTACCACCCAGCATCTCACAAAAACTTCTCTCACCTGTGCATGCTCAGTCATTCTCTGGGGAGCAGCAATCTTCCCCTACCCCTCAAATGCTTACCAGTGACCAAGGGTGCAGAACAAAATCAATGGGTAGGTCTTCCCCTGTCTAAGCACACCCTCATTTAAAAAAAAAGTCTCACCTGCTGTAGATTAACAAACTCACTAAACAGTCCTGCAGTCCACAGAAGAAAGGAAGAACTCTAGAGATGAAGGCAATCACTAATACTTTTGTGACTTTTCATTGGTGGTGAATTTGAGGAATAATAATAAAAAATAAAATACCTAGAGAAAACATGGAAAAAATCTCCCACAGTAAAAAACTGACAAGTTTTTGTAGCATCCAAGGAGTTCAGTTAGCATATGCTCACACTTCAGAAGAATCATTAATGTTTGGCTGCCCTTAAAAATAGCTGTAGTTTCAGACAGCGGACTTAACTTCCAGAAAGCATTACTCAACACAGTATGTGTGGTAGAAAGCATGGTAGAAATTAGCACATCTCTTAAAAATGTGCATCTGTCACATTCACTTCATCATAAACAAGCATGCACACACACACACATTCAGGCAGGAATGACTACTATTGTCTGTGATAACTGACAAAATGAAGATCCAGAGGAACTTCCAGAACTGCCCACAGGCATTGCAAAACACAGGAGTGGAAGCCGCTTCGCTTTTTTAACTCTGAAACAATAGTGCTCATTTATTGTGTTATTAGAAAGAATATGCTCTGCTCTGGACTGTCTTAATCACTGCGAAGCTTTAAACAAATCCATTTCCCCTTGGTGCACTTGTGATGGAAGGGAAGAGCTTTGGCCTTAACTTTAGCACTAAGCATACATTTTAAGTACAGTATATTAAACAAACAAACAGTTTAAGGTCAGCTGATGTATGTGTTGCCCGAGGAGTCACATCAAAATTCTGAGGTCACAGTCAGATTAAGGCACAGATGTGACAGGCCAGCATCTGTTGAAGTCCCTCCTGTGATTATATAATGTTAAGAGCTTTTAAATAATAAACTTAATTAGTTCTCCAATCCATATCCCTGTGTAACTCGGTGAACCCTTGAGAGTAAACAAGGAATTGCATGACCTGGGAGGAGTCACCTCTTTCTGATGTGGTTTCTGAAGTCTTAAACTGATCTTGAAATCATTACTTTTATCAAACAATTTAAGCACTTTTGGAAAATATATTTTACAATGAAGACAGTTTAGACTCTGTAGTCTCAGACTAAACCAATCTGAAAACATTAAATTATTATCACAGCAGAAGTTAAGGATTAACTTGTTGGTGCAAGTAGCAGGAAGATATAAAAATTGCCCTTACTTCCCCAGTATATATCCTTATCTCTACAAGTCATATCTGTTTACTCTCTTAACAAATAAATTTTTACTGTGGCAGCTTTCACCCTCCAAAGCTAGGACCGACATAGAAAGGCAGGCTGGATTTAGCCATGCACCAGTGACATGTCAACCAAGTCCTAAATGCAGAATCTTCTGTGGACTGAAGCAGAAGCTTTGATTTTTCAGACTGAGGCTGACTTTGCAGTTTTGGAAGTCAATAAAAAATGTTTCACTTGTAAACTGAGCAGATTTAGTTTGGAAGTTACTGAGAAAAAATAAATGTAGTGCTCCCAGCATGTCAGCTTGACAGGGTCACTTTGCTTTTCTGACCACAATTCTACTTTAAAACAAACCTTTCAGCAGTTGCTCAGTTTCAGTCATCAATCCTACTACTGTTGAAAAGCAGTAACAAAAACACCCATTGACTTCAACAGGAACAGGATGTGGCTCTTGATAGCACTTATCTTATAAATGATAGTCTTATGAGACACAAGATGATCATAAGAAATCTCAGTATGATTTAGGCAGAAAATATCCCCATTGACCCAACTCAGCTCACTAGAGACCTACATCCATTTGTTTCCAGTGCAACAAACAGAAGACTTTATGATTACTTTTTTTTTTTTATATATATATATATATATAAACCAAGCCAAGGATATGACAGAAAACAAAAACTACTCTATCTCAGGTGGAATTGGAACATCAGTTTTGTAATAAGGTAGAAAAATTTTGACTCCTAACCATATTTAGCAGGCAAGCACAGGCCCCAGGCTAAGGCTGCGTTTTATAAGCTGCAATGGTTCTAAACTGACCTGCAGGTTCTGGGGAATCAGAATCCAAGGCTGTGGGAGAAGCAATGAAGAAGACATTGCTAAGGCCAGTCTGGAACAGTCACATGCCCAGCACAGCCATGCCCAAGCCTGTTCAGCAATGGAGCAGTAAGAACCCATTTCATATCACTCTTGTGAAGTACTCACAAAATGCCACTTCTGTCTGCCCTCCAGAAGGTAAGGTAATAATCTCATGACTTCTGACACATTAAGGTCATGATGTGTGGGCTGCAGGGAGCTTGGCTGTTTCCATGTGAACCAAAATGTGATTTATCATGATTTCCTTTAAGAAAGAATTCAGACATGTAAAATTGGGAAGATCAGTTACTTGGGTTACTTTGTGAAAATAAAAAAACCTTACAGAAGTAACTGTATGGAAAAGTCAGCGGCTACACTTGTTCTAACAGGTAGCGTTGCATCAACCATTTCTAAACCTAAGTAATTTCCTAGATGCTCCATAGTACTTTCAGATGAAAATCCACTTTTGCTAGCTGTGATGTACAATAAGCAATAAATTGCAAGGAATCGGTTTTCGTCCTAACTTAATAATTTCTGGCAACATCATTGTTGGCTTATCAGGATGCTCAAAGCAAAATGAACATTCAATTGCAAATGTGTTAGGATGTGACATCTGTGCTCCGGGGCTACTCCTCACCACCCTCTAAGTTAGCTCACACAGTCACAAGTCTTTGCTCACCAAACTCAGACTATTCCCCTGGGATCGTCAGTTACATTGAAAACACTTGAGCCCTTTAAATGGAGCAGCAACATTGTAATGCAAATCATTAAGTTGCAGGACCATTAAAACTCTCCTCTTTCATTGCCCTCTGGGCAATGATTGATTCTGAGACACCAAGAGGCCTCAAAAGGGAAATGAAACAAAAAAAGAAGCAAAGATGTAATCAACCCTTATGCAAGTTTCAAATTCAAAATTCATTACCTTCACTGCAACATCTTACCACAAAAAATTGTCCCCAGTATAACGTGCTAAAATGGATGTCTTTTCACCTGTTTGGTTTGTCTGCTCTTGCAAACCAACAGTCTGTTTGATTCCTGCCTTTTAGTACATCTTTTTCAAAATGTCTAGCTCTATCAGAAATAAAGAGATTCTTCCCACCCTACACACTGAGCTGTCACCACTATATCAATGGTTCTGAGCAGTTACAGTTTTCTGTACACTAATTGAAGCTTCATATAGCACCTGAGCTAATTAAAAACCCCAACAAATTAAGTATGAAACAAACTGGCTGTAACTGGGTATTTACATGATGCAGATACCTGCTGATGAATGTGTTTCTATTCTTCTTCTCCCTCCTGCTTCTTTCAGCTGCACAGTCCACAGTTATGGACACATGAAGCATCTATAACAATTCAAGATTCAGATGTTAAATCCTGAGGTATTTTTTCCTCACAGTCATAAGCCCCATTAGAGTCTCTACAATATGCTCTGTAGTGGTATATACCTGGGGCTTGTTTCTATTCCTGAATTCCACAATCCTACAGCTACCTTTAATTATTTTTTTTTAACTAATATTATCCTTGCTATATGCATGAGAATAAAATAATTTATAAATTTCTTCTGAGAGTCTATGTGCAAGAACTTCTCACAGTCAAATAAAGTCCAAAGACTGGTTCAGTAGTAAATTTACACATTGCCCTCAAGAAAGAAGAAAAAAAAAAAAAAAAAAAAAAGCCACAACCCCAAACCCAAAAACTTTCTGTGAACATGCTGTTTTCCACTTTTCATATCTAAGCCAGAAAGATGCAAGGTCTCCTATGCTGTACAAAAAAAAAAAAAAGTGTTTTTCAGTACATTACAGCTCAGTAAGATTTAATGAAAATAGGTCTTTTTCAGATTTAGCAACAAGATACACTTTTAATGTAATGTGACACTACCAAGTCAATTTTGAGTCAGACCAGCTCCTACTAGATTTCAGACGAAGAAAAATATTCCATGGCTTTTGTTTTAATTCCAATAACAATGCTTCTAAATTAGTAACTCTAGCCCTGAAATGCTTGCATTCTTTACTGCACCAAGCAAAACAAAATCCCTAGTGAGAACTTAGAAGTAATGCTGGCCATACTAAACTGTAACAATTTCCATTGCCCAAACAGAGAAAAAGTCAAAAGGTACATAAACGATATAATTATTAATAGTATTTTGGATGATAAAAATCACTTAAGAATCTCAGGTTTTATCTATATCCAAACATAACCAAAATTAACTACTTGTTACCATTTTTATCTGCAGTAGAACTCTACGCCTGAACCCTTATCTTAGACTATAATAATCTTATTCTGATGAAACTACATTTAGTAAAACGTTAAGTAGCATTAAATGAAAATATGATGCATTTAATTAGAAAAACTGACCATAAAAATTTAAACCAAATTGTAGGCTTTAGTGTCAGAAGGCTTATTAAAAAAACCTCAGGCTTTTAACTGCTAGTTTTCCAAGGGCAATTCTACTGAGAGCCACCGGAGTGTTCTCGCTAGAATGACACACTACAATACACTAATAAGTAACTCTAATTATAGTCTACTTGCAAATTCTCTGGGACTATTTTGAAGGCACACAAGCCTATTAGAGAGTGTGAGCAAAATCACATAGCTATATTATGACTTGACTATTCTGGTAGATAGATTTTGGAGTGCTCAGCACCTTTTCATATGAATTACATCTTGCAATAACAGTACCTTAAAGAATTTCCAAGGTCTTTTAAAGATGTTTTTTGTGGCTCAATCATAATTGCAGTGAGAATGAACATAAAGGGACATTCAACTAAGTTTACCATCAAATAAAAGATGTTTCTACAAAACTGGATATTTGTACTAATGTAAATATTACTGTTTCTCTTTGGACAGTCTTGCACTTTTAGATTTCAGGTACCATGATGCTACCTGAAAAAAGGGAGTGAAACTAGCCATCCTGTGGTCCAATTCATTATAATTTTTTCTACAGTTTAGACTTAAAGGGCAGGAAGCTCTCTTACAGTTTTATACACAGACATAGCATTACATTACAAAAATAAATTTCTAAAAGCAGTCTCAAATTTAATGTCATCAGGTCAACTGAGTTCCTGTACCATAAGTAACAGAGTGCTTCATTTGCATTTGTCACCTTTGTCTATCAAAATACTTTTTTGAAAAACAAACCTTTTAGAATTATAGAATAGCTGAAGAAACCAATAGTTCCCAGCAATTCCTAGGAATAGTTGGAAGGAACCATTGGAGATTGTCTAGTTCAACTCCCCTGCTCAAAGCAGTGTAAGCCAGAGCAGGTTGCTCAGGACTATGTCCAGCTGAGTTTTTAGTAGCTCCAAGAATGAAGACACTGCAACCTTTCTGGGCAACCTGTTCAGGTATTCAATCACTCTCATAGTAAAAAAGTTTTTTCTTATGTTTAAATTTAATTTCCTGTATTTCAGTTTGTGGCCATTGACTCTTTTCCAGTCACTGTACACCACTGAGAACAGCCTGACTTCATTTCTTTACACGCTCCCATAGATGATAAGATCTCTTCCTAGTGCAGCCCAGGATGCTGTTCACCTTCTTTGCTGCAAGGACGCATTGCTGGTTCACGTTCATCCTGTTGTCCACCAGGACCCCAGCACCTTTCCTGTAAAGCGGCTTTGCTGCTGGTCAGCTGCAAGTCTGTACTGGTGCATGGAAATATTTATCTCCAGGTGCAGGACTTAGCTTGTTCCTTTGTTGAACTTCATAAAATTTCTACTGGCCTGCCCAGGCCCCTCTGAATATCAGCACAACTGTCTGATGTATCAACCACTTGTGTCAGTTTTGCACCACCTGCAAACTTGCTGAGGGTACAGCAAGACACTCTGTCCCATCATCCAGGTTGTTAATGAAGATATTAAACAACATTGGCCTCATTATTGACCACTGCGGTACACCACTAGCAACTGGATTTCTGCTGGACTTCGTGACACTGATCACAACACATTGATCCCAACAGTTCAGCCACTTTTCAGTTCACCTCACTGGCCATTTATCTAGCCCATACTTCATTGGCTTGTCTATCAGGATGGGCAATCTGTTACACTGCCTGACTGTCCTCATGACAGAAAAGATTTTCCTTATATCTAGTCTGAAACTCACCTTTTTCAGTTTGAGTCTGCCATTATTTGTCCTCGCACCATGTACCACTGTGAAAAGCCTGGCTTCAACTTCTTGATAAGCTCCTCATAGCTACTGGGGGGCTGTTAAGTCCCTCTCCTCACAGGGCAAGTGCTCCAGGCCCCTTGCCACCTTGGTGGTCTTCTGCTGAACTTGTTCCAGTTACTCAGCATTCTTGCATGGGGGAGGGGAGGCAAAACCAGATGCAGTCTTCCCAGTAGGATCTAAGAATTGCTGAGCAGAGAGGACAATCCCTTCGGCAGAGCTGCTCCCCAGGCAGGCCGGCCGGCCGGCCGGCCCCAGCCTGTGTGGCTGCTGGGCCTCGTCCTCCCTAGGGCGCAGGCCTCTGCCTTTGGCCCTGCTGAATTTCATTAGGTTCTCATCGGCCCATTCCTCCAGCCTGTCTGGGTCCCCTTAGTGGTAGCTTTGCATTCGAGTGTATCAGCTGGTACATCCAATTTAGTGTCATATGAAAATTACAAGAGTGCAAGCTGTCACCTCCTTCAGGTCATGGACAGGTCTCAGCTCAACCCACTGTTACTGGCCTTCAGGTAGATTGTGACCTATTAACCACTACCTTCTGAGCCCCATCATCTAACCTGTTTTTTACCCATCTGGTTGCCCACCCATCCAGACCACCATGTCCCAGAGTGGATGGAAGAATGCTGTGGGAGACAGCACTGAAGACCTTGTTAGAGTTCAGGCAATGGCATCAGTTGTTCTCCCCTTATTCACATACCTGGGCATTTTATAATAGAAGGCAGTCAGGCTGGTCAGATATGAATTACATTTAGTAAATCATGGTACCTTTGATATCCATGCTGAGTATTCCCAATCACCTTCCTCTCTTTCATGAGCCCAGGAACAACTTCCAAGTTGACTCTGTCCAAGATTTTCCCAAGAACCAAAGTGAGGTTGTCCTTGGATTGTCCTTTCTGGGTTTTTTTTTTTTGAAGATGGGTGCAAAATTTACCTTTTTCCAGTCATCAAAGACATCCCAATCTCCATGACCTTTCAAAGAAGATAGACAACTCTCTCAGCAACCTGGGATGTAGACCAGCTGGTCCCATGGACTTTTTTAGCTAATATTTTCCCAACACTGCTTAAGTTGTTTCAACTGCAGGCTACTTCTGAAAGTAGCAGGCATACTCTCCATCTTGCTTATGGCTACACTCTCACATCCTTCTTTATACTGCTGTTTGTGTCCAGTGTTGAGTCAAGTCAGTTAATTGATGCAAGATAAAACCAAATGCAATAACATTTTTTAAAATTTATTTTCATATCAGATCAGCAAACCGATGCATCCAAACAAGGGGCCACAAGACCCTAAGATTTAATGCTATAAAAGTCATAAGAATCCACAGGAAGGAACAGGCAAGAGTTGGACGCAAACTATCTTCTATCAGCTTAAGATGAACATTGAATCTTCTCTTGAGTGTTTTCCTGAATCCAAACCATGGCAACCACAGAGCTGGAAACAGCTGTGTAGTTTCCTGTAATATTTAGATTCTGATACATTTAGCACATTGTATTTGGAGACTGAACATCTCCTGTAGAACAAGAATTTATGAATAAATGTTGACTATTTTAATTTTCTACTTTATTCCTCTAATTCGTGTTGGACATAAACCAGCTTCAGCTTGAAAGCACTCTGAACTTCACGGTACTAATCTAGCAGAAATTAGGAGTTTAGCAATCGCTTATTTATGTTGAGATCTAATACAAACCTAACCTAAAAGATACTAGTATGAGGTCCCATACAATTCACAGACAAACACTATAACACATATAACACAGGCAAACATTAAAAAATATGTTAAATATATAATAAGAAAACATAAAACCTTTAAAAAGAAACTGTGTTCCTCCTTCTCACATCCCATAATGATTCAAGTCATGGATTTATAGAGAGATAAGCCTCACCGGGGGAAAAAAAAAAAAAAAATCCATCCTCTGCCTCATATATACTTTCAAACACACAGACTTTGCAGAGCATATCTACAATCAAAAAATGCAGGAGATGTGATTTTGAGTTGGGAGAACTGCAGATGACAAGGAACATGCTCAGCTGGAGCCCTCCTTCATCTCTAAAACAATGGAAGCAACCTCAAGCCTCTCCTGCGTATTGAAAGAGCTGACATTAAACTTGAAGGGCCCCAAGCAGAGGGTAAGACATTATAGCTCAACACTAACATCTTAAGTACCATGCAGAAGGACCTTACTTCCATTACAAATCAATATATCTCACGTGTTTACTTGAGATAAAAACATACATGTTGGCATTTTATTGCAGAACAATTAAAATGCTGCAAATTCAAACACTAGTTTATCTCCCTGTAACTTATTTGAGAACTCTTAGTAGGTCTTTCATCACGATGTAGACTGAACAAACATCAATGACCGCTAAAAAGCATTTGCCGTCACAGCAGAAGTAGGCTGAGTATCATTTCCAGCCCTAAACTTTAACAGTGACTGGCTCTCTAATCAATTCCAAAAGTTCATTAGAGCCTGTTTTTCTTACTTCATTGTCAGTGAAAAATTGTAATCTAATGCTGTGCTTATATAATCTGTTTCTGGTGCCCTATTTCTTTCATATGTTTTTGGGAAAATAGATCAGTTGCAGTTCCTGCAACTTTTGTATATAGGACACTTGTTTCTAGATTGTGGGAAGAATAATGTAAATACAGGTTGCTTTTCTAATATGCTAAACCCTCTTCAACAATTCCTTTCCTAAGGAATTAAAAAAAACCCACAAAATATTAATTAAATAAAGTGGTGACTATCTTTTTTTCTTTCTTTCCTGGAAGTAGTCAACTCTTAATTGCTCCTAGGATGCAAATTTATGGTTGGGGTTTTTTTCTCCAAATGATGGAAATAGTAGAAATACTTTTTCACTATGTATTTTTCTAAGTGTGATTTTTCTGACAGCTCACTAGTTGGATTTTTTTTTTTTTCTTTCTACATGTGAACATCTCAACAGGCAGAACAACAGAAATCACGAATGTACGTGATGCTAATCTTGTATGTTATTCTAGCCAGAGCACTCCAATGTCTGTTTGTTAGTGGAATTGCCCTTTGAAAATCAACAGTGGTCGTCCTGACTTTTTTTTAATAAGCCTTCTGACCCTTAGGTCCAGACTCACTAGGAAAACCAAGACAGAATTTCTGTAATTTTGACTGTTAATGGGAACTTGAATGAAATATTTCCACTGTTGAATATTGCTTCACAGTTTCTCCATATAACAACAAAACTTGAATGCTTCTCTTTTACTTTAGTCTGTAAGCACAACCAATGGCAACTATTTTAGGATCTTAATGAGAGCTTTAAGAACCAGAAATGTTTTAAAAAGAACAATTTTCTTTGGTCAAAATTCTTATCAAATAAGAAATGGAAATTTAGGTGAGGGAAAAAAAAATAAAATCAATGCACCCAGCAACCTGGTGGCAAATATTACTCTTTCCTGGAATGTGAGGGCTCCTTACAATATACTTTACTATAGCTTTTTTTTATTATTATTATTTTTTAACTTCTTGTATAAATAGAACAGCAGCAAAGAATAAAAACTCTTTTCATCCCTAAGAGCACTGGGATCACCTAGGATGTGGGAGACAGAATTTTAAATTCTTGTTCTGATTGAGGACAGGGACTTGAGCTTGGGTATTTTAAATCTTAAACAAATACTCCTCAATGACAAGCTTATTTAATTATTCTAGGATGATACTCCATGTCTTATTTTAAAACTCTTGGAAAGCATATCTGGAAAGTAACTACTTTTCTTCCAATGTCAAAAGGGGGGAAAAATCTTCAACACTTTGAATTATTTCAAGAAGCAATATTGTTTTCTGGCCAATTCCATTACAGAAATAGATTTCATTTTTTTTACTTCTTCTGAGATTATTAACTTTGTCTGTATATTGTGTTTAATTTGTTAATGTAAATTACAGAAATTAAATTCTAGTACAGACCACAGTTAGAGATGTTTGTATTTTTATTATAAATAGATCTGCATAACTTGAGATAACATTCCCCTAGGCACTAAAAATAAAAAAGTGTAATCTTTATATTGGGATTTGGGTATAAGCACCCTCTGCAAGAATTTAGCCTTGTAACTCAGATTTTGCTGAACTTAAGTTAAATGTTTAACTACACAGAAAAAGATTTCTGTTTTCTGGAAAAGTCTCTTATATGAGACTCAAGCAGAGCAGAATTCTGTCTAAAATTAGAATTTACGATAATTATATATAAGGAAGATATATACCGTTTAAAATCCCTTGCCTCTTGTCATTAACACCTTAATTATTAAATAAAGAGTTTTTTAAAGCTTCCATATGGCAGTCCAAGCCATATGATGAGACTATTTTTATGCTTTAATATTTGCATTACAGTGAAATATAGAGGGTTTTATCATATGCTAGTCCCTTCATAGTTATACTCTCAAAAGATAATTTGTGTCCCAAAGTTTGCCTAGAACAGATGTTAAATAAATAGATGGTTTATGTACTTAATTACCTAAAGTAAGAAACTGAAAATCAAGTTGACAGTTTATCTTGCAGTAATGTAACGTTGGTGTGAGACTTCCACAACCCAAAGTACACTGTTTACCCAAGAATCACACAACCCAGTTTTTTAAAGATTCTGAGCATATTTTTCATGCTATGAAGAAAAGATATAGATGAAGAAAATAATAGATGATACATGCGATAAATGTTTAGGTCTAGGTGTCTCAGATTTCATTCCCACAACAGTGACCACAAGCTATTCTCACTAGACTGTGGTGTCCAAACTTTGTTTGACAGCAGAGTCCTATAAGTGTTTGACCGCCTGCGTCCACTGCCAAGGCTTGGTGTAAGGTAATGGCAGCTGTAACAGAATTAACCCTGTCATACTGTCCTTACTCCTAAGGATTATCAGCTAGGAGGCACATCACGAGACTGAAAAATCCTTCATGATACCATGGGGTATATGCACTTTCAGAGTCTGAAAGAAATGTGTGAGAAGCTATGTAGTTTTGTTTTTCACCTCCAATGTGACTTGAGTACTAATGGTACTTTATCATAGATCAAATTTTTAATTTCTGCTAAAAATCCCATTTTCTCATGGCCAGCAAGATAAAATTTCAGTCACTGAATATGACAAATTGCCTCCAAGAACGGTTCACCATTTTCAAGGGGAAAACAGCAGTTTTCATCTTTTCCACTATACCATGCAAAGAGAACACAAAGTGAGATTATGCTGTACCATGTCTTCTTTCTGTCATGAATATACCTTTGAGTATCCCATTGAGCAATGTACCCAAGTCTATAGATGATGAAAACATCGCATTCAGCTGAAAATCCTGTTTGTCTAGTTTTGTCAGTTTTGTTGTGGTTTTAGGTCTCTACCAGGCCAGTTCACGTGCTATGGAAGCAGTTAGAGTAGCAGCTGTAAAATTTACAGTGCTCTACCTGATGATTTGGTGGAAAGTGGGCTTTACAAGACAGATCTTCTCTGGAAAACATTACTCCGTAAGCCAAAAAGGAAGTAATTCTGCAGGGATGCAAACCTCACCAAGATTTAGAAATCCTATGCCATACAGAGCAAACAGCTGGCACCACCTTCAAGCCAGTGGTTTCTAAATGTGCTTTTTGGATCCAAGCATTATGGCTGTACACAGAGTACAGATTGTCATATACTCCCAATTCAACGTTATTTCCAGCAGCTAAGCTGCATGAAAAAAAGCTAAAAAGGAAAGTAAAAGTTTTTCTGATGTTAATTTTCTACAGAAGCAGTTTTGCCTCCCAGAGGTCTAGCATCAAGCCGTAGAAGTCCTGATCTACAGAACTGTGAATGAAATGCAAAGTAACCTCACCCGATCAGTGAGGTGACCTGATCTGCAGACTTGTGAAGACTTTTAGCTTAAACAGTTCAAAATCAATCCTCCATTATGTTGACTACAAAAGTCATTTACCTGGTTAATAATTTATTTCTATGATACCTATCAGAAGCCTATTATTTTCATAGCAGATCATTACACATATAAAGAAAGTTTACTCACTTCTAACTCGAGCAGGACAGAGTTGACTCATTTTCTACCACCAAACCAAAAGTAACACGTAAGCTTCTGCTCACTAGAGAGATTAACTGTTTTCCATGCACCTCTACATTTGTACAGACATTTACACCCACAGGTAATGAAATCAAAACCATTCCAGTAGATAGGGATGGCCAGCACAGATTTAGTAGTGAAAGGAACTGAAATAGACAATTGTACAAGATGCAGTTAAGGACAGTCACACTGAAAGAAAACAAGTGGCTGAGGCAATTTAAAGAGGCATTACTATTGCATCTGCCACCCTGTTCAACCACAGCCACAAATTTTTATATAAAAGGACAAATCTAGGCAAATAATTCATAAAGAGTGTGTTTACTTTGCAACATTTCTTCTAACAGATGATACTTTCCTTCAAGCTTACTGTTATTCAAAAGGTTTCAATAAGCTTATCAACAAAATTGGTCATTGCAATGTGAAACATCAAAAATGGCATTGTTTAGGTGGGTGAGCAACTTTTGCAGTTGAGTTTTGTATGGGAATTCATGCAAAAGAAATTTGAGATTTTCCCTCTGTGTGTGAAGGAATTAAAAAATATCTGTATATACACTTGCAAAATGCAAATGCAGCAGTAGTAACAGAAAATGGATTAAACAGAAAAGTTTATGAATAAGATTAAAGCTAACTATTTTAGAGTGGATATTCAGAAATTCCTTCCATTATAAATTTTCTCAATTCTGTTTAGTTCCTGGAAGTGATGGAGAAAGTCTTTTAGAAAAGAAATGTCCACATTGTTTAATCTTCAATTAGAACTTAATTTCTCTAATGCTTTAAGGAATGTGCATACCAAATATACACAACAAACTGCCTCAGTCTTCTTAAGAAACTTTCTTGTATTACTAAAAGAAATAAAAGTTCCACGCAGTATATTCTTTAACATGGTCAACATCCTAATTTGATTATCTCTTTTACTGTCTAGGCAAGATAAGTGTTCATGTAGTTAAGTCCCAGTAACAGGAGAGCTGGATTCTGTTTTTCGCTTTGCCTAGGGTATAAGATAAGAGTTTGGACAATTTACATCCCAAATACAACATTCAGTACTGCAGCACTAGATTTTGAACAAACTGCCATATCCTTAATATTGATGCCTAAGATTCCTGTACAGTGAAGTCTCTCACCTTCTGATTTTGCTTGCACTCACTTGGCTGCAAGTATCTGAAACAGATACGAGTCTTCCTTCAGTTACTGGGAAATCTCCACTATGGCTATATCACAGAATTCATTGAGCTGAAACAATGGGATCATTTCCCTGCTCAGTTTCACAACACAGATGCACAAAGAGCTGTGCTGGCCTACCATGCCACAGGGGCAGGAATGAGTGGCAGGACTATAATAAGCCAACATTGCCATGAATAAGCAAAGAGTAAAAAAATCAGGGAGGAGAAAAAGCCAACCTGAGGAGTGCATCTCGAGCACACTCCTTCTGGGGAGTTAACCTCTGTTCTCCTGTACCATGGACCATTTATAGGGGTTAAAACTGTGCTAATCAGCCTTTTGTGAGAAAGACAGGTTGAAACCTCACACTTAGGCTTAAAACGAACATCAGAACCATTTATTTAAATCACCTGCAAAAGTCACGACCTTGATAATGGGTGCACATAGATAAGCAGTTTTAGGCTTTCCTGTTGCCGTGGTTTCAACGTATATGAAATAGTAAAATAGGAAGTTGTGCCAGTTATACCAACATTGACTCCAGCCTAGTGATCTCGGCATCCTGCTATTTCAAAAACCAATGTTAAAATAACCATAAAAGGTCAGACTAAAGTTCTTTTTAGACAGTAACTTTTGTCTTGTGGGTGAGCAATAGCAGAAAACTACCACCACCACCACCACCCCCCATAGAGCAAGATAGGGACATTCCCTGAACACACCTCCGGCCATGAGCAACTTGTAAGTCAGGGACTTTGGAAACATGTGCCTGAGTGTTTATTCTTAAACACATTTTCCTCCACTAAGCACTTCCTTCAGTTGTAACAAACACATGTTCAAATACCTTGTCTGCCTTTTTTTTTTTGAGCTCATGTAAATCTGTTGTATTTGTAATACTGACTAGCAAGCATACTGAAGCAGTGCTTTATTAAAGCATTTATACAATTCACAAGTTTCATCTGAAGAGAGTAAAAATATCAGAATAAATAAATATATTGAAGTTATAGAAACCAAATAAAGTAAATAAGAACAGAATAAGTGCATAACTGTAACCTGGATGCTAAAGCAGTCTCCTATTCACCAGTGGACTAGCTTAACCTATGCATCCAAGTATTTTGTGCACTTTCAGAGCTAAATAACCATTAGGGAGCACTTAAGGAACCTCATAACAAATCAGATGTACAGCAGATGCAGGGTGTCTTTTCCGTGGGCTTAGCCCTTTGTGCCTCACCTTCCACATCTGTTGTATTTTTCTGCTTCAGAGGAGTGTTGCAAGCCTCAGCTAAGCACCATCCACCATATAACTTTAAAGATAAATCCAACAGAAACATTCACAGACATAAAAAGGCACGCCCATGTAAGTTTTTACAAGGCCAGAGGTTTAGGGAGCGATCAGTTTTGAAACCTGAGGCAGAGAACACCAGAGAAGCGCAAAACATTTATTTTTAGCAAGTTACCTCAGAAGCATTTAAAATTAAAAAAAAAAAAAGAATCGCTTCAGTTTCTTCACTTTCACGTTCCTTGTACAAAAGGATAACAGCGTGCAAACTTATAGCAAAAGTAAACAACCAGTCCCCCAGCTGGAGAATGTCTTTTCCTTCTCTCTTCCCCCCCCCTTTTCCCTCTCCCCCCTCATTTCTAACCGCTTTGCGCACTGCAGGGCCCGGGGCTGGGAGCGGGGGACGGCGGCAG
>JAVJGG010000024.1:13062451-13114689 GCA_035590195.1 Aviceda cuculoides
CGCTGTCCCCGGCGCAGCTGCACCACGTCCTCAGCCACTACCAGCTGGGGCTGGGCCGCGCGGGTTCCCCGGGGAGCGCAAGACGCGACGCTTCGCTTACTTGAGCAAGAAACCGGGTAGCAACGCAGTTTCACAGAACTTTTCGGAAAGATTTAAGTTTTCGCTTGCTTATCAGCGAGAGTTCCTGATTAAGTATCAGCTTTGAAGACGGGAAAAGGCAAACCGGGTATCTGTGGAGAGATCGCTTAAAACTCCAGTAGTGCACCGGGCACGGGGGCTGGCAAAGTGCTCATCGCAAAGCAACTGTGAAGGGACTTAGGAAGGAAAGATAACCGGGCTGCATGTGCGAAGCGCGGGTGGATTATAGCAGGCTCAGTCAGAGAGGAGATAAAGTGAGTAAAGAAATAGACTGAAGAAAAAAAAAAAAACAAAACCCTCAACACATGTTCTATTGAATATCTCCTTCTCAGCTCTAGAGGAGAGGTGAAACGGATTGTTTATCAGGCACTACTGGTTAATCAAAGCATAATGCAAAGCTGCCTGCTTTTGCAGGAATGCACTGATTTGATAGCTTTGTGGAAAGCCTCGCTGTGCTGAGGATAGAATTTCCTTATTCATGCCAGAACAAATACTCTGATCCTTAAGACTTTTAAGATTGCAAAGCAGGACTTGAACTTCAGCATATTAGGTAGAAGCACTATTTAACTGATACGATAACACCTTTGGAAGTGTGCCACTCCAGCTGATGGGGCAAGAGAAGTCCCAAAACTTAACAAGGAATGGAGACTATCAACCTCACTCTCCCTGCTAAAGTGAAGGACTCTTTCCAGAAACCGTTTCTTATAAAAATTGGAGTAGCTTCCCATGATCCATAAATAAGAAGGAAAATGGAAGTACTAAGCAGAGTTGCACTGAATATATCCAAATGAACTTTGCAAGAGTTGCAGTTGTACATAAATGCTCTACCAATAATTGTTCCTATACAAACACAGACTGAAAAGGCAGTTTGTGTCCCAGATGGCTTATCTAGGTCAAAACTGTCACATATGAGTTATGTAGTGCTCTCTGTGCTCCATGCATGTTTTAAGCCACCTAGCCAAAAAGTTTTCCTTGTTCTGAGCCTCCAATGCTGCAAGTCTCAGAAAAGGCATGTCAAACCCCCAGAACATTTTCATTTGTGAACAAATGTTTGTTGGAAGGTAAGTTTAGCTCTATTTCTAGAGAGGAGGAAGGGAGAGGAAAGTGGGAATATGGGTGATAAAATAAAGATCATCCCACTGTTAGTGGAGTCAAAGTATTAATTAAAAAAGTTGTTTAATTATGGAAACCATCAAGGGGCTGCAGATTTTATACCCTGAAACGCTTGGGACTCATAGTTCATCAGATGAACTCTTAATGTGTGCATGGAGAATGCTTAAGATGAACAAGGTCCTGAACTGAAGATGCTGAGTTCCAGAGATCATAGACCTTATCTATGCCCTCATTACACATAGTTTGAAGTGTATTTTAAGTAGTGTCAACACCAGTTCTTGTCTCTGTAGTTCAGTAATTCTGAGAAATTATACTGTAGACAGCCTGTTGACAACTAGTGCCATGAACATGCGTTGGTTACACTTGCTTAGAACAACCTGCTGCTTAAAGTAAGAGTGATGGTCTGTCTGCAGTAGAGTTCCCAGGGTTGCTAGTGCTGGTAGAGAGTCCTAAATCTGAGAACTGATGCTACAGAAATATTTTAGGATCTAGTCTAAGGACATGATCCTGTAAATACTGTTGGTCTAATGCCACCTAGTATGAGAACTTTTAAAGCACTGGATTTCATGGTAAATAAACATTATTACCAAATAATAACTTTTGTGCAGAATCAGAACTCGCATGTAGGCTGGCTTACTACTTTCATAGTCCCGAGCCTTGGTATTAAGCTGAGTAGTCATCAGCATTTAGCTGATTCTGAGCATTGTGCATCCCCTTTGCCTCCATTTTGGAAGAGGAAAACTAAAACTATTCATCACACCAATGCTTTGATGAGAATGCTACAGTGAACCTGGTGTTGGTCAGCCTAAGGGATTGGGCAGCTCAGGTGTTGCAAAATGAAATAGGTTTGTTTCCAGTGTGTGTAAGAAAAAAAAAAAAAAACACAACCAAGCAAAAACCCACAAAACCCCTCCCCAAACCCCTAACAAAACCCAAACAAATCCCCCTTCCCCCCAAAAAAAACAAAATGCAAGCAAAAAAACCCAAACAATACTCGAGGAACCCTCAGTATTACCAGATATTCCCTTTGCTATATTTTCTTTTTACCACCATCCCCCAGTCACTAATGCTGGTTTTCTTTGGATACCATGTATCTTTTAGAATGCATCTACACTAAACACTTATGCCTGGATGGGAGGCAGATACAGTTGGAAATTTATGACCCTTGTTCACAGGTAAGAATTTTAGAGGGCGAAGAAAGGCTGTTCTTCATTCTACCTGTGTAATGGTAAAAAGGGTCGGGGGGGGTACAAACTTTATATGTTCTTGGAATTTGTGCTTGCTGTTTTTTTGAAAAGACTGAAATTTTATAATTGCTGTTGCTCAGAACTGCTGAGTACTTTCCCATTTCATGGAAGAAACCCTTCATTGCTTAAATTTTCTCTAAATGCTTTTGCATTTTGGAATATTACTAACAGAAATAACTGTTCCCACTTCTGCCTTATATAGGTAAATACAGAGATAAGTTATAGGATTATATGTGGTTTTCTCAAAAACCCTAAATGGATGAAAATTAGCTCATAAAGCAAGCAGTTTATTAAATGTCTGAAGAAATGGTCAAAGTAGGCAGGCCTGGAAGTAAGATTTGCTTTCACAGAACACATCCAAGAAAAGCCATAATGCAGGCTTGTACATGTTGACAGCTGAACTTTGATTGCAATAAACTACTTTGAAATAAAGTTTTTTGTATTAATTTCTTTCCTGCTATTATACGAATAGAGAAACTTGGGTACTGTGTAATACTTGCAGACCTAGGTAGGTCTGTCTGGCTAATCACATTAGCTTGCAAAGTTCCCTTTCAGGCAGCAATGTTGCATCTTACCAACTAGCATAATGAATGCTAATGCTAAAGCCAAAGCACTGAAGGTCTGATGCAGACTTAAATTCAAGGACTTAAAAACTTAACCCAGTAAACACATAAAATGAACCACCAAACAAATCTACCTTCCTCAAGACAAGCAACAGCACTGCTTGTCCTAGAGCAATGGGGATCCTGAAATAGCCACTGTACCATGCAATGCTATGGAGTCCTCCCTTGCCATACAAGCTGTTAGAAGCTACTGTTCTGTGGACTTGCTTCCACCTATCGCAGACCCCTTTCCTAAGCCCACCTATAGCTTCCACTTACTGTTATATTAAATCCTGTGGCATGTGAACAACTGTTTATTAAGATACTTGAAACACTGGGAGTGGCAGCTAGCTAGGGTAAAGTAGATTAGACTACATTATGGGTAGAGTCCTTGGTTGCTACACTTTGGGCACCTTTCTGCTTTTAAGGAGACCAGAGATCATCTGTGTTAAGGGCAACTCCTCTTGCCAGGACTCTCTGAGCTGCCTTGTACCAGTCCTTCCTTAGGAACAAGGCCTAACTTCAGCTGTTCACTCCCTTCTTCCTGACTTAGTGCCTGCAGAGTAGGTAGCAAGTAGTGGTGGTATTGCTTTTTGTCTGATAGGACTGGTGATTCTAGAAAGAGGTGGACGGGGTATGGAGGTCCTGTATGCCATGGGAGCTGGGGAAGAAAAGCAGGTCCCAAGAAGAGACCATACTGCGGAAGGAAGAGTTGCCATTTTTGTTTCTGCTTCCTGAAATCTTCCTGCTCTCTGAGACTTCCCACTAGTCGCTGGATCCCTGTTCTGCAAAGGTCACTGTCCCTTCGTCTGTCTGAGAAACAGCTGTGACACACACGTTACCTTTCCTGCCCCTAAACCTGCTGCAGAATCATCACAGCATTAAAAAAACTGTTGTATGAAAGATACTGAAGTCTTCAGAGAGTTCTGGAAAACTTATTTCATCCTTTCTCTGTCATGCATCCCCTTTCACTGCCAGCATTCAGTTACTATCCCTCATGGTAAGTTATAGCCTTCCCAGTCCAGCTGTTTATGATGCTACAGTGCCGCCCTGATGCTGAGCTGATCAAGGCAACCAGGGTGGGATGTCAGTGGACAGTATACATTGCAAGTAGCAAAATACTAAACCTGTGAGGGAAAAACTTAAACAGTCCTAAAATTAGTATTCAACATAGGTTTTCTACAGAGCAAGTGTCATATTTTTATTTTTATTTTTTCCTGGTCAGCTTCCAGTATTTTACTGATCTCAGGTCACATGGCCTTGCTAGCTGCTGCCAAATCATCTGCAGGGATAAGCTAATTTAAAATAGTTTTGAAGTTACATTCCTTAGCTTAATGGGACAGTTTGCAGCTGTTGCTTTCTAGAAATTATAAGTGTGACAGTTTCTTGGGGTGAAGAGACTCAAGGATTGGTATAACCCCATTATCACTTGAATGAGTTTTGTTACTAGTTTTATTAAAGTCAACTGGAGATTGAACAGAGATTTTTTTCTATCTTTCTAGAAATTTATCCTGTGGGTAAATACTGTTTCAGACTTGAACAATGCAAAGAAGAAACAAAACAAATGAAGAAACAAAAGAAAATAATTAAGCTTACTGTAGTCAGAATATTGGGAACATGCAAAACAGAGCTATAACCAGAAAGTGCACAAATATTGATGACTCCTGTATGTTTCATTCTCATGTAACTCTTCTGAATATTTAGCATAAGCAATGACTGTACAGTTTATGCAATTTTACTGCTTAAACAAAGCATAAATGTTTCATAATGAACTCATCAGTGATCCAAAGTGCCATCTGTAATAATCGTTATTTATTAGGCTTTTGGAGCCAGACTTACCTGAATTCAATGCCAGTATCTAGACCTATTAGTATCTTTTGCAACAAAAGATACAGCATTGTTACATTTACAGTGACAAAGAAAATGCTCTGAAGTGACAACAGTAACATTCTTTTTGCATGTGAATTTGAACTTCTTTCAGCCACAGCGGGGGAAGCTCTCCCTCACAGACGAGCTCCACTGGGCTGATGGATTTATCATTGTTTACGACATCAGTGACAGAGCATCATTTGCATTTGCTAAAGCATTGCTGTACAGGATCCGAGAGTCTCACACAGGAGCTTGTAAAAAGTAAGTGGCATTATTTTTTTTTTTTTTCCCTCAGCAAACATACAAAAAAGCTGAGAACATTTCTGTGAGCTGTAGGCATCCTAGTAGCAATTAAAATCCAGCAGCATCCAAGTGGCATAACACAATACCAACAATAAGGTACCTGAAGGTAAACTGTGTTGCAAATTGCAATCTATTTCACTATATCCAAAGCCAAGTACATCAGGATTTTTGCTCTTATTTCTTACAGCACTACTATTTAAATAATTGACGTAAATCTGCTGTGATTTACATGGGCAAAAAGCTGGCATAGTCAGTCTATGCTTTTACTCCCCCACTCTATTACCAATGGATATGCATCAATGTGGGGGTTGAAGAAAGCATTTCTTACAATAAGGGAATCTAATACCATGAATGTCTCCTAAACTGTGTTTAGGAGTGACCCCAACTTTATTTGTGCACATGGGTGACCATATGGTAAGAAACAAACTACTTACTTTCAAAAAGAACTACCAAAATTGCAAGTCTGAGTGTATGCGGTGGTGTGTATTCCTGTATCAGTCAGCTGAGGTGCTTTCTAAATAAAGAAAGTGAATTTCTTCCCTTATATCAGAAGTGGAGTAAAAAACCCCACTTTTCTGCCTGTTTTACCGCTGACCTTTCTTAATTAAGGTTTCTCTGGAAGGAGTAATTTTATCAAAAGCTTGGAATTACAATTCCTGTGTATTCTTCTGAATTATGCCACTGATGCATCTCTTCGACTCTATTCTGTTACCTACAAATGAAGATAATGATCGGCTTGCTTCTTCGTGAAGTCCAGGAGCTGACAATATACTCAGCAGTACAGAGTATGAAAACTTTAGTGGATGAAAGACATGAATTTACTGAGTAGAGGAACCAAAATGAAAACTTACTGTTAGAGAATAGCTTGTCTGGAAAATCCTTTGATGCCTGACTATGGCAAATGGTAAACTATAACTCTGCCTGGCAAGGTTAGGGGGTTGATTTGTTCTTTTTTTTTTTTTTTCAATGCCTGTTATCCTGAACATACATACTTCTCATACATACTGCATATAGCACAGCATACAGCACAGTATTGTAACATATCTTTTCTCTAATCAGAAGCTTTTTAATTTCAGAATGGTGGAGTCGTCAGTATTTTTGGTTGGTAATAAACAGGATTTATGCCACATGAGGGAAGTTGGCTGGGATGAAGGACAGAAGCTGGCAATAGATAACAAGTGCCAATTCTGTGAACTGTCTGCAGCAGAACATTATCAGGAAGTTGTGGCAATGTTCATGAAAGTCCTGAGGAATATCACCTCAAATTTCAAAGCGAAGGAAAAGAGACGACCCAGTGGATCAAAGTCAATGGCCAAGTTAATCAACAATGTGTTTGGAAAGAGAAGGAAATCTGTGTAAAAGATGGTTAGTCTTGAAGTAGGAACAAGCTGAAATAATGGAGCACAGGCAGCTCTTGGGATTCAGTCAAATTCCTCCAAAGGTCAATGTCTGGAGGAATAAGACAGTAGAAAACAAAGGCAGGAGATAGTATGGTCAAGTGGACAGGTTCTAGACCTAAAACACCTGACCTTCTATTTCCAGTTCTACTACAGATTAACTGTGTTAGGGCTATGTCAGTTAAACTCTAAGCTGCTCCTCTCACCCCTTATCTCATAAGTTCTTCAAGGAGAGTTTAAGTCTATTTATTCAACACCAACACGGTCTTGGGTAGAGCTTCTAGGTGCGACTGAAGTATAAACAGTTATTCCAATAAACCCAGCCCTGCTGATCAAAATCTTACTTCAGAATTCTGAGAGGTAGTTTGTTTTTTGGGCAAGAACACTTGCACTAAAAAGAAAAGCAAAATACTGCTGCTTCCTGTGATAATGTATTTGTATTTAACTCAAGAAAGGATGGCTCAGATCCTTGTGTGCCTAAAAGTGCCTAACACTTGCTGAAATTCATGTGAATTAAATGCTTAGACACCAAATCTACAAAACGTATTTACCCGCAAAGCTGCCTTGCAGACTCACCAGAAGTAGGGAAGCAGATAAACAAAGCAGTCTCCTGTGTCGGTATCTCTCTCTCTCTTTTTTTTTTTTTTTTTTTTTGAGTGATGATAGAAAGTAGAGAGGGTTGAGGAGGATGGGAACTTAAATGTTAGAGAAATGTTAGTCAGTGAGCATTGGACTGTTTTGGCAATGTCATTGTTCAGTGAAATAATTTTATGGCTAGGGACAGCGTAACATCTTGGGCTGATCCCTTTCACAGAGCAGTTTTTGTGGGCTGTAACAAAGTTTCCTTACCTGTAAGGTGGATGTGCCTGTTCAATTTTAGATTGGAGGGGAAGCTTGAAAAGCACATGGACTGGTATAGAGCACAAGTTCTTTAGGATATCTGCCTGGATTTAAAGGTCAGGACCTTTAAATAGGACCTGTGCACCTAACTTATATAGAGAGTTTTTCCTAAGGACCGATGTCTTTCAAACTAGTCATCGCTATGGTATTGAAATGCCACTTGAGAGAGCACTAAGGAATATGTTAGCTCGCTTTTCAAATGTGGATATTAAACATCAGACAGATCTAAATATGTTGTCAATTGACATTCAGAACTCTTACTGTAGACAACTAAATAAGGGCTTAGCCCAGTGTGTTTTAAAGTGCTGTGCTCATACAGAAATTATGAAAGGGAAGAGCAGTGATCTGAAGACGAATTACTGCCTCCTACCCATTCCAGAGGGCAGCTGGGATTCAGTCTTTGTAAGCTGCTGAGTTGAAGCCTACCTCTGCTCTGAAATTTTACCTGCATTGAAACTAGTAAGATTACTTTATCAGTCACAGCAGAATACTGATTTTCAAATGTCCAACCCCATAATGTAAAAAACCCCTATACAATCTTAGCCTTACTGTTGTAAAATAAAACTAAAGCACATTTTTATAAGCGCTGACCAAAGATCACTTCATTATTTAAGGAAAAGATACTGTTTATTTCACTTGTTTTAAGACTACAAATATTGGAATATAGTTCTCAGCATTGACAGGCACAGTGTTGCTTTATTTCTATGCAGATGCTGCTCTGCCATATCAGGAGTAGTGTATTTATCTGTATTGTCAATATATGTGAGGCCAAACTTGAAGACTACTCATTTACACCCTTCAGCTTTCTAGCACACACGGAATTCCAGAACTACTAACAGACTGTCAATCTGTCAGGTAGCTGTATCTTGCTGGCTCTAGCATTGCCAGATTCAAGAACTCTTATCTGTATTTACTGCTATGGTATTAAATAAACTGGTTATAAGATGGATGTAGTAATGCTTTTTTTTTTTCTTTACTGTGGTATAAAGCTACAGATGTTTTGTTTTGACTGCTGTAAAAGTGAAGCACCATGCAGATCTGGAATTCAAATTAGAAAAAGTAAATCAGGGAATCGGACACTTGCACAAAAGAGAGCCTCTAGGTGTGTTTCCTGTACACAGTGAAGAAGTCTTCATGTACCTTTATGCAGTGAACAGTAGGAAACTTTTTAAAAAATCCTTTATCCTTTAAAAATTTGTCAAGATAGCCACAGAGAAGCTAATTAGTTTTTATTTGCTCATATTAATAAGAATGTGGACTTCCAGATAGGTAGAATCTGCAGTATACCCCACAGTTTTCTTCTTTTTTTGTCCAGATGGGGTAAGTCTTGGAGCACAAAGTGGCTGTCTTCTGGCATATGTGCTAGGTTGCACTCACCTGAAAACCAGCTGAAACAGCTGCAGGATGCATTTAGACTTAAGCATATTAGAGCACTCGGTACAGACATGATTTGGTGTTCTTAGGAAGAGGATTTCACTTCTCTTATTGCTGGTAAGTGCAGATGAACAAGAGTGCAGAATTTGGGAAGGAATTCAATTTTAAAGCAATAAAGCAGATAGACGTTCTCCCTTTCTAAGTGTATTTCATTAGCATTTGTTATTTTAAAAATGAAGGCCTTTTAAAGAAAAATAAGATACTTAAAAGACTGATACGTAAATATAGCTAAGTGTTCTTGGAGTTTTAACAGTGAAGGTAATATGTTACTGGCTCAGCCACATTTGAAAATGCAAGCAAGAATCCTGCGCTTGCATAACACAGTAAATGATGTAACTGATGTTTGATGCTCACCCTTGACAGTGACATCACCTAGAGCATATCAAAACTCCTTGAAGAGTGAAAATGGAGCTGTTTGTGTTGCCACAGATTGCTTCAGCATATGACCCCATCCATTCTCACCAAAAGATTTTGAAACTGCCATACAAGAGTTAAAAGTTTCTTGCTGTCATGTCTGGAAGTCCTTGTTTATATGAACTTTCTAGTTTCAGTAAAATTTTGCCTGAGAAAGGCACTCAGAATTGATATTCTTTCTCCCTGTCTTCAACTTGGTTTTACTTTAGAAACAGTGACATAAAAGCAAAGAGATTCTACAGAAGAATAAAGGTAATAGCCCCTGGCTCCCAAATGCTGTCTCTCAGATTTCAGGTGGGTTTTGAAGCTCTTTCTCACTATAGTTTTGAAATAAACAATCAAGACAAACACAGCCTCATCTCCTTTTCCTGCTGTTGCGTTTATATGCATTAAACTTTTTGTAAATCTCACTGTCGCATTCACAACAGGGCAGAGGGGAAAACGTCACAAAAAAACTTAAAGCATCATACTTGTGGAAGAAGGAATAATTACGTTCAGTACTGAGTAGACCAACCAAACATGCTGTTTCTTTCTAATATATTTAAATCAGGATGGCAATAAAGGTGGATCAGAAGTTTTGATGTTGTGCTAAATTCTGAATATAAAAGTAAACATCATTGGTTTTTTAGCCCATTGCTAGAAACTGGTTTCTGAAGTGATGGAAGGGTGAACATTGAAGTGCAAAGACCTTGTGAGTCATGTGGGAACAGTCTTGTTGCTTTCCTTTCTGTCTGTGTGACTACGCTGCTTTGAAGGTGGTGCACCAGCAGATATCGAAGATGTCTGATCCTGGCATTCCATCCATCTAGAAGGCAGAGAGAGGGATGGCTGCTGTGGCTAACGGCCTGAACAAGCATGATGCTCTCACTGACAGCTGAATCCAGATCACTCAGTGGGATTTTCAGAGGGTACGCTATAAAGAAGAGGGTATTATGAATACAACTCAAAGCAAAACTAAAGTGCAGTAAGTATCCAAGAATATGCTAATTTTCCATCAGGATGCCTGTTGGAGCAGGTGCTTTAGGTTAATGAAGTTTTCATACAGATCTACTTTGCTTATGGATAGAGGAACAAACTCCAGCTCTGATTAATATGCTTGAAAGGAATCCTTGCCTATCTACTCTAACACAAGAAATACATTATTTAAAAAAAAGAAAAAAAAAAGACAGACTACCAGGCTACTGGAATAATCCAGAGCAATATTAAGTACTCTACATCAAAAAAATTAACCTTCTACCTCCTTAAACCTGTCCACAGGAACACAGGCCTCTTTATAGCTTTAACCTGCCCGTGGGGAATAAAAACAAGGGGAAGCTCATTTTGATGAGCTGTTCAGCCAGTTTAAAAAGCAAAGCCTTTGTTTACATGCCTGAATGCGGATCTGGGGACCTAACTGTCAGCTTCTATTGTTTTAAAACTTGGATTTGATTTTGATTTTTCCATAAAGAAGCAGTGCTGTAAATGCCTAAGTGGTTGGTTTGGGGTTTGTTGGGCCCCCCCCCCCCCCCCATTTGATATTATATGAGAAAGGCAGACTATTCTGGGTAGGAAGTTATTTTTAAACAGACGTTACTCTTTTCCAGAAACAGACTGTAAGTTTCTATCTTCTTTTAATTGCTTTACAAAGTAAATTGTGTCCCTCTGGTTATATAATTAATATCCACATTTAGCCCTATATATTTGACATGAGCCATTTACTGCTACATTCATTTTGTAAGATTGGCTAGGAGTTCCAATATGTTTTTAATTCCTGGTGGACTCTGTAAAACATCCAGAGTTTTTCCAGTGGAGGCTTCTAACAGTACTGAGAACTATGTACTACCAGCAAGATAAGTGGAGAACAGAGCTGTTATCATGGGGCTTGAGCCAAATGATCTAAGCAGGTCTGTCCCCTCTTACACTCCTATGTTCATATTCACCAGCAAAATGGCATTGTATCTATATTACATAATGTATTTTTCTACTTGAAATAAATATAAAAGAAGCAGAAATTAAAACATTTGACCTTAAAATTATAGGCATTTTGTTATCTAGTGAAGATTTCAATTTTAATAGACGTGACCTTTTAAATATGCTTCACACAGGTTTTTGTTGTGGTTTGGTTGTTTGTTTTGTTTTTTTTTTTTCCAAAAGCGATTTCTAACTTTTCAGGTGAGTTCCCTTCCAGAAGAAACTTTATTTTAAAGATACTGTGAGCCTCTGAAAGTTTAACAATCTTTAGCTGAGTGCCTCTTAAAAGCAACACGCTGCTTAATGAGGAGAAACCCGGCAGCTTTACTGCTTCCAACAGCTCCCTCTCGTGGCTTTTTGCTCACACTTCATCCTCCTCGGTGGGCAATGAAGCCTTTTAGCTTCTCCGCAGGTTAAAACATCAGTGCTAATAAACCCAAGAACGCTGATCACAAAATACGGGTGAAAACCGTCCTGCCTCCCAATGCTATAAAATTCTGCTATTATGCTGAGCTTAACAATAAGACATTTCATAGGCTTCATTTGACACTATCCTTACTAATAAAACTGCAAATGTTGATAAGGTTTTTCTCACGACTGACACTTCTGAGCTCAGCTGTTTCACTGAAATAAAGTTCAGCTATCTTGTCTAAGATGCTGAAAGGTTTCCTGTTAACATACAATCCATGCATATTAATATCCTCAAGAAGGGCTTGAAAGCTTCTATCATTTTCCCAGCTACACCTATTGGTCTGATAAGAGGTCTGACCACCTTGTCTTTCTACAGCTTCCTGAAGGTATTATCCCCAGAACACAAGAGAGAGACATGACAGGGAGCTAAGGCAGAGTTAGGCAAGAGTGTTTCTTCTCTTATCCGTAAGCTGTAGTACAGATACACTACTTCAATCTTTAAATAAGCATGGTCACTTACTGGAAAGACTCCAAGGTTGGGTTCACCTGGCCCAATACAGAGGTCTGCTTCTAGATTCCCATCTCAGCTAGATGGCTTTCTACCAAACAATTTACCTCATCGAGGTGATGCTTCAAATAACATAGATGAATCACTCTCCAGAAGGCATTAAACTCTCCACCAGCTATAAAGGTGATTAAGGTTGGGGATCTCTAAAGTTAGGTGAGATGAATCATGTTCCAAATACGGCCTCTTGGGGCTCTTTGCTAGTTATTTTGCCCTTCATCTTCAGCACTATGGAGCCCATCTGTCCTACTTGACAAAGTCAATTGAGTCCCTATGGTTAGACAATTAACATCTAACTTGAGATGACCATTGGGTCATTTAATGCTAAATTTATTTCGTATGATTGATCAGGGTGCTGGATTATATTTGATCCCTGCTGAACTTCATGAAACACCCTGAAATTCAGCTGTCACCTGTTAAATTAATGGATGAACTGCAGATGAAGCTGAGGATAAGTTAACTGAGTACTGCCACAGCTTGCTTCCAAGCTAGCTCATTAAAAACTAACTAGCAGACCTTGATGCTTCACTGAAGTCTGCAGCAAAGCCATATTTTAAATGCTTACCTATGGTAACTCCAAAATCCTACAGTGAAGCAGAAAGTTAAATCAGGCCTCCTGACTTCCAAGCTAGTAATTCAACAGTCGGTTGTTTTCGGACTGGGAAAATACGTTTCAACAATTTGTGTGTGAGCAAAGATATTAGCTCACTTTGTGACTTATTCTGATAGCAATTAACAGCCTTATGGAATGAACTAAGCTCATTACTTGCAAATGGACAGCATAAAATCTCTGCATCACTTATGCCTTGATTTGCCATTGAATGTCCTTCTCTTTGCAACTGCAGGACTTGCACCAAATGGCTCTAATCTTAAAATATTTCATTAAACAGGAAGTTTAACTAAACAACAAAGTTGTTCAGTGAGCTATTTCCTTTAGACCACTGATGTGAGGCCGCAGTCACTCCAGTTTCTTATCACATCTCCAGCTATTACAGCACTACAGAATCCAAACAACGATATCAGAAGCCCAGAATTATGCGTGTTACTGATGGACCAGATGGCTGCTTCTACAGAGTATATGCAGCAGCTGAATTGTAAATGCCTTTCCCTCACCGAGAGTGCTAATCTGGGTCTCTCTGTTATATTCTGAGACTTTTTTTCATGTATCTTTGGGGAAGACAATGCATTTTGAAACCTTAGTTCCTCTTTCAGATTTGGCTGATTTTTACTAACAGGTTCAGAAGTTGTTAGTGGGAGAATGTACTGGCAGGGCAGTTCGGGAAAGGTTCAGTGGGTACCTAGGCTGGAATCTAGGCTGAAATATTATTTTACACTTTTTTTCCCCGCTTATACAGTTAACAGAAATATAACAGAAATTGCTTCGTAGTTTCTTCCATGTGAGATATCACCAGGGCAGCATCTTTTACTTTGCAACAAGATGGCTGCATGCAAAAAACCTAATTTAAATGCAATCCTCCTCTATGACGATGGATTATTAGAAATATGTCTTGCTGGCATATAGCTAGGCTTCATTCTTCAAATTCTCTGCATGAGAATGCCCTCTGAGTGAGCTTTCCTACTTACTAACGACGAGTCACATAGGTAAAGCTACTTGTGTACGAGGGTTCTTGTGACTGCTGGGCTGATCTAAATGGATGCACAATTTTATGATTAAATACAACAACATTTTTTACTAACTACATATAATTTTGGCTATCACTCAAAATTCAATTTCATTAGATGACTCAATAAATGACTGAGGTAGTCTGGTATCTGTCCTATACAGACCTTAACGAATACTACAAATACTGAACTAAATCACATGACTTATCTTAGACACAAATGGAGAAGCTTTACAAGGAAACTAATCTATATTCATCTTTTACAATGTTTGAAATCTCCTTCTGTTTGCTTGCATTTTTGATCATTAGTACAGATTTACAAATACTGTTGTGCATGTAGGTGTTTCTAAGTGCACAGGGTGCATGCAGTTTAGCCTATGTTAAAAAAAAGGCCAGTATATACAAGTTTGTCTGTCCTGGATGGTCCAGTCTGGCTTCACAGAACTAGTTAAACTAATTTTTTCCCATCTAGCCATTAAACAGTGTCTCCAAAGAGATTTTGTCTGTACTGCTGCTGTAGGTCTTCTAGGAGCCACACCAGCTGTGCTCAGCTTAGCAAGTTACTCTTTTTCCTTTCTATTGTTTCCTTCTCAGTCCAGCTTCAACCATCTTATTGCAACAAATTTAGTAGCAGAGGGTATGTACACTCTGATTACTAATACATAGAGCAGATGTAGTACAGTTTATTGTCATGCCCTGATCTATTTTTGACATAATGCACTGATGTGTGTCTAGGGAAGCAGGGTGGCATAGGAGAAACATTTCCCTCTCTCTTCTTTTTCCATATGCACACACAAATGCACATGTGAAATCTGCTCTGTTTTTTGGAAATCCCTACTAACATATTCAAATACAGGTATACCCGAATGGAGGTCAAAGTAGGGCAATATATACAACACTTCAAATGTGTATATGAGCACGCGTCAGGCACAAATCACAGGACAAATAGATAACATAGACCATGTATCTGAACTCCTGCGTTTCTACTTTGGACATAGAGTATGTATGCCTACATGCAGAATGGGAGAGAGAAATATGCTGGTCTAAGAGAAGTTCTGAAGATTGATTCTAAGAGGACAAAATAGCCAGCAACTATCCCCTGCTACTAACCAGTATTTTTATTTCCCATTACCCAAAACGAAAGGATTGTTCCTGCACCAAATCTGTTTGGTCACCAGTTGCTTACTAGGCGATGCTTTGGGCCAAAATTACCGTCCAAGTAACACAGACATATTCCAGATGGGCCCTGTTGAGAATCATGTGAAAACTGATCTAAGCTAAATTTGAATGAGCAGGTTAGGAATTAGACGCAGTCCAGTCCAATCTCAGCTGTACTCTGCAGCAGGTATGCACTCAAATGACTGGGAAGGCACACTGATAAAGCACTTGCCTCATTGGTTCCAACCTGCTTTTCTGAAACTGCCATTCCTTCGAATCCACAGAGCTACCACGTACTTTGGAAGGAACACACACAGAGCCTTTAGTCCAAACCCTCTTTTTCCTCAGCTATCTCCCTTCCTTTGCCCAGCTGAGTAGAAGTGATGCAAGCCTTTGTTTTTAATTTGATTAAGCTCGGGGTCAAATTCTGCTTGCTGTTACTCTGGAACAAACACAGAATTACTCCAGATTTACAGTGGTACAAGTGAGAACTAAATTATGCCCTGAAAATTCATTTAAAAATCTTTCAGACACCTAAACAGATGGATAAATCAAGCACAGATTCTCAGGTCAACCTCTACCAGAAGGCATCTCTCATCTAACTTACGGTAGAAGTAAGATGCTATGATAGCAGCTAACAATAGAAAGGGAGATACAGTAAGGGAGGGGAATATTTTTCCTTACCGAACTCGCTTGATTTAATACAAGGCATGCAAAATTAATGGTGGCTTTGAGTGATACCTGTACATTTTATAGGTTTATAAATTGGTTGTAGTAAAATCTTATACATCCTATATCACTAGGTATTGTTTCAGCCTATTACGGGAGATATCTATCTAGAGTTGACTGAATTGTATTAATCTGATCCTAGTTTAATGATGCCTTAACATTTTTATGGGAGAATTTAATGTTTGCAATATCCATGTTCCTTATTTGAAAGTGTGACTTATAGGTTCTCATCTTCCTTAAATTATGAAATCCTTCAGCTAATAAAGGAAAATGATTATGGTTTGCAAAAAAGGCAAAGCCATTTAACAATCCATATAACTGTCTATTGTAGGTCTTTGCATAATAATTGTAATTTAGCTATTAGGAGTTCTAAAGGCAGTTATCAGTCATATGCTGCAATTCTGAAGAATAAGGGAAAACTCAAATTATTTAAGGGCTTTGTACTTTCCAAAGGGAGAAAAAAAATACCGCAGAAATCAATAATACTTTTAGCAATGAAAAAAAAAATGTTCTACTGAAATAACCAGTTGTTGATGACAATTTTTCTAACTATCTAATATTAAAATGTTCAGCTTTCCTCCATTTCACTGTCACAAAATAATCTTAATTTTATACAGATACTTCAGTAAGCAAGGAAAGCCAAGTTAGGATTTGAACCTGCAATTCTTGATGCCCAAGATTTTCCATTTTCACCCTAGGTACATGAAAAGATGTGATCAAAGAAAACAGATGGACTGTAAACTTAGAGAATATTTCTTTTTCAATTTGAAATTACTTCATATCTAGGGTATATCTTGACTATTTCCTTCAGTGATGAGGCCCCCAACATAAAAAAGACATGGGCCTGCTTGAGCGGGTCCAGAGGAGGGCTACCAAGAAGATCAGGGAGCTGGAGCACTTCCCCTGTGAGGACAGGCTGAGAGACTTGAGGTTGTTCAGCCTGGAAAAGAGAAGGCTCCAGGGAGACCTTGTAATGGCCTTTCAGTACTTAAAGGGGGCCTACAGGACAGATGGGGAGGGACTCTTTGTCAGGGAGCGTAGTGATAGGACAAGGGGTAATGGTTTTAAACTGAAAGAGAGTAGGTTTATTTTAGATTTAAGGAAGAAGTTCTTCACTGTGGGGGTGGTGAGGCACTGGAGCAAGTTGCCCAGAGAGGTTGTGGATGCCCCATCCCTGGCAGTGTTCAAGGCTGGGTCAGATGGGGCTTTGAGCAACCTGGTCTAGTGGAAGGTGTCCCTGCCCGTGGAAGGTGTCCCTGCCCATGGCAGGGGTTTGGAACTAGGTGATCTTTAAGGTCCCTTCCAACCCAAACCATTCTGTGATCCTGAGGAAACCGCACACTTGAATCCAGCTTAGCTAACTGCATGTGCTTTCATATTTCTTGTACTGCGGTCAAGCCTCTGCAGCTGTAAGATTCTCTTTTAAGATCCCAACCCTTCTTCTGCCAACTCCCAGCTGTCCTCAGTAAGAGCTGTACCAAGGAGATGGACACCTGGCTGAGGTGGCCATCCTCACCTCGGTCCCTATGAAGATTATGTAGTAAGTCTTCCTAGAAGCCGTTTCTAGACACATAAAGGATAAGAACATGACTAGGAACAGCCAGTACATATTTACCAAGGAAAAAATTGTTCCTGACCAACACGATCACTTTCCATGACGAAATTGGTGTCTACGTGGTTGTGGGCAAGGCAGTGAACGTAATTTACCTTGAATTTTGCAAGGCTTTTGACACAGCCAAAAGCACATTGGAGAGATGGACTAGACAGGGACACTATGGAAAATTGGCTGGATGTTCAGGCTCAAAGGATAGTGCTCAGTGGTTCAAAGTCTAACTGGGGCTGGTTTCTACAGGCATTTGTCAGGGGCTGATACTGGGACTGATAGTACATGGCATCCTCATTAACAGCCCCTGCAACAGGAGAGAACCCACCCTCAGCAAGTTTGTGGGGGTAAGGATAGAGAAACTGCGAGGCTGCCATTCAGAAAGACCCCTGGCAAGAGACAGAGACAGCCTGGAGGACTGGGCTAACAAGGAACCTCATGAAGTTCAGCAAAACAAATGTGGAGTCCTACATCTAGGACACAATAGGTCCGTACAACAGTATGGGCTGGGGACTGAGCAGGTAAGAGGGCAGCTCTGCAGAAAAGGAGTTGGTGGTCCCAGTGGATAAATCCGACATTAGTCAGCAGTATGCTCTTGTCGCTATGAAGGCCAACTGCATCCTGGACTGTGTTAGTGAGAACACAGTCAGCACATTAAGGAGGGAGCAGATTGTCCTCTACTTGGCACTTGCGTGGCTGCTTCTGGAAGATTGTGCAGTTTCTGTCCCGCCAGTGCAAGAGAAACAGGCTGGAGTTAGTTCAACACAGGGCTATGAAGATGGTTAAGGGGCTAGGGTGTGTGACATGTGAGCAGAGACTGAAGGAAATAGGGGTTTTTTAGCCTGGAGTAGAGAAGGTTAAGGTGTGATTTAATTGCCCATTTCAGCTACCTACTAGGGGGCTATAGAGAAGACAGACCCAGCTTCTCAGAGGTGCACAGCAAAAGAACATGGGTCAACAGATACGAGTGGCAGTACAGGAAATTACAACTGGATATAAGGAAATAAATTAACGAGAGTGGTTAACTATTGAAACAAGTTTCCCAGAAAAGCTGTGGAACTTCTATTGTTGGAGATGTTCAAAACTTGACTGTAAAATGCTCTGAGCCACTTGATCTAACTCTAAAGTTAGCCTTGATTGGAGCAGGGATTGGACTAGATGACGTCTGGCTATCCGGTCCAGCCATATGATTCTGTTACATATATCCTTCCTCTGCTCACCTCTCAGAGATGTAGTGGAGATAGCATAGCTTTTAAGCTCTGAGCTAGTGAGAAATTTCTGCCTGTCTAAAAGAAAGCCAGCAAGCTAGAAGGATACTTTCTGTGGACCACCTGGTTGGACAGTACTGACAATCACTGGCAAGTCCTTAAGAATAGTCACGGAGACATATCTAGTCGTATGACACCTACAAACTTCTTCCTCCTCTTCCTTGCAATAACCTATTGCAAGAATATTTATAAAGAATTTCAGTGTACTCTTAAGGAAAGCTAAGATGACCAGATGAAAATGATCTTAAATGAGTATGTCTTAACAAGTACGAAAATCAGAATAGCTACAATGTCAATTATTACATAATATTCAAAAACCATTGTGATAGAACAACTCTGCCTTCACTTGAGCTCTGACATTTGTCTTCCAAACAGTCTTGTCCCACTCCACTTACATTTGGTATACAGCATATTTTTTGTAGCAGACCCAGAGGTCAAGACACAGAATTGACAGATGTGCCAGGTACACAGCTACTAACAGGCATTGTAACATGCAATATCTGGAATGAATGCAAATCTTGACATTCACCAACTACCTATAACACAAAGCACCATTTAACAGACCCAAACAAACACCAAACAAACAGTCCAACAAAAACATATCTTGAGCACCTCCTTTATGCTCCATATTTACTACAGTGTTAACTATCTGTTGCTGGTAAATGCTGACCACCTTGCACACAAATTGATTTTTGCAATGACAGGATAGATGGATCTGCAGAACATGCTGAGAAAACAAGCAGTAATGGACCAACAGAAAATAAATTACTTCTGTGAATTGCTCATCTTTAATCCACTTAAAATAGGTGCAAAACACATGGGCAAGTTAAAAAAAAAAGAGATGCCATGTTAGTAAAGGTGAAGAAAAAAATAAGCTGTTTTCATGCATCTTGGGGATGTTAACTCCTTTGAGAAAAGTGGCTTTGAAGAGTCAATTAGTTTCTTACCTCTTAAGAATTATTGCGCTCATTGTTACAAAAGGTTCTGATCTATCTATCTATCTTTGAATGGATATTCTCTGCTTACATAAAATCCAAGAACGGCTTTAGGAGATGTGTTGTGGATGTTATATGTCCTTAAAAAACCCCAAACATCAACAACAAAAAACCCCAAAGAATAGAAAACTTTTTACTTTGAATTTAACATTTAAACTATTCAAAAGAGACCAGCTAATGCTGTCTGTGTGGGTATTAAGAAATAAAACAGTTTCTAAGGAAAGCCTTTGATAAAAGCATGATTACAGTTTAAAAAGAAAAAAAAAAGGCTCTTAAAGTGTCACCTTTCTATTCAGAAAAACTGTTCCCAGTGGCTCCCTAAAGCATATCAGCCCTTGCTGCATCAAAAGAGCTTTTGTAGGATCCTCAGACAATTTGAAACTACACCAATTTCTCAAGTCCCCAGCAGGTATGACTAGGATGCAGACAGGCACTTCTGCCCACCACTCGTTTCTGAGAGGAGTTTTCCAAATTGTCCTTTGCTGTACTCATTTTTCATAAGCCTCTGTTCACCTGCATTATTCTCATTGTTTTGAATCTCATTTATTTTCTCTCAGATGACTAGCAGCAGTCTTCTCAGCAAAGATGTCAGCACTAAAGAACTTAGTGGTGGCACAATATCTACAAAACATGTTATGCAAGGTTTAGGTGGTGAGAGACTTGATCCCAAGGTGCTGGAATCACTGAAAATCTCTTGACTGGCATCAAGGTGCTGTGCATTGGCTCGCATAATCTCAGGTTCAATGAAGGGTCACAAAGAGCCACAGTCTTTCCTTCTACTTTATGGAAAACTGTATCTGGGTTTCAGTGGGGCTTTCCATTAGTGACCTCTGAGTACTTTAGGGTAAATAGTGTTGAGAGTTATTTTTACCTTATTGCAGCATAACAAGTAGTTAGAGCTACTGAATGCACATCTTAAAACCCAACTATTCTATGATTTAGTCTCATATAATACACCATTAGAAGCTGATTACTTTAGTTAGTTAAATCATAAAGCTCCATTTAAATATTACTAGTAAGAAACTGGGCTATTAATAATAATTATTGCAAATGTCACTGATTTCAGATTATAAAACTTAATAGACTATCACCATTAAAACATGTGCTCTACATAATTACAATGTGTACCAACTTGTGCTTGATTCTGTCTTTGCGAATCACTTCAACACTATTTTCAAAGCTTTTCCTTAAAGAAGAAAACAGGTGTTTTCCATGCAGTTGGCGAGAGGTTTAAGGGAAGAACCCTTTTTCTGTTCAGGGTTTTGGGACAGCAACAGAAAAGAAGTCTAAATATTTTCCTCATTGTAAATACCTGTGTTAAGCCTTGACTTGTGCATTTTTCTTTATCAGCCTATCTTTATGAAGCAAAGCATAAAGCATTTTATGAATGACACCTTGACCCATTCCTGGGTTTCTATAGTCTGAACTTAAGTGACAGGCTTTTAGAGCTGGATAGCCCAAGAATGCAGGATAGATCTGGCATTTGTGCTACGTTTCCTTTCAAATCACAGCAAAGAAATATGTAATTGGCCTGATCAGGTTCTGTCAGCTGACCATTTCTCTTCTTCCTAATTATTTCTTCCAGCTTCCTCCAAGTGTCACAGGTGGGTAGGTAAAGGTGAGCAAAAGTACAACAGGAGAATGTTAAATGATGGACTCAGTGCTTATCCTAATTTTAAACACAGAACGGCTCTCAGAACAAGGAGTTACGACAGGAAGAATTTTTTCTGCTTTCTGACTGTTCTACAGAAGAAATACATAGGAGCTCTAGCAATGGGCAGAGAAAGACATGTGGGAAATACACAGTAGCTGTTAGACTGTAGATGCAGGCTCTGGAAATCAGGAAACACACATTCGATATAGAAAATAAGTATTTCAGAACTCCTGACCTCATGGAAGCCCAACAACCCACTTTTCAAGTGACTAAGCCCTTAAGTCTTCTGTGAAAAGGGGGATTAACTGCTGTGAAAACCTATTACAGCGAGTCCCTCACAGCTGTATGCCTCAGTTTCCCAGTTCGTAAAATTTGTGTACTACTTCAGATGTTTCTTTAAACAAGGCTTGGAAACATTCAGCTTACAACATGCCGCATGTATATGAACATTTGCCATATTATTACTCAGAAAATTGGCAAGTCGTTAATATAAAATAAATGAGGCTCAAAATTATGCTATAAAGCCAGAAATACCTAAAACCAAAGTGACATTTTAACATGGAACAGATGCCTTTACAATAAGCAAAGCATCTAGCAATCAATCCAAGGGGCCTTTAAGTAAATAGCTGAGTTTGTCAATTTAGAACATTAGTGCACCTAGCAAATCATAGCTGCTAATGTCAACATATCATCCTAGTGCAGGGGACATACAACAATAAATGAGATGGTAAATATTTTCTGAGGAGAGGTCAATATTTGCTATGCTTGATGCTGTTTAATTCCTCAAATCCATTAATGCTTAAATGGCCAGAATGCAGAAAGCCCTTGCAGCTTACTACTGACTTTGGATGGAGCTGGCTACAGAGCACCTTGAACAAGGAAGACACCCAACCTGTCTCATACAACATGCATACCATTTATAAATCCCAAGTTATTCATAAATTTTAGAATTAACCCTATGTAGAAAGGTTCAGGATGTGACCTGGGGACAATTTCAAATCTCTTTTGAGAGCTTACTTATAGTCACAATTTCCATAGATTTTGTGGTGGACAACCTCCATTCACAGGGAAGAATCTTACTCCAATATAAATGGTGAATTCCATATGCTGATAAGGTCACTAGATGAGAATGTTTATAGTGGTCTTTTCTTTTCTTTTTTTTTTTGGTTGCTTTTTCTTTAGTGAGAGGTTATCTTCAAAGTTCCTGCCTGTAGAAATTTATATGTAATTGAAACAGAAATGATGACTAGATTACATGGACAGCATCATGTGGCATCTTGCTTTTTAGGTTGTTTTGTGGGGTTAGAGACAGTATTTTCACCAGTATTGAATGAATACAACTTCTAGGAAACTGACATTGCTTAGTTAATGAGAAAGAACAAGTTTCCCAAGCCACATTTTCCAATCCATAGCCAAATAACAATCACCTCAAATTATCAATATGTTCATATTTACAAATGTGAGCCCATGTCATTTTTATAATCTGCAGCAATCTATCAGCAAAAGACATTTAGATTTACAGCTTTTTTAAAGCCAGTTTTTCTTCTCCCATCCCAAATACAGTTACCAATCATAAAAAGACATAAAAAGTCACCAGTCATACCCAGCTAGTAACTCAGCTCTTCAGAAAGCTGGAGACACAACTTCCATGTGTTTGCTTTTTGGGGGAGGGGGAGTGGAAGCATGGGAAGCAGGCTGGTATACGGTTTGCTACACCTTTCAGGAGACTTGATTTGCCAAGTACCAAACACCTGTCCTCTGAAAATCTGTCTCAAACTGCATAACAGTTATCTCCAGTAACTTTAGAAAAATACAGCTCAGTGTCATATATGAAATTCCAATTTAAAACTTGTCATGTTTTCGTAAGTTCGCTTGCCAACTATTCACACAGTCCCACTGTTTTCTTCTGAGTTATTCTATTCGCCAGCAAAGAACACCAGTTGTGTCATGTAATGGCTATTTTTGTGACTAAGTGTAGACACGACTCAGAGGAAGGAAGATGAGCAGACTCCTGCAGGCTGGTACGATGAGGCAGCTTTCTCACTTCTAGTTGCCTCTGTGTAACAACTTAGACTTCCCATGAGAACTCGGAAAATGTTAATGCTCAGTCCAACGGCTCAACACCATAATCTCCTCAGAGAAGTAAACAAATTAAATTGAAACAGAGAGAGAGTGACCTTGGATAAGTTGCTTCAGCGACCTGTGCCACTTTGTACTCCCAGCCCCAGCTGCCTTGCCTGTTATTTTGCAGGCAGCCCAGGACAAGGCGGTTCGCCGTTTACATGGACGTAGCTTGGAGCCTCTGGCTGTAAGGACAGAGCAAGAAGTAACAACTGGCATAAGGTCCTGCACATAAAGAGTTTCACAAACACCCTTTATCTATGTTTTAAATACAGCTTTATCAAAGCAACAGAAAATCCCTAACAGAGCATAAGCACACTAATACAAAGGCACTGAATTTACAAACGTCTCTAGAAATGGAGAGAGGATTTGGGACCAAGGAAATGGAAGGTACCTGAACTGAAAAAAGCCAAGACATAACAGTTTAGATGGTTGCCTTTGTAAAATTCTTCATTGGACCTTAATTTCCACAGAAATACCTGCAGAATTATTCACTTCAGTGTGCAAGTAGGGTTGTTTATGCTTTCCCACAAGGGCTTAAATTCTGTGCTAAAAAATTGTCTCTCTGTTAAGTCATTCAAACACTTAAGACAAACCTTTTTTTAAATACAAATCTGACTGACCATCTTCAATAGTTTTCAAATAAATTAAATTTATTGTCTGCTGTCAGCACCAATCCCATACATGCTACTCCTGATCAATCTCCTTCTACCTCCAGTTATATATAACTTCATATCCACATTTTTTTTTTTTTTTCCCTTAACAAACTGTTTCTGGGAAACAGGTCCTACAGTTAGGATATTTTTCTCCCTCTTTTTGACAGGCCTATACATGAAGATAAGAACCCTGTTGGGATGCTGAATAGCCTACCTGTGTACAGTGTTGCTCTAAACATATGGCTCTCAAATTCAGAACAGATATATCATTGGTGAAGTCCAGATAATTGATTCATAAGTCAGCTGCATCAGGCAGGTTTTTTGATGGTATCTTTATAAATAGGCTGGTGCTTTCAAAGTGCCTGATGGTATCTCTCATATTGACATGAAAGGCATTTGGAGGTTGGAATATGCTAGTTATACAACTTGTGTGCTTGGTACAGTTCATGGGGGCTGTCAGCTTCTCAGAACACTAATCCAAATATTTAGGTGAATATCTTTTGTATATTTATACTTTTCAGTATTTAGTCTTTCAATCTTTTTAGTAACTTACTGAATTTTGTTAAATAATTTTGAGTTTTGCACTTCCATGTTGTAAAGAAAAAGCATGTTTATTCTTCAAAATTAACATGAATACAAACAGTTCCTAACTTAAAATCAACAAAACACAATTCAATTCACCAAAAAACTGCCCTTCAGTCTCTATTTTCAAACACCACAAAAATCAGTTTTTATAACTCAGTAGAAAACAGATCACTAAGTCCTACAGAAACAATAGTTTGATGGACTTACACATTCCCTACTCAGTGAAATTTTGGACAAAACTGTGGAGACAAAAAAGCCACCAACATACAAACATTTGATGTGGTTCATTCCAAGCACGCAAAAGTACTGTGTAACCCACGTGACTCGGTTTACAAACTTTAAAAGCAAAAGCAAGGTCAGTAGCTGACAGAATCCCCTTAACTTACAGGAGGAATTGCCTTCCAGGAGTTCTGTGCGCAACACCTGCAGGCTACTTTGAAAACCTCTTATCTGTATTTTTCATTTTGAAAGAGGGGATGCCATTGGTAAAACTGATAAGGACATTTTTCCTCCTCCTTAAATATAAGTGCTTAAATATTGATCACTTTTATATACACTCTCTCTCTGCTATATATACATTTGTAGACATATATATATATGTCTACATATAAGGCATAAGTATGTCGAAGCTGTCCTGCCAGAAACAAAAATATTGTAACAGAAAAAAAGAATTAAAGGGAAGGGGATCTAATAAAAAATGAGGTATATCCACATCTCCTAGGTTGATTAACTTTAAAAAAAAGAGATGCTATTCCCTAGATGTCCTGGCTACCCACATTATGTACATCACATCACTAATATTTTAAATTATTCCATGCCATAAATAAAATGAAACAGTATCCGGTACACACTGAACACTGAAACTTCTTAAGATTTTTCATGCATGCAAATGCTCACTACTACTTTGAATTATATAACTATGGTGAATTCTGGACATACAGCTAAAAAATTTACAAGTCCAGAGGGCTGATTCTGCTCTCACACCTAACTGTGTGCTGGAACACCCCCACAGATACCCATGGACACCAGAAGAATAACACCCTAAATGTTTACAGAAGCAAGTTGTAATGAAAATCGCTGGTTCAGAGGCCTAGTGGCATCCAAAACTCTGCCCAGGTTAAGAGTTTCATGGAACTGTTGGGGAACCTCAGCAAGATCTTCAGGTGGAAGCGGACTGTACATATCTCCTTTATTATCATACATGGGCTATCTAGACAGTAGGTCTTCATCGCTCTTTTGAGATAAGCTACCAACATATTTCACTAATTAAATTCAGCGTTACGGTTTGCACAAGAAATGGCTGGCAACGTCACTGAGCATGACTTACGAGGAGGCTCAGCCACTGTCTGTACCCGCAAACGAAGCGGGGTGAGGCTTGGGCGAAGGCCGGCCGTGCTTGGCCACGGCGTCAGCGCTCTCACGGCTGCGTTTCGGCTCGTACCACACTGCAGTCCCTGATGGCAGCGGGACACCGTCAGCCAGGAAGTGTTCCCTGTAAGTAACAGGAATGAAACTCTGGGGGGTCTGGGACTGCTTTGGGGGGTGGCGGGCAAGTGAGAGTAGGGGCAAATTGGATTAATAGTTATATCAGTCTGCATAGTTTTAACCTAATAGGTTGGCTGTTGAGGGAGATGAGTTTTGCTTGACTCCAGGGAGTGGGATGCCCAATTTAAATGCGAGGTCAAAGGCAAGAACCCCTGGAAACCAAAGTGTAATGCAAACTAGTATTTGTGCAAAAACGCCAGTGCAAACACTTTTGTGGACCACACAACTGGGAAAGTTACCATTCTTTTGGACTGGACAGCGAAACTTGGAAAAAAAACCCCAAGCAACCAGCGACATCTCCACAGGCTGCAGCCGAGGGGGTGCTGCGGGTGGGAGTGGAAACCATGACCCCCGGGAAGAGGTGGCACCGGGGCCCCGCTCCCCGCGCCGGCTCGGGGGCAGCCACCCCGGCACGAACGGGACTTGCTGCAGCTCGGCCCGGCAGAGCCGGGGCCGCGGCGGGCCGCTTCAGCCTTCCTCCCCACGCAGGTCTCGGGTGTCCTTTTCCCCCCGAACTAGGGCTGCCGCCTTCCCGCCGCTGCCATAGGCACAGCCGAAGGCCTCCTCCAGGCGGGATTAACCCCGCTCCCCCACTTCGCAGGGGAAGAGAAGGGACTTGGCCCGCCCCGCTGTGGCGCGATGGGCAGCGCCCCCTGGCGGCGCGGCGCGGCGCACGGACCTTCGGCCCGTGGAAGGGGCTGAGGACAGTCCTTGGCCAAAGCGGGTTGTGCCCCCCAGCTCCAGCACGCATCCCCTCACCACACCTTCTGAACAGGTCGTGACGAAGAAACAAAGACATTTTATCAAGGGGAAAAATATCTGATACTCCTCTCTCTCTATTCCCCCCCCGCCCCGAAGTTCACACAGTGGTCGGAAAACTCAGAAGCTGGCATCCCAGTGGCCTTTGCCCCCACTTGACAGCATCTTTTAAAAACTAGCAGTGCTTAATTTGGACGAACTCTCCCATCCTCGGTGTTACAATAAGGGCAAAGAGCTTCTTTGTTGCTGATAGAATGAAAATACTGGTTTTAAATGAACAAACATGTCCACGTGTAGAGATTCTTACACTCCAGAGTTAATATTTCACCTCATTAATCTGTCTCTCTTTCTAATTTAGAGTTGCAGAGAGTGTGGTTTAGCAGGATAAAAGCTAATTTTTCAGCATACTCATAAATGGAGCCTACAAACCAAGCTTAACACTATTGCATCAAATCTACAGAGGCTAAAACGTCTTCTGTTTCAATATATTTCTATTTTCAATACACACAGTAGTGTCCAGTCACAGAAACACATATAAACAGCCACACACATAAATATCTTTCTGAACAGCCTCTTACTTGCTATCCTAGCTGGCATTTACAATAAGTGCAGAAAAATACATAACTTTTAACTCAAGAGTATCAATGTAATTACTGAAATCTTTTCACAGTAAGCTGAAATGAAACCACTTCTGAAGTGCAGAGCAAACTGCTTAAAGCATCAGTTCATGTTTCTACACAAGCTCAGGAGCAGTAAGAGAGGGTACATGCTCTGCCCACTTGCAAAGGGTCCCAGTGGACTCTTGCCATACACTCCCAAAGGCTTCCAAAAGTGCCAGTATGGGAACTATTTTCCCCTGCACTTATCCAAAATGAATCTTTTTTTGGTTGAACTTCCCAGCAGGGAAAAACTTTAGGGCCAAAACCTCCGTGTAAAATAGAATGACTGTTGCCACGCTGCTACTGGGAGTGGATGGAGAGCAATGCCAAACGCCTGTGCTGCTCCCAACAACAAGCAGATCCCTTTGTTTGTGACCTGAAAGGCTTTCCACCTCCCTTGCAAACACTTCAGAAGTAATTCTGTCTCTTCAAACCTCCATTTAAAAGGATTATCTGCGGAGTTCAAGGCAGGCAGGAGCACTGTGCCCTAGCATTCAGCTTCCCCAGTGGGGGCTGAGATCCAGCATAGCAGTGAATTTAAATGGACCTTCCATTTTCATAGAAACAATAAAGAGAAATAAAGCAGAGACAGAAATATTATTTATGCTGATCAGAACTATATAAGAAGGTACCTAAATAAGAATAGGCAGCTGAAGAAAATAAGACTTGAAGAACAGACTAGAAGATTGTAAATGTTTAGGCCTCCTCTGCAATGTGAGTTCATCTTTTGTCTTTTGCTCCACTGAGACCACTGAAAAGAGCAAAGGACAGCTTATTTATGTTCTGTTTTGTCAGTGCCTCAGTTTTTTCTTTTCTCTAATAGCTCTTGTTCATAACTTGAAAATATTTTAAATCAAATTCAACCGGCACATCCTTAACCACCCCAAAACCTTAAAACAAGGGGAAGGTCCCAAACCTAGATGAAGTCTCATAGAGTGACACCAGTGGAGAAGAGTAGGCTACGTTAAAGTTATACATGCTACTGCTTTCTCATCTCTCTCTAATAATCCCTGGTTTAGGTTTGTACTTCAGGTTATAATTGTGCACTCATCTTCCACAGGAGCCACATCCTCCTGGTGGTGAGGATTTACAAGTTTTGAAGCAGCATTTTTGCACTCATTGTCATAAGAGGGCTGCTGAAGTACATACCCTAAGGTGGCAGCACAAGACCTCTGCCATGCACCGCTTCATTCTGCAGCATCAAGGCAGAGTAGAACAACCGCTTCCCAAAAATCAATGCCCATCAGCCAACATATTGGCAGCTCCTCTGACCCACCTCCAAACTCCAAACTGAGTTACCAAACTCAGGTCTCTGAAGGGGAAGAAAATTAGGGGCAAATGAATTGTACGTCATAGTGGGGGTTTTGCATATAGCAACAAATGGTCCTTTTATTTTGGAGAACTCTGTATGAAGAGGTTTATCATCTGACCCCCTCTGCCTATTCTGCAGTCAAATTTCTTCCTCCTTCCAACCTCCCCTGCTTTCTTTGTCTGGCCTCTCAGATCCTGAGGTCCTGAGCTGTTGTCTCACCTCACCAAAAGATGAGGAAATCTTTTCCCTTTCTTTTAATGTTGTTACTATCAGAATGGTGGCATTCACTATCTTTTGGATCTGTTTGTTAGTGGCCTGCTCAGCCAGGGCCCCCAGGGATACACACTGTTATCTCTGTGGTCTTCGGTATCTCTTCTGAACTTATGCATCTTGAATTACTGGAGTTCCTGCATGAAACTTTTCACTACGGCATCCAAAGGACTGGAAATGCTTTCAGTCACTAAAACTTAGATTTGTCCTTAGAGCATCCCTCTGGTCAGTTTTTTATAGATCCTTGTAGTTCATCTGGCCACCCGTCTAACAGGGAATTCTACTGTCTCCATGACCCTCTTCAAGAATTAGAATCAAAGCATCAGATACAAGTGGAAGTTAATTCCAACTTTGTTTCTGCCCCACTCCCTCACTCTCCAAAATCTGGAGAAGGACTCAAAGCTGGAAAAAGTCTCATTAAAAGATCTGACACAAACTGGACCACTAATGACCAAGTCTCGACCTGAGCTCAATTGATTGCATCCCATGAATTTGACACGCCACTGCTAGAACTATGATTTACAGAGGCACACATTTTTTCTCCTCTGCACCTTATCGTACTTCTAGGACTACATTAAAATACCTGAGTGCCTCACAGTCCATAATGTGTTTAATCCTAATGACATCTCTGTGAGGGATGGAGGTGCCATAATTTTCATTTCATAGTTGGGTAACTAACTGGGGCACATTACAGACTATGGTCTTGTCTAGGAGTTATATCAGCAGGTAAGGTTCCAGGTGGAGACTGCGACAGCAGAATAAGGATATCCACAGACAGGATTATATCAGTGTAAGTATATTAGAAAATTCCTCATCGCAGCCACTACTCTCAGTAACATTCACAGTTTTCCAAGGGCAGCAACAGAGAACTTCCTATGCCCTGGCCTGATAATTTTTCAGTGCCTGATTCCTAAGCCATTCTTCCATGGCTCCAAGCTCCTTCCTGACTCCAAGCAATCCAACATCCACGAAGCCAGTGTCACAGGATCTTTTCTAAGCATACCTGCCACAGCACAGTAGAAAGCTGGCATGTCTCAGTACTGTCGAGGCAGCAGGGATCCGTTCATCGCTGCTGCCTTTCCTGTCTCTGCAGCATGTCTGGGGCAGCAGGCTCACAGCTCTCCTCTGTGAAGAGGGCTTGGGAGACTGCGCTCTGAGGTTTGTTGTTGCTATTCAGCCTGATTGAAAGAGTCTGGACATCCGTGGTTCTTCTTTTGGGGAGTTTTAGTACCTAGATACAGTGGCAAAGGAGTCCTCCAAAATCTTAAGAGGGTTGGGATCTGGGATTCTTTTTTTTTTTTTTTTTTTTTTTTGTCTTGCAAAAACCTAATGTAATAGTGATACATTTCCTTAGACACAAAAGGCAGTTTTCCAAAATACCTAGTTTACAAAGCCTTATCATATCTTGATGACTGATGGCCCTAGCTTTTTTAGATTCCTACCCTCTGAAAAGGACCTGGGTCTCAGACAGCTCCTCCTCTTTTGAAGGATGGTCCCTTTAGTCCCATTAGGGCCTACTGTTCTCCTCTGCTGGCAGGCTTTCTCCTACTCTGGTCCAAACCAGATTATAGTTTGGCCAGAGATAGGGAAAATCTTCAAAGCTAATAATGCTGGCATTATCCCTTCATAATCCTTTCCAGTATGAATATTACATTTGCTGTTTTCCAGTCAGATGATACCACTGTTGGCTCAAATGGTTTATTAAAACTGTTTTCTACTGGACCTGGTTTGTTGTGCTCCATTTCCTATGCAATTTTGGGATGGAGATTATCTAGTCCTGCTAACCCGATATTATCTTATTCGCTTCCAACCCAGATGAATACATTTTTGTTTCAAGCCCTCATTCCCAGTACTTATTTTGCTTTTGCCTCCATATTTTGTAGCATCATCCTCCCTGAAAACTGGTACAAATTATTCATTAAGTTTTGGAGATTTACCCAGAGAAGCTTTTTCAGTTTTCTGAAAGATGCACGATCTGAAACAATTTTCATAATTTCCTACCAGTTTTTCCAGACAGGGTCCTGCAAAATATTTTGCTAGTAAGCATCCCAATAAACACACGGTCATACAGTTTACATAAACCGTTACAGCTCCAAATTAATCAGAAACACTAGGCTATCTAAATGCTTTCTTTGAAGCAGTGCCTGAGAAAAAAAGACACAAACACTAAGTTTTTTTCCACTCAAAAGACTCTAAGTTAGGAATGCTATCATTATCATCACTCACATGCTTATTTAGGATTTGGTTCTGTGTTGGTTCTGTTTTCAGATTTAAAAAATCATGAAATAAAATCGAGAAGTATTGAATAGCAGATTATAACAACCTGAAAGAGAAATCTGACAAGGAACCAAAATTCAGCTTGGGGTTGCTATAATAAGCAGCCTTATTAAAGCTATTGGCTCAACACTTTCAAATATTTTGCACAAAATAGGAGTATGTCAGATTCCTATTTTCTGAAGGCTGAATATCTTTTTACTGGACAAATATAGGAACACATTCTTTGTTGGTGTTACCTAGAAGATCTAATTCAGCTGCTTATTCTAGATATCTGATTCACGCAGGGACAAATATATATACTTAGAAATATGCTCTAGCTTGAGAAAAATAATTGAAGTAGGAAGAGTAAGTACTAATATTATTGTGTCATTCAAAGAAAATACTTGTAATAATATAGCCAATCCTTAATTATTAAAAAACCCAAACAAGAGAACAGCAAAGGCTAAGAGCACAAAGCATTTTTTGTCTCCCTTTTCATGCATGAGATCATAACGGTTACACTTATATGGATGCCTTTCCTACTGATTTTTTTTTTTCTTTAAAGAAGTGTCAGTAATAAAAAAAAAACAAACGAGCCACCTGACATCTGATTTCCTTGAGAGATTCACGAATCTTTTGTCAGACCTGATGTGAATTTCTTGTTACAGATGAGAAAGAAAACCCAGATATGTTTCATGTAGCTTCTTGTTTCATGACAAACATTTCCCATAGCTTCAGTAGATAAGCAAGAACCCCTTTAGCATTAGCTTTCTTAATCAGACTCCTACACACATATTGCAATTTATTTTTCTACAGGAATCTCAGAGATTCTCTCATCCATTTCTCTGCCAGAAAACTAAGTTTCGACACTTACACCAATTCCTTACATGAATCTCCTGGGTAAATAAAAGCGACTAGCTGTTCCAGGAAAAAAAAAAAAAAAAAAAAAAAAAAAAATCAGTGAGTCATAAACCACCTGGAAATCTTAGATAAAATACATATGCTTTTATCAATAGAACTTTGCTCTATGTTCCAGATTGTCCTTATTTTTAAGTGCTGCAACGTGTTTCTTACACTATTAAGCGGGAGCTCTGGAAGGATACAATGGAAGTCCAGTATTTGCTAGCTTAACATAAGCATACCCAGGGTATTTCTAGACCTTGAAGTTAGATAAGGAAGTAGGCTACAAAATTCAGTAGATTTGCAAGCAGAACCCAAGTACAACCCAAAGGCGTGCAGTCAAATCGAATCTAGAAACTTTATAGAAATAATAAGGTTGAATGAATAGCTTCAGTTAGAATGCAAAAGAGGTTGTACCCAATCACAGCTCTGCAGGAGCAAAGCAGAACCATCCTTTATTGCCACTGCGAAATGCAGTCAAGAGTTCAAGTGAAGCCTTTGAAGTCTAAAACTCTGCGGCTATAATAGCAACTGAATGTGTTGTGGGCATGCTACCTATCAAGTACAGTATCCAATTCAGCAATGTTTACGGTATGACACATTCAGCCTCGGTTCAAGAGCGCTGTTGTTTGTTACGGAGACTGGGCTTCCAGGCCTTGGATGTCAGGCATTTCAAGTGTAGCTCCAGTCTCCATCAAGTTCTCACAGATTATTCTGGAACAAACTAAAACTTTAGGCAAGCTTGCATCCAGCTCCTAACTAACCCAAGATGTGTGGTTGGGGCAGAAAGCACAGTAATAATTCAAAATGATGCAAGCAACGGTATAGAAGGTCCATTTCCTTGTGACCCATTTAGGCATTTTTCAACCCAGCAAGGCTACTACCAGTCCAGTTTTGTCAGCTTGGAGATTTTAATGAAGCTGAAGAGCCCAAACAAAAGCAACAGTTCTGTGTTTCGTCATCATTTTATGTAAACGCCATGTCAAGCCTGAAATTTTCCAGGGTAAACAATACAAACGAACTCAAAGAAGTTTGGAAAAGGAACTTAGATGTGATTAAAACAGTATGTACAATTACAGAAATCAAGTAAATCTGACCTGCATTTTGTGTTTGTAGCAGAGCCGGTCGTATCTTTCTAAAGAGAAAACTTACTTTTGTTAGCCCAGATAGCATAGCTGAAAAAACTAGATCAACTTTTGGGCACTCAGCCTTTCTTTGGAACTGAAGGATAACAACAGCCTATTCTTGCTTCACCAAAAAGGGAGGAAAATACATCAGACATTCATTTAAACACCTTTACATAAACTGGCCCTGCAACAGCCTCCATTTCCTTTATATAAATTATTTTCGGGGAGGCTGGAGAGCTTGGCTGCCCCTTGAACCTGTTCTGTTGAGTCTTCAGTGGCACTAGACCCTGCCTCCTCAGGAAGGAAAAGCACGCTTGCTGTACGTGAGCTCTATGCATGTACCCTTGCAAAGCAGAGAGGGTGCAACCAACGTGACTTGGTGAATGGCTGCACATGAAAGCAAAGATATTTTGTTCTGTTAAGACAAAAATATGGAAGTTCTAATCTTCACCTTGTTTTGCATGCTGACCATCAAAACAGAGAAGGGATTTTGAGTAAAAATAGCGGTGATTCAGCCAGTACATTAAAAACCACAGGACACATTAAATGGAGTTTCTAATAAAAATTCTTCCTAACTGGTTAATTGCAGTTGCTAAATGATTTCTTTTTATAGTAAAAGCTTTATAATTAACAAGCCAGACATTGATTTCTAGTCATTATCAATTTCTCTATGATTATTATTGCTTCTATAATAATCTTCACTGTATTAACATAGATTAAGAAGCTCTTTAAAATAGAGCAGCTTCATTAGCTCCTGCTATCACAGGAGGACCTGCACAACTCGGCACTTCAGTTAACCACCATGTGAAGCTGAAAATAAATGCTGCAAGACTCTATTCCTAGGGGCTGACGTGCACGGAGAAGTGTGAGAAACCTCAGCTCTCAATTCCAAGCACTTAACTCCCAGTCAGTAAAGCTTCTAAAATCATTAACTTGGACATCCATGTTAACAATATTTTTGTGTTAATCTTTATTGCTACATTAATGAAACATCTTTTATCCTATGGACTTACTACATTTGAAAAACTTTATAAATCCAATTGAAAAATTGGAATAATTTCATCTGGGTAAATGAAAATGTGGTAAACCAGCCTTTAAAACACAGTAATTTAATGAAACACAGTAGCATGGGAGAGGGGATGAATAGCTCACCCCGTGTAAACCTCCTGGCGTTCAGGCGTTAGAGTACATTGACTGAAGCAGGAATAGGAATGGGACCTGAGACACACAACCTTGCTCCTGTGAAAGGTGCCAGGGTATCTTTGCAGACTAAGAGGCTATTTCTCATCCAAAAAGATAGCTGCTCACTCGCTCAGCTTTGCCTGATCTTTTCCATGGAGATATGCCAACACTGATGATAGTTATGGCTGTCCTTTAGACACACACAGACCACTCATTTCTGCCTGCTAATAACAGAATTCAATGAAAGTTTTAGTACACTTTGAATTTGTTTGCTTTTAAAGTTATACTGATTAGTTTGCACTAAGATTTTGATGTATGATTCACATGGCTGCAAAGAAGTCACAGTGAAGGCTGGCAACAGGACAACATTTTTCTGAGCTATGCAGGAATTTTATTTCAGATATAGTTCCCAGATTAATTAATTCATGACATTTAAAATATCATCTAATTACTTGTATTTTGTGTGACTATTCTTCTCAGCCATTCTAAGTGATCTCACTCAACTCTTCTTCGTGAATTTGCAGAAGAAATCAAAACCAGGGCTCAATCAAAAAGGGTTTTGAAAATATTGTGAGATGTTTTATAGAATGTATGTAACAGAAGAAAAAAAACCTATGCAAGTCTTTGATATGTCAACACAAGCTTACAACACATGGATCTGGACTTCTTCACATTCCCAAATACGTCAAGATATTAAGATTTGGTTTGGCCTGTCACTAAGACTGAGAATATCTGGGCAATCTAGAGCTTTTTAAATGCTGACACTGAGTTGAGCTCAGACCTGTCCTTCTGCCCTTGCTCATTTTACCTACATATTGTGATTGTGGATGACAGAATGCAAGAAGGAACTGCACAAATTAAAAGAGAATTATACTGATGGATTAAAAATAAGTATCAAAAAAACCCGTTCCCATATTTGAAATATTGTCTCTATTTTTCAGCATAGTTCAAAAAAGAAATGTGTTGGAGCTGCTTTCTCTAGTTATCTACAATAATTTTTTCTACTCTTAAGAGAGTTAGTCATTGTGTGATTTTAAATCAAACTTCATAGATTTACTTTGTCAACCTAAACTATGCTCAGCCTTCTCTGGCTTTCACAGGAACTAGTAGATAGGATTCCATCTATCCTGCCCCAAAATTGGTCAAGTGCTAAAGGACAACTTTTTGCGGTTTCCTGTGACTTGTCCAAGTTCATTAAGATCTGTTAGACTGATACAATGCTTTTTAAATGATCAGAAATCTCAATTCATCACTCAGAAAATAAGCAGGAAAACCTTGCTCCTTTCATAGCTCAGCTCCATTCAGAGTAGCATAAATTTGGAAAATTATACAGGAAGTACCAGTGACGGAAGATGAGATCCTGTTCAAGGAAGTACCACACACAGGCTTAGATTTAAAGTAAACCTAAGCCAATTATGAATTTATCAAGATCAAAATGTGCATGTGAGGGACATTTAAGGGCAGGAGGGAAGGAAAAAAGTAAGCCTTCTTGAATAAAGCCTTCAAGAGGGAAGAGGGTAGGATTGGTCATTCATTTTTCCCGAAATTTTGATTTGGTGGTCAAGAGTTAGAAATAAAATAGTAATAATAAAAATTCAATCATGGTATTTCACAAAGATTTGGTTGTCTTGAATATATTTTTCAGATGCTGCACAGTGATTTAAGAGCCCAGATCCACAGGGGAGAATGTTAAGTGTACCTACAGCATGCAGTGGAGGACTGTGCAGAAACTTTTGGTTTGTGGCCGTGCAGAGACACGCACCTGTTATTGTATTACGTGAATAGCAGTGAGCATATCACCAGACGGTGTTAAGGGCTCAAGGAAAGCACAACCCTCTTAGTTCTTCACCTTGTAAATTCACTCTTGATACTACTTCCAGGACCTGAATTAATAGTTTTGAGCAGTAATGCATTTCCTGATACTGACTGACCAGCCCATTCAGAACTAGCTTGGAATTTCTAATATATATGTTGGGTGGTGTATATATACTCTAAGATCCTTTGCCACCTGCCTGCTCTTAAAAATTTTTAAACAAGCCTTACTTCCATGTCATGAGGCATGGAGATTCATATTTCATGGTCTTTATTCATGATGCTCAACTGAAACTTGATTTAGGAAAAGTGAAACTTTGCTATGCAACAGTACAAAACTATTAAAATTAATTGATCTGACCATAACCATCAGTGAACAACTGAAGACGTAACCAAGGAATTATCATGCCTTTTGAAAACTGTCTAGATAAACTTAATGGATACATACAGCAATGTGATCTAAGGGAATACATGCATTCATTTCCCTTTTCCATTCACCTAAGAGGGTATTGAAACTTTTATCTGATGCCACATTACACCTTAATGTGCATTGATATGCAACAGATAAGGAATTCCCAAAACTTTCTTTGATGTCTTTCAGTCATGTTTCCATCAAATAATTCACTATAGAAAGAATTCACTATAGAAAGAATACACACAGAAATTACTAACAACTTTGTAACTAAGCAATTGTTTTAGACCAAAACCGTGTTATTTCTTTTGCATCTTCAATACAAATCTTTTTTTATCCCTGTTTTATGTATCTGATCTAGAGGGGAAAATTGCACATATTCATCTGAAAAACTTATGGAGTGAGAATTCAAACCTGAGAACAAAGTCCAAGTCTTTCATCCTGTAATACAGAGAACATCAAAGGGCCACACCTATGAAAATATTATTTCTCCTCTAAACTTTTGGTCCCAAGGCCATCACAAATCTCTCTGCTCTTGTCTGATTTATGTTTCAACAATGTTTTCAATAACCTCTACAGCTCAATGTCTATTGAGCAAATACTCTGGAAGAGCTGCAGAGAATTGTTATGTCCTAATACAGCATATATAGAATAATAAATATATTGAAACCAATCTATATTCTCAGATATGAAGAGTACCTAATAGTAATTGATATTCTAATTCATGACAAATATTCTGTGGCTACAGTAACTAGGGCTCTGAACTGTAACATAAAGAAGAGCTTTGCATCTTCAGAATCTCATTGAACAGGGCTTTGCACTGCCTTCTCTAAATTCAGTGCATGGCTGGTTTAGATTCACACTATAGTACTCCATATGCAAGCATTTTGTATAAATTTTTGAGAGCAAATTCATCTTGGTCCAACTCTATTAACTGCTGGAGAGGCATCTATGTTTCATCAGTAAGTGGATTAAAGCAATTAAAAGCTCACAGCATGTATGATACAGGTGTCTCCTGTTATGCTATGATCCTACCCATCCCCACTGGAAAGCAAATGGCCAGGCTGTGATCCTCCTGTCACCACAGGTGAAAGTACTAGTGGTAGTAACTCTGCTTGCATTTCTTGATCATAAAGTTAGCACTCCATTATAATGATTGTCACCTTCGTGTGAGAAGACAGGCTGACAAGACTGTATTGGCCATTCTCAGGACCCATTCAGAAGAATTTCTTCACAGTAACCAAGAGTAGTAAGCTGAACTGAGATGAATTACTACCTGTGTTGACATCAACGATAGTTGATGGCTTCAGGTAGGTAATGGTTTAAAACCCCCACAAACCCCAGGTATACTTAGGTTCTGATCTGAAGAGATAAAGACACACAATATCTATACTTTAATCTAACCATGTTTTAATTCTATATATTCTCTGGTGTTTGTTCACCTCTATTCATTCATTATTTCTTCTAGACATAATTTTTAATGCGTAGCCTGATAGAGTGAGAGAGACCATTTCCATCTGTTTCTGAATTTCACAACTAGATTTTCTTTGCTAATATAGAATTCAAGTCTAAAGCCCATGAGCTTTGGAGAAGTTAGAACTAGGTTCAGCTGTGGCTGCCAAATTGCCTATGGTTCATGAAAGTCAGTCATCCATAGTCTCCCCTTCATCCTCCAAATTCCAATTAGATCTGCACTTTATAAGATGAAAATGTGAAATAATTTGCAAGAGCAGAAGATTAGGCCCTGTGCATTAGACAATCTATGTCTCTAGGTATTTATTTTCTAAGCATAATATGATCTGACAGCTCTTAAGAGGTGTGACAACAAACAATGAATTATTTCATAGTCTTATAAGCTATGATGGTTGTATTAAGTTAATAAAAATACTCTGTCAGGATATAAAAGATTATTTTGAACATGAATCTTGAAGTAGGATCAAAAGATGGGTTTGATTATAAAAAATTGTAAAGGAATCAGTAGTAAGAGGGACTAATTCAAAGGACAGGGATTCCTAAAATTTTGTCTATGGATGGCAAGTTAGTGCATCAGACTTCAGAACAGGAGACCCATAACAAAGTAATTCTGCCAAGAGATACTTTTATGTCCCGTGCTTGTAACATGAGTTGCCTTGAGACTACTATCCCTATCAACTCAATGCCTCTCAAAGAGGTGCTGCAGTAGTTTCTAGTGTGAACTAGTAGCAAGGAATAAAATAGTAGGCATACTGTTGTGCTTTAGACCAGAGGAGCTCTACAAGCTTTTACACTTCCTTGGTGGCAGGGCCCTCTGAGCCCCTATTCTTTGGCAGATTTATCCCAGTATTTCCTTTTGCTCTCTCTTCCTCTGTCTACCTACCTACACTGATTATTCACCCCAGTTCTTGTTCAGCTGAAAGAGATCCTGGAGGTGCCTTGAGGGACAATTTGGGATAACCATATAGAAAAGGCCCTTTGCAGAATGCATTCAGATGCTCTGAGAACTGCTACCCTACAATACCTGCAGGCTGGAAAGATGCAGATGTATGGTGTAATATCTCCCTGACATTATTTATACTAATGGAAAGAAATTAATTTAAATTGCGTGAAACTAAAGTAACTGAATTTTGCATGAAAAGGAGAATGCACTGGGAAAGTGAAATCCATACTCCAGTCTGATACAAGGACTTTCCCTTTGCATTCCTGAGGGTACCTTTGATACTCCAAGTACTGGGCTGGAGGAGTGCCTGGCTATTTCCAAAGCGTGATGATGAAGAAACCAACATGGATGAGGTCTCATGGTCTCTCCTCCAAGCCACTCACCCAATGCTGTGCCCCCAAGGTCCCCCTCCATGCCACACCAGTGGTCATCTCTATGGTTTGTTTAGGCCCTGGTTTCAGAATCAGAGAGGCTCCCTGTCTGGACATTAATACTGGCCTACTATTTCCCCATCTATACCTCATTCACAAAAGATCATCTTGTACCTGGTCTTTTGTTCTTTTGATACAAAGATGCATTTAAGCTAAGGGTTATGTGAATCTAACCCCAAATCCATTTTATTTGGTAGTTAGATACCAACACCTCTTCTAATGTTGAAAATGCCAGGAAATTATATTCAGTCAGGAAAATTTTGATGCATGTATTTAATGGAAGACACATGTATAAACATGAATTATCAATGATACAGCCATTTTCACAAAGTACAAAAAATGTTTCAGAAAGAAGATGGCTGTAATTTCTTAAGCTTCACAGAACTAGATTATAAAGTTCTCATAGCATTCAAAACACATGGTGTTATCAACAGGACAAGCTCAGGGAAAAAATATAATAAATAAAGTACAGTTGATTCAACCACATTTCATTTAACTTAGTACCATGATTACTCTCTCTACAACCTTTATTTTTCACAGCTTCACAAGGACATAGTTAAGTATTTCTAGTAATCTTCTTAGACTTGAGAATTCAGTATTTTCATTTCCAGCACATAAAGTTGTTTTAGGTGGAAAAATTTATGAACAACAAATAGTTAATCATTAATTTTAGCATCAGTCAAACCAGATGAAACAATGAGAGAGAAATACAAAGGAAAACGCTTGGAAAAGATATTAAGATTTATTACCAGTATTCTGTACAAGAAAGTCATATCCCTCAAATATTTCAGAACGAATCAGCAGGATGGCAGTGAAGGTATGCACTGAAATAACCAATTTGGCTTTCACAGAGACTTTGACAAGTCCCTCATGAAAAAGAATCTAGTTATATATAAAATATACTAATTGAAAGTTGACTTTAAAAACCAACCAACCAAACAAACAAACCCCAGAAAAACCCCAAACCAACAACCAACCTCAACAATTAATAAGTTTTAGATTTTAATATGGAGCTCTTCTAGCTGATAGAAAGTGTAAGAAAACAGTCCTTCTATTCTTGCTGCCAGAAAAGTCCCTTATGCTCACTAGCTGCTAGGGTAAGCCCAAACAGCCTGCAATCTGCTTCCACCCGTGGTGGAGAGCTGACACCAGCGGAGGGTGACTGTAGGATCAGAAAAGGGGGTAGAAACCTGCCAGAGACTTACTAGATCTGTGCCTCTGCACAAGGAGTGTTAAGTGTTCCTTGGCTGCCCTTGAAGACCAACACTTTGTAACTGGAATTCATTCTGATAAATAGCAGATAGAACTTACATATTTTAATGTGAAAGATATTGAAGACAAGAGGACACTTAAATGAAAATATAAGAATACATATTTATTCCCAATTATCTAAAAATATTTTGCCTGAGATGTTCAGATTGTTTGAGATTTTTCTGATCTTGTCCTGTGATATTAAATCTGAAGTAGATTTTACTAGCACAACAGAACTAGTGTCATTATTTCACTAATTAGTCCCATTTCTGCTGTTAGCACTGAAAACACTGGCTTTTTTTCCCAGTTTGCCTCCTTCAAAGACCTGCCAGATGAGTTCAGGCTCTGTTTTGAGACTGTAAATTAAGAGCAGTATTTTGATCAAGCTGCATTTAAAATGACTATGATCACTTAAAAAGCATGTTAATTCTGAGCCACTGAAATGAATGGCTGATGCTCTTCAGCTTTCTCTTTCCAGCGGGCAGCCACAGATACACAAGACTATGAACAAAAACCAGAGCGACATTATCTGCCCATGGTAATGTCAAGCAACAAATAATTTCATTTCTGTAATATAATTTTTTTCCAGAATAAACACAGAAACTAACAGTCTGCTTTGCTTTACATTTCTTTTCTCCATCAGCTGTAAAAACCACCCGTTGTGCTTGGATATCATACAATGAATATGGCATGTGGGATCACACACTGTTCTGAAAGCTCTGCCCATACCTCAGTATAACGAGACAAGGTACGGACAGAGTGACAATTTTACAGGAACTGAATTGTCTTTGCTTTTGCAGTCTTCAGATAGACTCTTAAAAGAACACTGTTAATGCAGTTTGCAAGAGGCACACATATGATAGTCATAGAAAAGGTACAGTATAGCTAATCCTTAGCAATATTATTTTAACTATTAAAAACTGGGGAAAGATGAGAACAAATATCTACCATAGCAGAACATATCTATGGTAGCAGAGCTCCCTAGCTCCCTATTCAGTCAGAAACATATTGCTGAAGCTTTTTTTTTTTTTTTTTTTCAATTTAAAGGAAACAATGGAGGGAAATGTCATTTTTTGAAGAAATGTTTGAGACTTTTCTGGTTTTTGTATTTTCTTTTTAAGCAACAAGCACTTTCCCCAGATGATGTGTTTTTTCTTCTTGTTTCTAATTTTTTTTTTTTTTTTTTTAAACAGAAATGATGAAAGTACTGCCTCCCGGTTTTGCTAGACAATGCAGAATTTCTTCTGACACCTTTGGAGCATTTGATGTTGGCAACAGCTACATAATGAACATTGTACTTGCGAATACAGGCTATAAAAAACATGATGGGGTGGTGGGACATTCAGAATGTAAATACCTGTGTAAGTAAGGTATAGAAAAGAGATCGTTTCTTTAATGTAGACTGCAATCACCTGGTAGCATGCTCGAGTTCCACTTAAACCCCACTTCAGGGTTCCAGTAAGATTATTTGTGAAGCAATACCGAAGCCATCTTTTTGCTCTTTCTCCCCTTAGACTTCTCTATAAAATTGGCTGAATCCCTCCCTGGGGTCATAAACCAAAGGAAATGCTTGCCTTTAAGAGACAAACTAATGGTGAAGGCCTGGGGGAATAACGGCACCTGTCAGCTTGCTGGGGGCTAGAAATGGTTTAACCTGTTTATTGTAGTGCTATACTATGGCTTTTTCTAAATCTCTCAAAATAATGATTCTGCATGAGTGCTGAAGTGCGTTTGTGCGTGTGTGATGCCGACGCACTCTCATTTTTGCCTCTCTGAGGGGTGGTACCCACCCTTCCGGCTGCATCCCCTTCCTCTGCGGGGGAATCGGTGGTGCACAGCCTGGATGACCACATTCAATACGCTGGATTCGATGTTACCAACTACTGCACAGTGAAATTCCTTCTGTTCGCAGTCCCAGCCCAACAGTAATGCCAATCAGAAGAACAGCTTTGCCTCTGGAATTGATTCCAGTCAGAGACCAAGGCAAAAAAACCCCAACGTTGTTCAGCTTACCTCTTTTTCAAAGCTGTCACTGCACAGAATGACAAATAACTAAAACAAAAGGGTTCTTGCACAACAAAAATGAGAAATATCCTAATCTCTCTAAAGGTAAAAGCCAAGCTCCCATAAACCTCAGCAGGTCCAGGATTTCATCTACATTTTTCTAATACTCAGTATTCATTCACACAAAAACAAAATATAACTTGGAGAAATAGGTGCAATAGTATCATATACCATAGCTTAACCACCATTTCACTGAAAAGACATCCAGCTGCTAACAAAGATGGCATGAATACTGTTGGCTCAAATGTGCTTTAGCAGGAGTTTCCCTCTGGACAGGGCTTAGTATGCTTCCACATTGGACACTGCAGACATTGCCAAGCCCAGCACTGTGCAGACCAAACCAGCATACCCAAGATCATTCCTCTCACCTACCCCATAGCCTTAAGCACAAAAGCAGGCAAAAACTTAACTTTTCACATTATGTCCTTGAGTTAGTGGAAAACATTATGGTGTGTTCTAAATATCTGGATGCTTTCAAGTTACTTCACCAGTAGTTGAAAAACACTCAAACTCACCAGCCTCAGAAATTACCAGCACTCCTCCTAGAACAGTCAAACCTAACACAAAGTGTTGTAACTGCGAGAGGGTTTATTTTAACTTATCAAACAAAATACTGAAAGTCTTCATATCTGCAGCTCAGTGATACTACTAGGAAGAGAAAGGATTCAGAAAACATTTAAACAAAAAAGCTAATACCTCAAAAGACAAGATTAGGAGTGATTCCCTAGGTCACTGACTCTATTTTCTCTTATTTAAAAAAAAAAAAAAAAAGACAAAAAGAATCCTGTACGGTAATTGATCATACTATCACAAATCTACTTCATTGAGAGGGTTTTTTTGCCTCCCATCCAGTTGAATTTTGTTCTACAGATCCATTCCCCTTGTTTTCAAGCTAATTTTATTCAGGGTTAGTTTATATACTTTTCTTAGCACTGTCAATCAACTCTTCCCATCAGCTCAAATGATTATTTTTCTCCTGGACATTTAACTGTGTTGGGTGTTGATGATCTAAGCTGAAATCCCCCAGAATGTATTCTTTTGGGAACTAAATCCATATTAGATTTTAAGTCACCTCATTATGCCACTGTGCCCTTCTGGGGCTGCTGTTCAGCACAAGAACAGAGCCACAAGATAACTCTGTTCACAGCATGACAAGTGTGTTTCACTGCTAGGACACTTCCTTCTGAGTTGGAGAGAGACCCACCCATGTCCACAAAATGCACAAAGGCCATAAGACATACACACAGAAAAATAAAATAAAATAAAAAAGTAATGCACTAGCTAGGAGGCTGGGGGGGCACAAGGGCAAAGTTGCGAGGGGACTCAGCCGGGACAGCTGACCCCGACTGACCCAGGGGGTACTCCAGACCATAGGGTGTCATGCTCAGTATATGAAGCTGGGGGAAGAAGGAGGAAGGGGGGATGTTCAGAGTTACAGCACTTGTCTCCCCAAGTCACCATTACGGGTGATGGAGCCCTGCTGTCCTGGAGACGGCTGAACACCTGCCTGTCCATGGGAAGTGGGGAATGGATTCCTTGGTTTGCTTTGCTTGCGTGCGTGGCTTTTGCTTTACCTACTAAACTGTCTTTATCTCAGCCCACGAGTTTTCTCACTTTTCTGATTCTCTCCCCCATCCCACTGGGGGGAGTGAGCGAGCGGCTGGGTGGGCCTCAGCTGCCGGCTGGGGTTAAACCACAACACCTGGGAAGACGTAGTTCACTGCTGCTCTAAGCTACTCACCACTGTGGAGCACAAATGCTGTACTGCATAGGCCAGTAGGACCATCTCATCTGCCAAACCCCCAACCTGGAAGTCTGAGCCCCTCTGAAGAAGTCGAACTGTTGATAAACTGCACAAAATTGTGACTGCAATCGGTCATCACCAAGACTGGGCCTCAACAGCAACCTGCTTCTCCTCCAGGACTGCATTCTGTTCTGTCACTTTTAAGAAATGTATGAACAAGTCTTTTTCTGGCATGTCAACATTTAGCTTTAATATAAAAAGTGAGAAAAACTGTAAATTCTAAGTAGAAAAGAACAAATGCCACCACGTATTGAAGGCACTTCTGGGAATATCTTACATTCATATTCAGTAAGATGTTGATTGAACAGACTTTTTTTTTTGTGTGTATTAGACACCTCATTCACATAGGGAAAACAAATGCCCACACACACTCTAACACCTCCTATTCAGGTCTTGAGCTCTAGAACTGCTTGAAGTGAGCTTAAAATTATTGCCTAGACAAAGTGCACAGTTAAACCTTTAGAGAAAACATGACTTTTAAAACCCTATCCCGCAAAGACTTGACTACCCATGTAATTTCACATACAATATGTCCCACTGAGATCAATGGATCTGAAATGTATTTCAGAAGACACTGGAAGACTAATGGCACAAAAGGGTAAAAAGAGTTGGTTTGTGAGCAAGAAAAAGCTTTACTGCAAGAAGTGTCGTGAAGTGCATTCTGCAAAGTTGGACACGGAGCACTATGTGCAACTGAAGAGTGAAGTAAAACAAAAAGCATAGGAAAAACTTAGGGGATAAATAAAGAAACAGAAAGGAAAAAAACCAGGAGACTAAAGTTATATCAAGACTCAAGAGCAGGATGGTCCAGAATATGGAAGACAGTGGAGAAACATGGCTCGGGCACGTGGAGAAGGAAGGAAAACTTTAAGAGCTCACCCAGGGGCCAAGCTGAGCAGGGAGAACTGAGACCAAAGCTGAAGGTAAGACTCAAAATGCAGCAGTGCTTTTAGCACAGAAGCAGCCACGAGAAGGGAAACAGTGACTGCAATGGAGAAGCCATGTTTGTTTCTCAGCAGCGGTAGGACATTCGTCACACAGGGGTAATTTACCTAATGGTCACTAAAGTACTAAGTCCAGATTCCTCACTCTGCCCTCTATACATGGGACAGCAATAAGAAGCTAATTACCAGTTAGCCTGGTATCCATAACAAAGTCTGCAGCTGAAATAGGAATAGACTCCACCCTCCACCTGCCAGCCCTCTGCCCTCGCCCCTGGACAATTCTTTATCCTTAAATACAGGAAGAGATGAAACAGAAGAGATGAAACATTACACTAAGGTTGTGAGAGCATGGGAAGAATTGCAAAGCAATAAATAATGCTAGAAGTGGAGAAGAGAGTAAGTAATTCCACTTTGGGAAAACAGAGCCTAAGATGACATTGGAGTGAAAGAAGAAAAATGTCTATTTAAATACACAACCTGCCACCCAATTCTGAATGTGAAACATAGATGTATATTTATATCTCCAACTGAAGGCAGTATAATGCACTCCCTGGCTTCTCAAGACATGTTGTGCAAAGCTGAAAATTACTTTACAGGCACATCTATAAATGGCTGGCTTTTCCATGCCATTCTTAAAATGGCACAGAAGATCATCAAGCTGAATTTTATTACAACTTGATATCACAAACTCCTCATGATGTAACTCAATTTCATTGCATAGTCCTTGCTATATCATTGTCAGGTGCACCCAGTTACAGTGTAGAACTCAACATACAAGATGAATGTCTCACTCTTTGCACAAAGGTCTCACATTCACATGCTCTGAGCAATAGAACTGCACATTCAAAATATTTTTATGATGTACACTGGGATTCTCACAGGCACTGAACTCTTAACGAATCCCTGCATCAACCAGATACCTAGCTCTCTGAAACACCAAGTGTTAAATCCCTTATGGATTAGAAAAAGAAAGCTTTCTCAAGGCTAATTACTCCAAATTATATTTTACACTGGAAACAAAGAGTTCTTTGACTCAGGAGATAGAGAAGACAACACCTCAGACACACTGTGGAAGCAAGCAAAAAGAGCAGCGGCATCGGAAGAAGGAAGAGTACATCAGAACGAAGAGCAGAGTCCTCAGGCTGCATGAAAGGAGCATTCAGAGAGCTGAATTAACATTAAGCCCTCTCAACCACCCCAGAATGAAAGAAAGTGCTCTTTAACCAAAGTTCACATTTCAGGTGAAAGACAAATCAAATTAAGTGAACAAATCGCAGCAATGTCAACTTCTACTTAAAGTTAAAACATTGATAAAATTGGGATAATCTTGTATCTCACCAGGCATCTGCAAGTATTGAAGAGCAAATGGACTTCTGTGATCTCACGTATTTCTCACATTTTTTAGATCCAGTTTTATGCAGATGATTTGAGGGGTATGTTAAATATCGTTTCCTTTTCCCACAGGGTCTGGACCTATATTAACAAACAGCAAGAAGGTACTGCTAACATCTCGCTTTCAGCTTCTCTTTGCACTTGAGCCAATTTCTGGAAGGCAAGGGGGAGGAGAACAGAGCACTGATGGGAGAAGCAGCAGTCCTAGTGCCTGCTTTTCTACTTGGTCGAATCGTTAAAAATGCTTTTACATGCAGGAGTAGAAATCAAAGTAATACACACAAATTCCATCAGTCATCCCTTTATTTTCTAGTTACAAACATTCTTGAGCTACAGACATTAAGGCTTATAGTGATGCTCTTGCAGTAGGTTAAGTCTGAAGCATCCAGCAGCTGCAGCAAATCCCAGCCCCCTGGCCCAAAACCCAGTATGGCAGCTTCACAACGCAGTCAGCTCAATACAGCTCCTCCATGCTCATGGAAGGCTTGAAAGAAGTCAGATGTTCCCTTAGCTGCGGCGGTGATCTCTAAAAGCCAGAAAATCCTTAAGTGGTAACATTTTGGATTATTAAACGATAAATCCTGTATCTCATGTAAAACCAATGCATTCTTGAAAAGAAAAAAAAATAAAAACCAAGTTATCTGCACAAAACCTACTTTAAGTTACTGAATATCCGTAACACCTACCCTCACTCAACAGATACCATTCTTAAAATGGTGAGTTTTTTCTAAATATTCTGTTGAATTAGACAAAGTTTTCACAGTATTACAGGACAAGGAGTTCATCATTTCACAGCCCAGAGTTTTATACAGGTTTAGTTTTATAGAGAACATAGCCATTTCCATGGTTGGTCAAAATGCCAACTTGAGTGAAGCTTTAAGAACAAATGCAAGTAGAATCCCCTGTCACACCATCAGTAATGAAGATGCCTGTTATGCGTCAGAAAACTACACAACAGAAAACCCCACAGAAATTAACAACTTAAGGAGATATGTACAAATTCCATGGAAAGTACTAGCCCTGTACCTTTGAAGGTAGAGACAGACGTCTGCTAACCTTGTTTATCCAGAATGCATATGGTTGCTTAAGTCTATTCAGAAAAACACAAAGGTGATAAATGCAAAGGAAGTAATTTGTAATTTGCTATTTCCACTTTAGATCTTAATCCTGTGGAGATTCACAGCATGAGTAACTTTAATTACTGAGACAGTGGCATAGAGAAGGGAGGGAAGAAAGGACTGGAAGCGTTCAACTAGTAGCATTCAAGGCCTTGAGTTGGCTAATATTTAAAATTTTTACTGATACTGACATTACAGAATAAAATCAAAAGCATGTGTTAGTGACTGGGGGCTCACGGTCACAGCTCAAAATGAAAACAGGTCCTCAAAAGCTAATGCTAACAATGTTTCCAATTGTGACTGATTCATTTTTCATCCCCCCAGTATCCATGACATGCAATTAAAAACAAAACAAACAAACGAAAAAATCCCTCCCCGCAAAACAGATTTAAAGGTTTCTTCTTCCCACATCATCGTGGTCTTTCCAAGAAGACTGTGATTAACCTCGCCAGGCAACAAGCAAAATTACACAGGTTCTCTGAGTATCAAACGCTATAAAAGATGCCTTGCCTTACCCTTCCATTTCAGAGAATGAAGAGCTCTGTTTTGTAAACAGTTATACAAATGCTTTTCTACACATGCACACCAAATAGTCTCACTGACTTAGATGAAACTTTAATGACTTTATACCTAAGTTCATCTATGGGCACAACAGGGAGAAACCCAACAGTCACTCAGGACTGCAGTAACAGCTGAAGTTCCCAGCAAAATGTAAAATTAAGATGACAGTGCTCATCTAACTTGCGATCCAGGGTGGGAAACTGAAATTCCTAGGTAGCAGGGTTAAATCAAGATCTGTACAAAACTATGAGAAATTCAGTGTATTGGATGAATAAATCGATGAATGCATCAATCTAACTCTGGAGTTGAGATCAAATGGCAGCAGTTACAGCCCTCCCTGAAAGCAGGAATTCTAGTTTCTGGTAATGCAAAGCATTTAATACTGGAAAAACTAGAGAGCTAGCTCCAAAACCAAGAAATTAGCCTCTTAGTCTTTTCTTCGCCCCCCCCAATGTGAAAATTCAATATATAACTGCACTGTTAGTTTAGTAATCAATGGTATTTTTAGTGACTTACAGTTTTAGTGGGTATTGTGTAAGTATGGCCCTACTATGAGGAAAAATGGTACTTCAGGCACCGTGCTGCTCTCTGTACCACAAAAAACAAATACTGAAGCTTCAAAATCAGTTAAAAGCCATCTAATCGCGAGCTGTTGATTAGCCGCCTTGCGAACCCAGCCCAGGACTAGAATGATGAAAACTCTGAATCCCTATGGACAAAGGGGGCACAGAACCAGATGCCTTTAAATAAGAAAGCAAGAATAAATCCTGGTTTCAAAGGAAACATGGGAAACAGACCTATCCACATGCAGAAAACGCACACACAAGCAAAGACCCTTTCCAATTCTCTTTGAATAGAGATAGTAGGATCGGGCCACGCACGCTGTACCATAAGCGACACAGCTCTGAGGTGTTAAATGTCTTTTCTTTCTGGCCACCAGTGCCACAGCAGAAAGAGAACAGTCTGGAGGGGTCACAGACCAAAGGGCTCCATTTTTCTGTCTGGCATGGCTGCAAGCTGTGTCTTCAAGAAAATCTCATACCATTGACCCATCATTCACCATTTGAGAGACAGAGTGATGCAGGAATTGTAATTAGGAGTATAGGAGGAACAAGTGCTAGACACCAAAATCAAAGTTAGCAAGTACTTTATTAGTGCAGTCTTCATTGTGCGGACTTGAAGTCTTCTGTTATCTCACTGCAGTAGCTGAAGAGAAAAGTTCTTATATATTTAATCTATTTTGACCCTCAGGGCACCAATTATTCGACTTCAGATGTTTAGATTTTAATAAGCTTTCACCCACAGGGGAAAAAATCGCAGCAGTTAATGTGACTGATTCACCATTTACAGCTAGACCATGGACAGAAAGAAAATCAGTCATATTTCACAAATTTAGTTGTCGCTAAGTGCAAAACTTCTGTATTTTTTTCTGCCTGTGCATTTCACAGCAGAAGTAATTATCTTCAGATCAATCTTGCCCTCTCTATTACAGCCACATATAAGCCGGCACCTCATCACTATTGGGTGTTGTTGCTTGTGGGGTGTCACCTCCCTCCGATTAAATCTAATGGGATGCTTTGGCTGCTTTCAAAATTACACACAATCAGAAACATTCGTTCTGAGCTATGAGAAGGCATAACTCAATACTCAGCCATTATGAGTATGTGACAATACAAACCAGTTGGACAATTCAAGTCCAAAGCCACTTGTATTTCCACAGCCTCCCCCAGTAAAAGCAAGCAGCAGCCCCAACCTGCTTCCGCAGAGCCTTGAGCACAGGATCTCATTACCTGACGATACCCGTATGCTAATAACGCTACGCTCGCTGTGAACTGTGAAGCAAGATGAGGCGTGCTGCATCTCCCTTACACCTTGGAAACCCTGTAAGCTCTGTGCAGTCCCCACTGCTCCCCAAGAGGAAATGGCCAACCCATTGCGAGCCTGGCCTAGGAGAGGACCGCTTCTCAGAGGGCAAGGGTTGCAGCATTTCCATGGGTACTCCATGGAAAGGAGACCGGTCACACAATGCTGATTCAGTATTTCCAGTTGCTAACAACAAAAATGGTCATTTTTATGCTCTCCCATGTAAGCAGCTTTTGTAGCTGACATACAGACATTGCACAATCACAAACAAGAAGAAAGATGGTCAGTAGGAAGGGAGGAGGACCACATTTTTGATGGTGAAGGAGAAGCACAATTAAAATAGGATCTATGCTGCAAAGACACACGAGAGCCGTCATTTGGTTAATATTCCAGTAGATGTAACACAGAGCAGTAATACTTTTATCTTCAGTATTTCACTTTAAGTACACACAGCGGGCTCCACCAAAGGTCATACTGCTTCATGTCTCTAACTCTGGGGGTACAAGCCCCACCAGCCAAGGCAAAACACAGTTTTTGAGTGGGAGGGTTGGTTCCCAAACAACATCCTTAAGAAAAACTTGTTTCACCCTTCTATTGCCTGTGACCAGCTGGCTTGAACCTGGGGTTTAGTGGAAGCTGCAATGTCTTGCCTTTCATGGATATAACACAGACCTACTGAGGTTACGGCGAGGGGGGGGGGGGGCAGAAGCACCTTAAATCAGGCCACGAAATGCCACAAACCTGTTTTCTGCTGTGGGCCCAGGTCACCCTTCGTGTGCTGGGGCAACGCGTAAGGGAGTTCACGTCATGGCGATGAGAGGGGCAGCAAGAGGAAGAACGCCAGGGAAAGTTAGCAGATGGAGGGAAAGGGCTGAACAGCAGAGAAGGAAGAACAGCAGGGCAGAGCACCAGAGAAACACGGGCATGCAACAGGATTATCGCACCCGAAAGCTGCCCTTCGCCAGCTACCAGCAATACGTGCCAGCTTTGGAAAAGCCAGCTTAACCGCCGGGGAAAAACCCACCACAATAAGGAGCGAAAGCCAAGTCACCTGGTAGAAGGTGAGGCAGGAGGAGAAGGAGGAGGGCCGGGCACGGACGTCGCCCTTCCCGAGCGGCGGCGGGGATCCTGGCCCCGGCACCGCGGCTCGCTGCCGGTGGGAGCCCGGCGGGCGAGGTGCGAGCAGGTGAGGCGGCGGTTCGCCGTACCGCGAGGGGGGAGAAGCCCGGCCGTACCCCTACACGCACACGTACACACCCGGGCAGCCACCTCTGTGCAAAGGCACGGCGGCAGGGAAGGGCTGCGGCAGCCAGCGCCGTCCCCAGCCGCCGCGGCAGAGCCCCGCGCAGCCGGGGGGCCCGGGAGGGAGTTTTGCAGCGGCCCCTGCCCCAGCGGAGGGCGGCGGCGGCGCCCGACCGGGGCGGGG
>JAVJGG010000024.1:13143290-13239712 GCA_035590195.1 Aviceda cuculoides
ATTAAACTGTTCTTATCTCAACCCACGAGTTTTACTTCTTTTCCTGATTTCCTCCCCCATCCCACTGGCGGGGGGAGCGAGTGAGCAGCTGCGTGGTGCTTAGTTGCTGGCTGGGGTTAAACCACGACACTAGGGGAAGCAAAAGGAGACAGGAAGATCATTTACTGCCAACTGGCTATCCTGAAAGCAATCATAGTCATGTGCCCTACAAGAACCTCCAGCATTCTGCAACCCTGTTAGATCCCACGTCAGATCACAAATCACAAGAGGCAGTGAACAAATCATGCATGTGTGGTTCCACTTCAATACAAAGTCATCCTTGACATCTAAAGGTGTTCCTGGAGTTGTTATGCTAAAGCATTGATCCTAAAAATGCAATTTCTCTTCTGTTTGTGCCTTGAGACTGGCTGTGTCTATTACTCAGCACATTCAAAACTGAACCTCAGAAACAGCAGAGCAGTAACAGCCCAAGTAATTCTGACTAGTATGAAGACCAAAAATAAACATTAATTTTCCTCTCAGCACTTTTCCTTTCCTATACAAAAATGCGAGAGAGCTTAACATCATAATTAACTGTTTTGCTCACTGAACAGCTATAAGATCAGGTTAAAGTTTGGCTTCATTTTTAAGGAAGGTTTGGGTGTGTGGGATTTTGTTTTGCTGTAATGGGGAAAATAAGGACTGAAGTCTCAGCCACAGAGAATGGAAGAACAAATCTTCCTGCTGTGTTGTAGGAGTGTCAAGTGGAGTGGAACTTCTTTCAAGACAGGATGCCTAAATTATAAGTGCAACAGTGTTAAGCAAGCCATATGACTGAATCTAAGATGGGGCATTACTTGGACAAAACCCACCTTGCCTGAATCTGAGGAATCTTTTCCCAACTCTGCGTCCAGTTCTGTGTATATTAATCCAGATATCCAACTGCCAAATACTGTTACGTGACAGATATTTGAAGTTATTTGCCTCTTGAATTTGGCTGATAACATTATTTAGCAAATACATTTTTCATCTTATAAGTCACTAAGGAAAAGTGCTGATTCTACTTAGGTCATGATATTTCAGCTTCTTAGGACATCGTCATGCATAAAATACATACTCATTCTTCCCTCCACCCAGGAGAAGGACCAGGGCACAGCATTAAATTAAAAAAATAACTGAACATATTATTATTATAAAGACAAGATTAACATGAAATGATATAACTCTGGGCACGTGCAAACATATACTTCATTGCTCTGTGATCTCACTTCTCACAAAAAACAAACTGTTTAATTCTGATTTTTAAAGAGCAAAATCATTTGCTATATTGAAACAGCCCATTCATCACATAAAGCATTTGATTCTGTCACCTCAAGTACTTGTTAAATCACTTCCAGCTGCTACAATCAAGGGCTAGGTACTTCCAAGGTCTGACACTTTCTGAGCTCTATTACACCTTTAAGTATGATTCTTCAATCCAATTCTAGCCTTCATAATAATCAAGTGCCCACTCCACTTAACTTCAAGGCAACTGGGGAACCTGGAATTCTCCATATATGCCTGTATCTGATTTTCAATCAGATCTCTTCAACCCAAGACTGAAAGTTCCTGAATATCAGCTAAGTATTAAAATGGCATCATTTGCAACTGCAGCAGTGTCATCAGTAGCACTTCCATTGTTAAGCTCCTGTTTTTCCCAGGTCCAAAGCAGTATGTTTAGACTGAGGCTGAAATTAAATATACAAGGCAGAATTTAACTGCAAGCATGCGCAGTGCTTGCTACATAAGCAAACTCTGTCTGCTCACACAATTTGGTTACGTGGGTCTTAACTAACCTGCTGCCTGTTGCTAAATCACGCATTGTGTGCTTACAGATGGGGCTGTCACACTGCAAACGCTGAAATACAGAGGTTAGCAAGAAAGTGTGACTGGTTATTAGTATGTTGTTTGTACTATTACCCTCATGGTTGAAACACTAACATGAATTATTCCAAAGGAAGCATCATTATGCTTAGGAATTTTTCCCACTGCTGTTGCATGAGCTGGAAGAATATCTATTGGTTTTCCTTTTCTTTTTCTTGAAGCACTAGCTCCTGTCCACTTCAGGAGTGAGGCACTTAGATGCATTATTGCATACAGATTCCTGAGACCCTGCAACTGTTAGTACAACAGGAGATACACATAGATTACTTGAATATCCCTGTCCCCTCCATCCTTGATCAGTGTCACCTGTATTTGCCTGCTTGTGCAATCCTGCATTTGAATAGCCCTGGCTGTGCTTTCCTTTTCTTCCAAAGAAAAAGAGGAGATTTCTGTTATGACAAGCTGTAGAAGGAGACAGCAAGAGAAGTGGGACAGCAACACAGTTTTCCACAGATGCCGACTAAGGAATCCTACAGAACTTCAATTTTCTCTTCTTCTGACAGAAGAGGAAAAAAACCCACAGTAGAGAACAGATGACATGTGACCTCCCTTTCTCTAGTGCCAGCTAGTAAACTGCTGAAATATTTATCCCTTTAATTACATAGATAAATAAATAAAATCCTAAAATACCCCTCACAAGAGCAGTAGCACAGGGCAGACCTTGCGTAGCTCCATTTTGTGTGGTTTCATGTACTGTGTTTGGGTTCTTTCATCTAGTAAAGCACAAAGGGAAGTTTAATCTTTTTTTTGTGGTCGACTCATTCCTCCAACACTTTTAGGTATTAATTCTCTAGGGGCTAATAAAACTGAAGTTCCCACTGCAGTCTTTCCATGAGAGAGACACCTGTCGGACTCTGTCCACTTTCTTGAAACTCGTAGGGACAAAGTGTCCTTAAAACTGTACCTCTCAGCAACATGGTTAAAATTAGACAATGTATTCAATAGTTATTAGCAGCGACAGACAGACAGATAGGAATTCAAAAGCTTAAGTTTTCCAGAAGATCAGCTTAGAAAGGGTCAAAACATAGTGATTTGCAGAAGCCTTTTTGTTTGGTTGTGGGTAACAGGGCAAAGGGGGTTTTTTTTGGTTTGTGGTGGGTTTTTTTGTTTGTTTTGGGGTTTTCTGTTTTTTTTTTTTTTTTTTTTTTTTTTTTTTTTTAGTGTGTCAGTTACACTATTTAGAACACTTCAGAAGGTTTTCTTCTGTAGTTTTGCCTGCAAGCTTTTTTTTTTTTTTTAAACTCTTCTTTTCAAAATAACATAATTTTATCCCATTATGGCAAAAATCTTCAAATTCTTTCAACACAATTAGCTGAGTAGATTATCTGCCTAAATACTCTTGGACAGACTTAATTAAACATTAGAACCGATTGTATGAAACATTTTTAAGAAAGAGGACTTTCCTTTATTTTCAAAGAAACCCATTCCTATACTCTACTCTGCCTGCAACATTCAATCTGAATATATTTTACACACAAAGTTGAATACATAAAGCAAGTGCACACCAGCTAAAATTCAAGGTGTTGAAGAACACTACCAATATTTTTTGAATTAAAAGCTTCCTGTGTTATGTCAGAAAAGCACCCAAAATACTCTTAAAGCAAACATATAAAATAAGGCATTAATTTTAAGTTGGGTATTTTTTCCAGACAATTTTTGACTGGCACGCGGTCTGATTCTGCTTCTGCTGAGAGGGGCTGTGCTACTGACTTCAGGAGGGACAGGAGCACACTCAGTCTCCCTTTCATCCTTTCAGACTGGGAGTTGGAAATTCCAGATCCTCGCTATTAATGGGCACACCAAAGCTGTTTGGTGACAGTAAAGGGAAAGAGAAGCAAGGGATATGGACACCATGAAGCATAGATAAGAAGACTTCAGGTTTGACACAGATGCATTGGCTGCTGCCCTGAAAGAAAGGGAAGATACAAAGCACTATACCTTTTTCTAGTCTACTGAATGAATAAATAGAAGATGACAGAAAGTCTTTTGGATGCTTATGAATGTCAAATACTTTTAAGTGTCTGCCTTTCTTTGTCACTTAACATTAAAGACCCATATAAAAATATACTTATGCTCAGTCATTTGGCTAGGGACATAAGGCTTAGCTGACTTATAACTTTGATATTGATTAGATACAAATGTTAAGGTTGCATTTTCTTTTAAAACAGCCCCCCCCCCCGCTAGTTTATCCGTTGTCTTTGTATAGTTCTCCCACCATCTGTGTGTATTGCTTAAACAGATTAACAAGTAGAATTGTAAATTAGTCCCAAAAGAGACCCTTTCAAAATCAGGAACTGTTGTTTTTTCTTAATTATTTTTTTTTTCCTTCTCAAAAAAGGTGCTTGTAATGGATATATACACAAATACATTTCTACAGAAGGTTTTGCAAACCAAGCATTTTGGCATTTTGCTGGTGCATGAAAACAGAACAACCTAACAAGAAGTGAAAGCAACTAATCCTTCCTAACTAGAGATGTAAATTTTGCTTTCTAAGCACAAGAAATAACTGATCAGGAAAAGAAAGTCCTTATTGTTGCCACTCTCCCATTAGAAATTTCGATCCTTTCATTTGTGCTAAGATGTAAATTAACTCTTTGGTGACTATTCACAGACTGAGTGAGCAGTAATAGTTGGTCCTAATGAAAACAGGAGTAAGCCTCAAAGGCCCAAAAGTCTGTAATGGACCAGCTGTTGGCTGTGAAAGCTGGTTGGGTGGTTCTAATTCTAATACAACAGGTGGGAAAATGCAGAAAGAAACAGAACAGCACAGTTTGTACCAGTAAGGAGTTAAAGTTTTGCTGCTTGTAACAGTGAACTGTGTTATTGCTAATTAGGGAAAGGAATTATTTTTATCTCTTTCCCCTGTGCCAAGCAGGCACAGTTCAGCTGCACCATTCAAATCTTTCTCTGTCGCTGTTTTCCCTCCCCCCCTCCAATTCACTCATCTGCATAGGGCGGGTTCTTTTACACTGCAGAGACGAGTTTGAGTGGTATCTATATCAATAGCTTTATACTAAAATTAAATCCTAATGAAGAGTTAGGTGTTCAGGTAGCTGCAGTCACTTTGAAGCCACTTAAAAAAAGAATCCCAAACAAACAAAACCCCACTAATGAACCAACCAAAACACAACAACAACGACAACAACAAAATCCGCCCTGAAACCCCACCACTTTTGGAGACCTCATATTACTGAGAGTTTTAGACTAAGGAGATATGTTCACAAGGTTTTTAAGGGGATAGAGTCAAAGCCCAAGCCCAGCTGGGGTCCTGTGCAGATATGTTGTTTCAGAGCATTATAGTATTACAAAAGAGTAGTAAATGAATGGCAGGATGGCAGAATAAACTCCCCACAGTCATGTTGCTCTTTTCCCTTTCCAATAAGTTCCTGTTAAAACATGGTGCCTTAAACTAATTTTATTTTCTTCAAGTTTCTGTGATTAAGAGTTCAACTGCATTGTATTTTTCAGTTTTTTGGTTTTTTTTTTTCCCTGTGCCATTGTGGGTTGAAGTTCAGCTACATACAGTAGACAGAGGGCAAGGCAGGAGCTCATCACTGACATGGCAGGTATGTCTGCTTGTCACATACATAAGAGATTTGGAGGTGGGGGTAAATAGTGATGACAAAGAGCATTCATCACAAACACGACTTGCTGGCAGTATTGAGTTGAGAGGTAGGAAACCAAAAATCAGCTGTAAAGATTTGTGAAAGAAGTTCATAATAGTAACCTATAAACATAATAAACTAGCAAATAAAATTCAGTGCACATGGTGAAAAATAAGCCATCCCCTCATCTCACAGTGACAGTATGCTAGCTATTACCATTAAGGAACAGGATCTTGGAGCTATTTCAGCTGGTTCTGTAAATATGCCACCTCAGAGCTTACTAGTGATCAAACAAGCAGCCAAAGTTAAGAATAAATAGGAGAGGAACAGTGAACAAACCAGATAACTTTGTCATGACACTGCATAAATCCACTGTGTATTCACATCTCAAGTAATCTGTGCAGTTCTGGTCTCCTGTCTCAACACGGGCATAACAGAATTAGAAATGTCATGGCAGGAGAGCAATAAGAAGTAGCAAAGGTTGTACAGCTTCTGTTCTTCAAGGAGTGATTCAATAGGATTCTTCATAAAAGAAGAGGTGGCAGAGAGAATGCAATAAACATCATGAGAGGCACAAAGTGACTAGGAAATGATTGTTCACAATTTCTCAGTTTGACCTGTAAGAAACTGAATGAAAAAAAAAAATTATCCCCCCCCCCTTTTTTTTTTTTTTTACCCCTCCCCACAGAACAAGCTGCTCACTGGTGCAAGATGTTGTGTTTGGTTTTTTGTTTGTGTTTTGTTGGATTTTGTTTGGGGGGGGTTGGGGTTTGTTTTTTTTTTTTTCCTTCTCCTTATATTAATTTTTCTCGCCCTTCTAAACCTTTTGTGATTATCAGTCAGGGGCTATTAAAGCAAAGATGCACAACCTCAGGCTCATGAAGACCTGAATCAGCTGGGAGGGAATACAGGGAACACATCAGTAAGTGCTCTGGCATTCATGGCCACTGCCAGCGGCTAACACCAGGCCAGAGGAAGCCTACATTTTTCACTAAGAATGAGATTCGTGAATACTCATGTGCATTTTTCTGAAATTTTACAAACATGTGGATTGTATGAAAATAGGCACGTGTTAGCAAGACTCTGTCCAATTGCCAAACACTATGAAGTTTTAATGCTTCTTGGGCATTAGGAAACAGAGGGTAAGAATAAGAAAATGTCTTGTAGAGCAAGTTTTTTAATAACACAGGGATTGTAAAATGATGGACTCCCTCACTCCCAGAGAGAAGAAAATAAAATTTTTCAGACCTTCATCTGCACAAATGGGTGGGACATGCCATGTGAAAATGCACACAAAAGGCTGTTGTCCCATCTTGTGAAAGATGTTCTGATCTGGTAACACACTGCAGTGCTGTAAGTAACAGTAGAAAGTGCAATACAACACAGAGAATCAGGCACTTGAATTCAGAAATACTAATAAAAGGCTAGAACAATGCTGTGAAGGGTGACCCTTTTTGGAGAAGGAACAATCAAATATTAAGGAAAGTTAAAAAATGGTTTTGACCTTTTGATCAGTGAACAATGGACTTTGTGCTTTCATTAGAGTAATTCTTTCCTGTGTTCAGTATGCATTTGACTTTTAAATATAAAGTGTATTAACTATATAATCAGCTAAAGAGAACTAACTCTGTTAAGAGACAATGACTTTAGCAATACTCCGGCCTTCTGAGTAGAAGAGGGGTGCAGACCTCCCTGTCCCATGGCAGAGCTGGGGGAGCACGCACAGGCCACCTCCCCGGGCCATTGCTTTCTACCTTGCCTTTTGTTCTGCAAAATGAAGTTAATTATACAGTTCTCCCCTCTGTTTTTACAGAGCCCTTTGAACTGTACTGGTGCAAAGCCACTGAAGAGCAAGGTATTAGAGATCAAAACCAGACTACAACTGCAAACACAGATCCATCATCCGTGAAAGTTTGGATTTGGACCTCAACTTCAAACTTTGCTCCTTTCTACCAGTTGCGCTGGCTGAGGGTTTAAGTACCCCCACAAGCTTCAAGAAGGTTCAGATACAAACCTGAAGGTGAACTTCCTGGCTCCTGCCCTTCTTTTGACTTTAAAGCTCTTCTCAACAGCAGCCTCCTGCGCATGGTACATTCTCATTGAAGTGCTTGTTTTCCTGTGGAATACCAAGCACTTCAAAGCACACTCCCCTGTTTCTCTGCTGCTCATTGGCTAAGTTGCTAGTATTATGTCTGGCTTCTACTTCGATACAACATCAAAGGCACATATGTATATTTTAAAGAATTACAACTAGAGCTGTGCAAAACTTGCCTTACAAGCCCCAAACCTTAGTAGCAAGTTTGTATCGTCACCTTTCTTTATATTATCCTTTTCATGCTCTGCGTTAGGATCACAGAAAAACTGTTGACAGAACGACTCCAATTATCCCAAATAAACCCAAGATACTTTAAAGGTTCAGATGATGAATGATGTCCTTGCTGTTCACAGGCACTGGGGAGACTAACTTGTTTCAGTTAAGAAGGAATGCCAAATAGTGGCACAAATAATACATGCCTGAAGTTTGTTACGTGCTTGGTCTCCTTCCTTCTTACTCTCTCTGATGTCTATTCCCCCAAGTTGTCTCATTCTCTCCAAATCATTTGCATGGCTACTCTGCCTCCCTGAAATAACACCACAAAAGAACTCCCCACCCTGCAAAAAAACCCACCACCATGTAAACCATTTGAGAAGTTTTTAAACATACACTTGACATTTTTTGGTTTAGGGATGCAAGTGGCTGTTTATGCTGAAGTTGTTTACCTAAAGCCGCTTTAGGTGCCCCCATTACCGGGTCACCGCCATGCAGTAGCTACAGCTCTCAGTCTCTCACGTACTCATCTTCTCAAAACCCCACGGGACGCCAAGAAGTGCTATTATCTCTGGTTTATAATCAGGAAAATGAAGGCAGGAGAAGCAAAAAGCGTGGTTTCCAAAAGTACTTCAGACCCTGACTCACTTAACCCTCGTTACGAGCAGGACTGTGCTGTGCTCCGGGAGCAGCCCGGCGAAGCCAGCTGCCGTTTCTAGAGCTCTCACGGCAGCGTGCTCCGGGGAGCACCCGCCTGCTCTTTCTGGGAGAGGAAAGGTTAGGCATGGTTACGTGTCACCACACCTAAACCAGAACGGCTCTTTCTGAGAACAGCAGACTGTTTTCAGGCCTCAGCTTGAAATGTTTGAAGAGTGCCACACTGTGTTAGTGTTCCTACTAGCTCATGATCTTTGCACCCTTCTGGCTTTCTGCTGCAGGCAAGTCTTGTTAAGTGATGCTTTGAGTCTGTAAATGCCGTTTAGGCTCCTGCAACACAAGCGTTCCTGAAAATTTTACCTTTTGCACAAGATGGTTGCAGTACAGATTACCCGAATCTCCAGAAACCTGAAGCCCTGTCCTAACTGAAGAACCATCCTCAGACAGACCACGTCCATGCAGAAGTGTACACGTGTGTGTGTGTCTATGCACACTTGTATAGTGTCACTGGTTACTTCTGCCTGGTTTTGCTCAAAAATTCAGAAGGAAGTTAGTGACATACAAGCACGACTTGTTTGGTGCATTTTAAAGTACTGACCATAAACAAATACCAAAATTAACACATAAAATCATAAGCTTCCAGTGAACGCCTTTTTTTTTTTTTTTTTTTTTTCAGTCTTCCTAATAAACAGGAAGATACTCTGATAGAAAAAAATATCTCAAGAAAAGCAATAGAACATAAAACTTTTCCCTCTTGCTGGTATTTTATAGATGACAAGGCATGAAATGATTGATCATCCACTGTAATGACGGATAAGGACAATTGGCTGAAAGGTCAAAACTATTAAGTAAATAGTAAAAAAAAAAAAAAAAAAGAAGAAAAAAAGAGAGAGAAAGGACAGTACATTTCTCTCTGAGGCACAGTAAGTTTAAATGGCAGGAAACCTTCATGTCATAGCCACGCTGCTTCTATTTAAGCTTAAAGATTACTGAACTGAAATATCAGCAACTAGTTAAACATTTTTGGTTGTTCTTTGACAAGCAAAATTTGGGCAGGGTTAAGGGTGTCTGGATTACTTCCAACACATATTCTTGTTTTCAAATTTATACTTTTTTTGCAAAGTTTTTCTTTAAAATAAGTGTATCATAATATCCTTACTAATTTCTTCCCATTCATTTACAAATGTGTATCTACATAGACAAGCACAAATTAAAAAAAAAAAAAATTAGAAATTGATGAGTACAAGCCTGAAATTATCCTTATTTCAGGAGTTACAGATCTCTGTAGATTTTAAAATAGTTATTCCAAGGCTGGATTTAACCAAATCTGTAAATGCGACAGTTTGTGTGCTGCTGAAGTGCAGAGAGGATTTGGGTGAGAGCAACTCCTCTTTGCTTTGGAGGCTAAGCTCACCTACCCCTGGCAGAGACAATTCAGGGAACCCGACGCGGTACCAACCGCCCCGACACACAGCAGAGCCCTGTGGAGCCAGTGGGTGCGCTCAGCGACGGTGAGCCAGCTCTCCTGGGGGTGACGCTACGGACCGAGAGACTCTAGAAATTCTCAGTACCCCCCGACACAGCAAGCCTGCTTTGTTGAAGGCAGCTTCTCACCCTACCAACTAGGAAATTGATTTATTTCAATTTTCTAAAATCCTAAGCATTTTTCAATAACATTAATTCTCAAATTATCAGTGATGGCATATTTTAGTTTATAAATTGTAGTTTGGGTTGTTTGTTTGTTTGGGGATTGGTTTTGGGTTTTTTTTGTTTGTTTGGTGTTTTTTTGTTTTGGTTTTTTTTTGTTTGGTTGGGTTTTTTTTTTTTCTTTCTTCTCTCCCTAAAGAAACCTCTGCAAAAATATCTCTATTACACCCACAAATAACTGAATCTGCTTAAATTTTCTTGAAGAGGTGTAATTTTTTGTTTAGGTTGGTTTTTTTTTTTCTTTTTAAATATGACTTTTTTTTGTGGTAGTGCATTTGTCAACATTAGAGTAATTAGCTCAAGTTTCATCAACTAGCTAGTGCAATCTGTTCAGAAAGCAACTTGGAATGTTAAAAATCCTAATAAGCTTCTCCAGCTTCACAGTTAAAGCCTGAGGGATTTGATTTCAGTCCTGTTTAAAATCAGAGGAAGTCTTTTAGAAGATAAATCAATACTGCTAAACAAAAAAATGACTAAGTATGTATGATGCTATTAGGCAAAGTTATTTTTCTGATATTTTTGGTTGTTGCATACTTTTCAAAATTTAGCAGTATTTTACACAGGAAAAACTGAGTTAAAACAAATCTGGAGCTCCAAATCTTCAAAATCTTGCACCCCTCAGTAACCTCACATTTGTGAGTAATCCAACTGAATTAAATATTTGAATCACAAATAGAAAGTTACTCAATATCTACTCCTAGTGAAATAGGTATGCAGTAAGTAATTTCTGTACTGGTTTTGGTTCTTGCTTCTCTTGGGGCTGTTTGTGTCTGCACACACATGCGTTTGTGTGTTTTAAGTGCAGACAGACTCACTTAAGGCAGAAACAGGGAAAAACATGCTTTTCAATATATAAAAACCCAATTATTGATAGGGGTTTGTCTCCACCAAAAGGCAGCACAAAAAAATGAAGCCTCTGGGAACATCTTAAACAGCTGCCTGATCAAAAGCAAAACATAATTTTTAAAATACAAAAGCAATCTTTCCTCCTTAGCAGCCATTTACTAACACAGTTCAGGAAGCCAAGAGGCTTGCAAAAGTTTCAAGTATAGAAGTTGCTCAAAGAAACTACATTAACAGCACTGGATTGTACAGTAAGAATGACATGGGGGTATACGTTAAGGTACACAAAGGTACACCTTGTGGAGATGGTGACCTCGCCGAGGCGGTTGTGGGGGAAAACTAGTATGGGAATGAGAGAAGAACGAACGCTGACTCGGTCGCCTTGATTCAGCAGAGTCCCACAAACCATGAGATGCAAGCACGCAGCCTAAATTGGGATGGGAGGGGAGAGGGAGAAGTTTTGTGACTGGTACTGTGCAATGAAACTGGGAACAAACACTTACAGTGGGGCTCAAAACTCCTGCTCTCCCTGGTATACCGTCGATTGCATACTCAGAGCAGAATTAATAGGCTTCTGCATGTGCTATTTGCACAGCAATAGGATGAACAGATGAGGAGCAGGGAACAACTTTTCCTGAAAGGGGGAAGAAAGTGAAAAGATCTAGAGAAAAGGCCAGTAACAGATGCCATGGACATAAAATAAAAGCACTCTGCTTCACCAGAAAAAAAAAAGAAGAAAAAAAGCCCTGACAATAACCTCCTGCCTGTTTGATCACTTCACACAAAATATCTTTTTCTTAAAAGGTGCTTTCTCTGAGAGATCAATTAGACTATAATACATTTCCTAATTAGCAATAATGTACTAGAAATTACAACTTGCAGGGTTTTAGCTAGTACCAATTATTTCTCTTGCAAACAAAGTTAAAAATGCTTTTACAATCTGTTCCCCAACAATTTTCCTGGTTTTCCTTCTGTTTTGCCTCACACCAACAAAAATAGAGGGCCATCTTTTGGTCTTTAGGCAATACACCTGTGCACCCATCTTCTGAGCACCGCTGGGCTCCAAAGCTGGGAAAGCAGGGAGGAGATACTCTTTTGTTGTAATGCTGGGTAAACTCAGACATAAATTCCGAGTCACATTTTGGTCCATGCGATGTTTGCGTGGAGTACAGATACCATAAATCCAGTCCGCAGCGGTTAGCTCGTAAAGCCGAATCTGCAGCATCCTCTTCCCAAGCACAGCGTGGGGATGCCAGAACCATGCTGTTCTGCAGGCTGCACAGCAGCAGCGTCTCGCAGGCAACCAAAGTGCTCTAGAGCAGCTTTAAGGTTGCTCTGGGTTAGACTGGGAACTTGGGCAACTGCCAGGGACTCTCAGGAATTCAGAGAAGAGGAGAAGCAGCTTAAATCCCATGTCTACCTGTGTTGTAGGTAAGAAGTTGGGCCAATTTTCATCGTAGTTGCCTAGAGCCTTAAAACTGTACACAAGTGAAACAGTTTTCTCACTCATTTGCTGCTGTCACACTGATCAGCAGCCCTCGTTAAGCAGATGTGCGCTGTAAGTGGGGGCAAAACTGAAGTCCTATTGCTAAAGACCACCCCAGCAGGAAGGATTGCAGGGGCCACCCATGTCCCCGGGGATCCTAGTTCCCAGGTGCCTGGTTAGTAAGTACGATTCGTATCTCATTACGCTGATCGAAGTTTGGGGAGTAGAGGAAGGTTTTCCTTCTCAAATCATAGCAGTAGGTGCTGTAGAAAGGTTGTTTTGGGTTGGTTGGTTTGGTTTTGGTTGGGTCTTATCTTTTTTTAGCATGATACAGAGCCTACTAGTATTTACTGCAATATTGATAATGACCTTGATCTTTCCTGTTATATTTCCTGTTTCAGTAACACAATTGTGGCCTTTGCCACAACTTTTTTTTTTTTTTGACTGTTCTTCTGCCTAGTGCCTACTTCTTGCTCATTCTTTTTGAAAGCACGAACTATATTCTATGTGCCTCTGCTGTCTCTCCCTTCCACATATTTTATGGTGAGTTCGACAAGTTTTTCCCCATGAAAGGGGTGGAATATGCAATTCAGTCATGCAAGTGGGCCTTGACAACCAGTCCCAGGACTGACACTTTTGACCCAATCTGTTATGACAACAAAACAAACAACATGAGCAAGCGTATACAAGTTGAGAGGGAGCAACACTTACAAGTTCTGTTTGGGTTTTGTTGCTGTTTGTTTTTGCAGATCTAGGTGAATAAGTAGCTATGAATAGTTAATCATACATTACTTGTTACACACAGAACATCAATAAACAAATGTCAATTTCCTAAACTATATTTATTGTTTGAACTTGTTTAACATGCATTTTTCAGTCTACTGCTGGGTTTTAATAAAAATTGCAGTATTTATTATTACTTGTACTGCTCTGGTTAGCTGGGTTTCCTTGCATATGTGGCAGTTGTACAAGTAACCTCTTTTTCCCTGAGTTGGTAAGCATAAATGTTACAACAAACACTCCAGTGTAGGGCTCTGCGAGACTGAATGTATTAAGTACTTTCACAGCTCAATTTGAATTCTGTTTTTTATTCCAGCCTTTCATGGTTGAATTCTGCCTATTATGGACTACCTTGAGCAAAGGTTTATGTGGTCCACTGTGTGCAGCAATTTAAAGACGGCCACAATCTGAGGAGAGAGCAACATCTAACGAAGAAATGAAACTAAATATTAAGGCTGGTATTTGACAGGGTGATTCAATCTCACAGGAGTATGGCTATACCATCCCTTCTTGCCAGGATGTGGCAAACAACAGTTAATGTTCAGGTGGTCCTATCTCAGGTCAGGATGTCGACCAGCTGTTAAAGTTGCTTCCAGGCCTATTCTCTCTATGAGCAAAAGGCTGCCTTAAATGACTGTCTGGAGATTCTCCTCCTGCAGGGAAAGTCTAACACGATATCAAGATGCTCCTCTGATATTTTTCCCTGTTGGTGGTACAGGACATGAAGCTAGGCAAAATGGTATGTGGAAGGAAGACCTCTGTGGTTAGCAACCCCTGATTACAGGAACAGTGTGCTGCCAGCAGTTGCCGTAAGACAGAATAGCCTTTAGATTGCTCTTATTTATACTCCTTCCAATAGCCAAACAACTCCCTTGAGAAGAGGGCGGATACCAAGGTGGCTTAAAATCCTTGCACACGGTTTGGCAGCACCTGAGGATCTGAGAACAGAGTTGCAGATACACTTACACATATTGAACAGCAAAAGTGTTGGATGACAGTCTTAACATTCCATCCTTTCTAATATGGTCTACTGTGACAGTAACAATCTATTTGTAGTCTTTTAAAGTGCTAAAGCATGCTATATTTCAAACAAGATTAAGCTGTTGACAAAACAAGTCTTCCAACAGCCTGCATATTTTATTAGAGTGCCATAGCTTCTAAGATACCATAAAATCTTTTTTTTTTTTTTCATCTAAGTAAAAGTCTTTACTTTTTGAATACCACTTGATCTATCAGAAGGTAGCTGATAAGATTGGGTATTCATCTGCAGTTAATTTAATAATTCCACTGTGGTTGGTTATTATAAGAATAAAACTATTATTCAATTATTCAGCAATGGTCCTAAAGTCAATGGCTTTTCTGCTGTCAATATATTGAGTGTAAATCTGTATCACAAGTACAGCAGCATAACCAGTAAACTGCACACACATTTCTGAGCTGCTGTTCGATAAGAAAGAAAATGGAAAGCCTAAATAGCATCCTTCAAATGTGATTTTGCAAGCTAAGGCTACCCTTGATACACAAGTGGAGTCTCACTGAGGTGAAAAGAACTAATTCAACAAACTTAAAATTTTAAGAAGAATTTGGTACATTATCAGACAGATATCTAGTGATTTTCTAGTTGAAGTGAGTAGTAAAACAGAGTACAGCTGGCTTTTACTTTTTTTTTTTTTTGCTCTCCTGCCTGGAAACAATATTGAACAGAGTTTTTCTTGAAGTACTGCTTGGCATCCTTACTCCAGGAGCAGAACTCTCCAAATTCCCAGAGTATTACCCCTTATTTATATTACTGCACTCATGCTATCTGTGGGCCTCCCAGATTCTAAGTGCTGCCAGGGTCTACCTTGCTCCCAGTATAAATCAGAGCAGCCTTAGAGAGTAGCTGCTTCCCAGACTGCTGTAAGAGGGGGAAGAAATCAATTGTTAGCTGTGCCATAGGCTCTGTGCCAGTGGAGGACACCCTATAGATATTTTCAATCAAAAACTTACATCCTCAGAGCAGCATAAAATGTCTAGGGTGAAAAATGAATTGGGCCCTTTGGTTCCTACCCTTTAGAGATACAGAAATGAGCACAAGCCTGTTTATCAGCTCCAAATACACCAAAACTTTAGAGAAAGTTTGGATCTATAGCTGTATTTTATAACATGAGCCCATTCCTACTCCTGACATATCTTGCTGTGCCAGTGATTAGGAAAGGTTATGGCTGTGAATCATGGCTTGAGGAAATGTGTAGTACACCTGTGTACAAGGGTAAACTAAATTCAGTTTGCTATTTATCTACTGTATTTATCTCAGTTAAGTAAACTTTGAGTTTGTCAAGATTTCCTGCTGGAAATTCTCATGATAATACGAGTATAATTGCCTTTTTATTGCCACAGACATCTGCTACAGTTTTCAAACAAAGAAAATACCTTTTTTTTTTTTTTCCCCTTTCCCCTGGCTTTCTCTATAATAAGAGAAAGATCCTCTCTTATTTTGTCTGTAGTAGATTACAAAAGCCAACTGAGGGGCAGTAGAAACCAACCAGCCAACCTTTCTTCCTCCAGACCCCCTTACCCTCTAGGAGGACAAGAAATAAGAATTTGTACAATAAAGGTTATAGTCCTTTAAATGAGAAGTCTGCACACCAGAATGCAGAAGGGATCCGACAGTTCCCTCCTAATCCTCTATTTTCCTACTAAGGATCTTGGTTGCAGTCAAAACGCCTGTGTCAAAAAAAATGTGGCCAAGAAACCATCTCTCTTAATCCACTGGGCCTTCTGCATTCTGCAAAGAAATCCTGCATTCGACTTGACCCTAAGGTGTCCTCCTGCCATTTGAGCAGACCAGTGTGGAAGCACACGGACACTTCAGGCAAGGCTGAAGGCGCCACGTGGCCCCCACGCCACCTGCTCCCACCAGCAGACTTGTGGCCTCATCCTCACTGAGGGAGGATGTGGGGATCACAGCTTTGCACGTATTGGTCTTGATGCATTTTGTTATGAGAACTAAACTAAAGAAACAGAAACAAAATTGGAGGAGTACCAAGGAAGGCAAATACTGTCCTTCAGCTAAAAGGCAATCCAGAAATATTTTGGGAAAAAAATGCACGATGCCCATGCAGAATCTGTCTTTACGGGATAGACTTCATCACCCTGCAGGAGGAAGAGGAAAGAGATTCTTGAACTTTCATTCACAGAGATATTTCTAGAGAGACCTGCAGTGAAGATACTCAGAAGAACCACCCTCTTGCTGTAGGCTAAGGGAAACCACCATCTGCCTTAGCTCATCATCACAGGGCCATGAGTTAACTTGTCAAGCAACCTGCTCTAGGACTGATTCAGAGATACCAGAGCAATCACCCACCTGGGGATGAACAGGAGCTGAGTGCTGATGAGCTGTCACTTATATCTTGGAAAGAGAAAACTGGATGAGGAGTGAGCATATCATCTATGGAGGAGACTGAGGCACAGACACAGATTGGAGACATTGACTACTGTGAGAGGCATCATTTAAATCAGTTTTTGATGCCAGGCTTGCACTAGCAGCTGGACCTCTGCAGGAGAAGGGCTGCCACACAACATTGGCCTCCCACATGCAGATATCAATTCACATAGGTAGTTACATGCCCAGCAGTCACTTGTCTGGGAGCATCATGTGGCCTGATAACAGCATGTTAAGGGGAACAGCCTCATCTCACGGTTTGTTCAGTCTGTGCAGGGAGCAGCAATATCAAGGTACGGCTGCAGTTTGGCAGAGTGCTACCCCCTGTTTCAGCAGGCTAGGCTACAAAGAGCTGACTCAGAAATGTTTAGGTCCTCCAGTTGCAGCAGAGGATTTCCAGCCATGCCCAGGGGGAGGAGAAACACACAGCAGCAGTTCCACACTGGCTGTATCTAGAAAGTCAGCATAACAGGGGAACTTTGAGGGGGCAGCATGAAGCATAACTGGTGGTACTACTGTAACCATGGGCTTGGCTGCTAGCTGCCTATATTATGAGGAGTTTGTCTTCCACTTTTTTTTTTTTTTTTTTTTTAAACCAAAACCAAACCCCACATATCTTTGAAATAGGAAACAGTTCCTCAAGGACTGTTAAGCGTGTGCTTGCTTTCAGGGCTTAGGCTTTGCCAGAAATCACTATTTCTAAGACAGGCTTTTTATCTTCATATGGAAAAGACAACATGCCAAGACACTTATCTAGAAAAATGACAGGTTACATGGAAAACCGGTAGGACCTACACTGAGTGAGCCAGTGGTGGGGTAAAGAAAGTGTGTGCCCTGTATCCTCCTGACACGTCTTAGAATTTGGCGTAGGTTGTTGCCTATTTTGCCTGATGGCAAATGCTGAAGAGAGTTGCAGTGCCCTCCCCTTTCCCCCATACACACACACTACAGCAGGGCAACTGGATAGCAAGGGCATAGCAGGGGATGTATGTGTATGATGGCAGATTTAAAGCAGGCAGGTCTCTCCCCATACAGGCTTTTAAACCTTGGATTTCCACCCTGATGCTGCCAAATGTAGTATTCTCACCACCACCAGAAGGGCATTTAGAAAGACGTTTTCTGACACAGGGTGGGTAAGAGAAAGAGGCTGACCACTTCGCTCTTATCTAAGGTCAAATAGCAAGGAGGCTGGTAACAAGGAGAGTGTTGTATTTGTATCCAAATGGTTTCTGAAGATGACAAAGAATTAGAGAGCAGGCTGCCCTGTCCTAGCCAGGTTGATGTTTGCTGTTAGAGCAATAGAAGGACCTGCATGCAGAGCGAATGGGAAAGGAGACCGGCACAAGAGAAACGGGGATATGTTTGGGCTGTTTGAGACTTTATTCTTTCTCAAATTGCAAAGTCATGGTGCTTGCTGGAAAGTTGAGCCTTCCAATGATATACATGCAAGATTTCCACCTGCCAGCTAAGCTTGCTAAGTGATGCTCAGTCTTTTTTGTTGGATGATTTGGGGTCCAAGAGAGATACCACAGGACAGAAAGGCTTGGATTAGAAGAGCTGTCTAGTGTCCTCACACAGACTAACAACTACATTGTCAACCATGGTTATCCTGATATCTATCCACTTCTTTTGACTGGTATTGAGCTAAACTTGTAATGAGCAACAACAGACCTTGAGATACTCAGATCTATGCCTAAAGTATACTTAAAACCTCTTCAGGGACTATGGTTGTTGATGTAGGGCTACAGAGACCGTGACACTAAAGAAACAGATGTGATATTTCCAATGAAATGGTGTGTGTGATGAGAACAAGGAGATCAGTATTTACCTGCTGGAAAAAGCTTAAGTTTCAAAACATGCCGTTTAGATGCACAGAGGTAATATGATGACATCAGTGTAACTGAAGTAAATGCAGCCCCTAGAATATGATGGATTACATGATTACATGCTGTAGTCCAGTACAGCCCCTATTTAAGAGTTTACCAATGGGTTATTCCTGTAAAGAATTTCAAACTATTGGATCACAACAAATGTCTAGAAATCTTATTAAAACCCAACATTGAAATACCTAGAGCAAACTTCCATGTGTACTTAAAATTATGCTATTGAAAAACATAATTCCACGTCTCCCTCACCCCAGCCTGTTCCACTTCAAATTCATGAGGAACTTCACTGGCGATAAGATCCAGCTGGAGTCTGATATGTAGGAAATCAATGATCTGATCTTGTAGCAAACAGACAAAATTCAGACACATAGGTTAAAAAAAAAAAAGTGATAACTTGTATTCTTTTCCATTTTCATATCTCAAACTTTGCTCTTTTCCTTATGATACATGTGGTGAAATGTTAGTGATTAAAGATACTTTGTGTAGATTATTCAATTTATTTCTCTTAACATGTTAAGATATTTAAAATGAGTTTGTCAGAAAGACAGCAAAAGGACAAGCTCTTCAGAGGAACTGTGGTGCCTAAATCCCTACAAACTCATCACTGTGTTCTCAAGGCAAGCCTCAGAATACAGAATGCATTAGCACAGAAGATTATCACCTTTTGCTATGACAGAGATCATGGGTGAAGTCTGTATAGGTGAATTATTTCACTGTTCAGTTCATATTATATGTATTAATTGGTTTAAAGTACATAAAAAGGCAAAAGCTCAGGACTTAGCACCTAACCTTCATGAGAGGTTAAGTTTTCCCCCAACTTTTAATGAAAAATAATGGTTAAATAAACACATTGGAATATCTAGTGACTCAATATGGACTAATGTTCAGATGAACAAGCATTAAAGATCTGGAAACAGCACCACTTCTGTTAACATTGCTCAGAGGAGGAACACTTAAGTGAAGTTCTCAAACATTCTGGGTTTTAATCAAATATATTCCTAATGATACAAATCATTCTTACAGTCTTCTACCAGGGACAGCAAGATAAGTTAGACAGCTAGCTGGCAGCCATAATTATGCTCTGATATAAAAATATAACCATTCTGTTTGTTTTGTTAATAGCTCTGGAAATTTGAACCAACTTACTAAAAAGCAAAAAAAGTATTTGGCTGCTGAAAGTCATCATACAGCACCTATATATACAATGCTTACTTTATTTAAAGGCTTGACATTGCGTTATAACATTACACACCAGTTACAATTTTTCAAGGGGCAGAAGTGGTTGTTAAATCAGGAGTGTATACTTGAAGTCACTTTTCAAGACATAGCACGACTGTTCAAAAGTCACTGTAGCCTCATTAGAGACATGACCTTTGGGCAATTTCACCAAATTAAGAACTGAAATCCAGGGGGTGGCCAAGGATGTCTGAACAATAAAGCTGCAAAATAGGCCACTTAAAAACAAATTAGAAAATGAAAGATGCTTTTAAAAAAAAATAATGAATCGCAACAGCTGTGAATGGACCCTGCTATGCCTTTCCATTTTGTTTTTATCATTTGGCCTGAAGAAGAGAACATGTATCCCCACAACCCTAAACACATCAGAAACAGTGACCTTAGTTTTGCAGTATCCATGAGGATAGAGTGGTAAAAAGGAAGCAAAATCTATCAGCATGAAGAACCTACTTCTTGTATGTTGCCCTGTACATCTTTGGATTTTATTCCCCTTGAAGTGAAGAGTAACTTCTACTCTTCAGATTTAAGAAGCATTTAGTAGAATGGGGAAAAAGAAGCTGCAAAATTAAAGGAAATTGAATGTTTCCCTCAGGTTCTTCTTTCCTTTGATATTAGAAGACACTGTCATTACCACATTCTCCTGTGCACTTTTCCAGAAAAATGCTGGGGGGTGGGGGGTGGGTACGGTACACTGAAAAATCAGTCTGGTCACTTAAATCAGTACCACTTTGACTTAACATGCCAGGGATATAAAATGTAGAAGCTGATGAAGGGCTTCATGAGAGAGCCATTTGAGGACTGACATACAGCAAGCCCTACCTGTTTATTCCCCCCTGCCCTGTTCCCATGTTTCCCACCCACTCAGCTCTGCCAATGCCACTCTGTAGAGCTACGATCTAAACTAGCTCCATAGCAAACCCCAAAACTCTCAAAAAACCATGTCACTTGAATTTTGCCTTTAATAGAAAAGGTATCCAAGCTTATCTTGCTTTCCTTGTCCATCAGTGCAGTCATATTTAGAGGAAAAAGCAAAACCAAGACAATATCCTACCCCTTCCTAATAATAATAATATCATCATCACACACTAAAGCAATTGTAGACCACAGATTCGAACAAAAACCTGACTGCTTAGCTATCCCTTTTGCCAGTAATCTTCTTAGCCAAGTCTTTATAAACAACCTTAACAGTCATTTCTTCCCTCTGCTGTCACCCCTACTCCCCCAGTAGAAAAATTCAACATCCTCTTGTTTATATGGACTTAAGCTTTTCTTAGTAACATTAATATTAGTGGACTGGAGTGAGAGTGGTTGCGTAACTTCTATCACAGTGAAGTCTTGAACTAGGACTAATATCACTGAAATTCTCCTATTCCTAACAATAATAAATTGAAAATGACTGCTTGGATTATCTCTGTAAGTAATGGGATCACATTAAGACAAGTGCACCAAAGATAAATATTGGATATAAACTCATGACAGCAAGACATCTTAGAATGAGAGATGGGAAGAAGTTCTCTTCCTTTAATTATATTGATTTAGAACAGGAAAAAAGAGCAGAAGTTGTAACACTGGAAAAAGCGTTGGACTGGCCAAAAGCACAAGGGGAATGGTGAAGAGGGAGGGAATATCTTACACTACAAGCCTGCAACAATTCAAAATAAGTGTTGGTCTAAAAATCTTCCATGTGTTCATGAATAGAACTGTGTTACTGAAATTCATGGGGGAAAAAAATAATCAGGAGATAAAAAGCATCAGGCTAATTAATCTTTAGCAATGGATCCACTTTAGACTGTCTTACTGGCAGGAGCAGGCTCTGCCTCTGACATGAACTTTAAATATTCTTGTTGGCTGCATCTATAGTTACTGACACAGGAGTTCTCAGAATGAAAGAAAAAAGGGGAGGTCAGTTTGTTTATTTGTTACTACACACAGCCCAACAGTTTCAAGAGAAAAGTCCCTTGCTTGTATGGACATATAGGTTAAAAAAAAAAAAAAAAAAAAAAATCCTGGAAAAGCAAATGCCATTTTGTTTTGGGATTGAGTGTTAGCCTTTTTATCAACATGCCTATTCTATTTCTGATTAATATTAAGCAGATCAGCTCTTAACATCTGAGTATCAGTGAAGATCCAGTCTTCTTTAGTGGTTAGCGCTTACAAGCATATACTGTAGGACAATATCTGCACCTTTTCCCAAGTAAAAAAAAAAAGAACAGTTGCCAATTACTTCATTATGATTTTATGGGTAACTGCTGACTTACAATTGAAGGGTTATGTTCAGGTTAATGGTAATCACTGAAAGAGCACCCAAAACAGGAATGTGATATCTATGTCTTTACCTAGTAGTTAAAGCACACTGCAATTCTGAAAAAGCTTGATGTTGATTAAGTGATACAGATAAAGAAGGGATAATTCTATGAGAACTGAGGAGAGAAGTCAAGGTTTCATTTACTACCCAGATACTTGAAACTCTTGTATTCTCTACTGTCTTGTGCAGTTCTAATCATTTACAGGTTTTGGAAAAATAGCTCATTTTTTCACCTGTAGTTTTCAGTGTTAACCAATTAAGTTGCTATGCCTATGGTTTCACAATACTCCAGTTTGAGGCAAAATTAGCATCAGATTCTTTTTCCCTTTGATTTTCTTCTGGATGTTTGTTTTCAGTCTAGTTAATATTCTTTCAAAGTGGGTTTTTTTTTTGGTTGGTTGGTTTTAAACTGGATCAGTGTATTTGCCCAACTCACACCACAGACCCATGGTCATTTGTAGCAGCGCAAGCAAAGGGGAGGCACTCTGGGCCGGGAGGAGTTGGGGGGGGGGAAGCAGGGAGAACAGGACCCAGTGGCATACAGCAGGTCAGGAGTCCTCCACATGCCGGCATTACCCATAAGGTAACAAAAGGTAGAATTACATTGTTCACCAGTCAACTGGTGAGAACTGTCAGCCCCTATATAGCAAGCAAAGTGAGAAAGAGGAGAGGAGAAGACTTGTGGCAGGAACTTAACTGCATGCTCCAAATCGCCTCAGAAGCCCCCCACTATGTGTTGTAGTGGTGCCCTTCATCAGGGCCTACCTCTACAGATACTTTGTAACCCAAAGAAACACAACAAGTCTCTGCATTCAATTAGATGCCACATAACGAAGCCAAAATGGGTATCTATAAATTAGTTTGTGGGAGTCTCCTCACCCCTGCCAGGGATCTGCTATGGGGGTGGCTTCCTGCACCAAAACAGCAAGCCAAACTTACTGAAGTTGCATGGCTACAGCAGGGTGGGGGGAGTTTCATTATTGTGCTGCATTTCTCTTTGAATGACTAATGACAGTTCCCGATGACTGTTGCCAGCCCCTCTTCCCCAACTTCTTTTAAAAGCAATTAATAGTGTTAATGTCTCATTGTGTTTTGCCTAGTTGTAGGCAGGTTAATTTTAAGCTACCTGCTAACAACAAATAAACTCTACAGGGACTTTGTGATTTTTTTAGTACTTGAGCAGGCATCTGACAACTGGCAAAGCAGGAGCTGGCTACTGCTAAGGCCAGGATTCCCACAGCAGCAGCGGGAGTTACTGGAAAATTCAAAAGCAGTAATGACCCAAGATCCAAGATATGCCGGGCTGAGGAAGGATAAACCTAGCCTTTCAAGTATATTTACATCGCATATAGGCACCTTGCTGTGCTGACCCTTGAGGGCACAGCAATTTTCAGAACATCTCAGAGCAAAGGAGGCCTCAAATCTGGTTTTGACAAAGTCAACAGGAAGCAGTTCAGGCCTCAAACCTGGGAATCATCTGGGCTTCACTTGCTGTGTAAACATGCCTTCCCTTGGCCAGAGAGGGGTCTGGAGAAACTGGGTGACTAACCTACTAGTGGGTGAGGTGAGCATGCCCGCTATTTATTATGGCCTTGAACTTCCAAAGTGCTGAGCTTATTTTGGGTTCCAGTCACGTCAGCAAGACCACAGAGGATGCCCTGCCTTCCTGGGGTATGCAATCACAGTCAAGGTGCAAAAGTAAATATATAGGTACCTACAATCACCTCCCAATGTCTCATACCCTCTAACTTGCCTGGTCCCAGACCCCAAGGACCTACCCTGCCAGTGAAACCTTTCAATTCTTGATATGTTTTACCTTAGACTGCCAGCAGCAGAGTTGATAATAACCTGCTGTGATGGTCATTTTATTCCATTTCCACTAGGAACAAATTCAGGATCACTTAAAAGTAGTTTATTCCTGACAAACAAATAAATGCCTGATACTGTTTAGCTACTGTAATATTGCTGTCGCCAATCGGTTGGGTCATAGTTAAATAGATAGAAGTGGAATATATATACACAAACACTGTATTCCTGCACCATAAATAAGATCATTGCCAATATTATCTGTGAAATGATGAGAGAAAATCTGCAGCAAGAGTTATTCATACAGTAATCACAGGAAAACAATGCAACAAACCTATATCTTTAACTTGAGCCTGGCCAGAATAGAATGATACCACTGAAAGAACATGCAGACAACGTGGGTCTGTCCATTACCTACAGATAAAAAAACCTCTTTGGCAGAGAGGATGTTTACAACTGCCCTAATCAGATGCTTCTCACACATTTTTATTCCACCCTGCACCTTCTGTTGTAAATCAGGCTTTAAAAAGCAGACAGCAGCACTGTGATCTTATGTCAAGAATGAGAGATGTTTGTTTAATGGGCCTTTAAATTGTTTGTTTTAGAAAATACATATACCACTGCCAACACAATAACTTCCCACCATACTTTTTAACTTGCTCTGTCTTTATGCAATTAAAAAAGAAAAAAAAAAAAAGAAAAAAAAAGGTTAAGATTCAGTAAAATAATAATAATAAAGCTCTGCTTGTTTGCGTTTTACCAAACCACTACCTCCGAGTTTCTCTGTAGTCAGCTTGTGGTTGCAATCAGTTTTTGGAATATCCCTTTTTCAACAATTCCAGAACAAGAAAAGAAACTGATTGTATCACTCCGAGTTGAACGGATGATCTGCTTCACTTAGCTGAAGTGCAGCTTTGAGGTTAGAATGAAAATCAGAGGTCACAGAACACAAGTAGGTGTTAAAGCTGTGAGTCCAGGACGTGCCTAGGAGACTTAGGCACTTGGGGTTTGCATTTCGCTCCCAGATTCTCTCAGGGCTACTTTAAGATACTCAGCTTTTCTGTTTTTAATAGTCACTTGACATGTACTGTTTAAAGCACAACAAATTATCTTGTTCAACCATGTTAAGCCACACAACATGTGGCTTAAATACTTAAATGTCTCAAATACTTTTTATAGATCTGATGAAATATAGTTTATTATGTACATGTGTCATTTCTCAGAGCTCTTTTTTCCACATTTCTACGTAGACTGCTGCAAGTATCAGAGTCGAATTAGCTTTTGTTTTCCTTATCAGGTTACAACTGAAATGAAAATATTTTTTAGCTTTCCAACAGGTTTGCACATTTTCCCCCTATTAGGTCCACTCTGCAGGCCTCTAAAACACATGAAAGTTTCAAATAGAAATTGTTCTTAATGGCGGAACAACTTGTTTTGCGTTTTTTTAATTGCCTGTGGATGCATCTACGCAAATTCACTCCAGTAATAGCAAGCCATTTCAGGTCACAGAAAAGTTCTGGACATGGATAGAAAAAAATAAGTTCGTTCTGAGGGCATGCAGCACCTCCTAGTCTTCCTTAAAAGATATAAAATTACTGTGCTGATTAACTTAAACTAGACTAATTACAGAAAATTCCAGAAGACCTTGGATAGCCAGAAATTTCCTAAAACTAACAGCAGGTGATACTATTTATACTTTATTTTTATAAATAACAAAGTGTTTTAGAAAATAAGTGTGGCTTGGGTCCTAATAAACTGATTAAACCTAAATCGAATGGAAGAAGCCTCAAACACCCCTCCCTCTCTGATCTGTAACTAAGGTTTCCAGTTTCAAAATACTGAGGAGGTTTATGAACTAGTTAGCAAAATCAGGTAGACTTAAAAGGTAAGAAATTACAGAAAGTCTAAGCTTTCTCCACTTGTAGCCCAAAAAGCACACAAATTAGATAGAATTTGTATTTTGCACAAGAGAAGAATTACACAGAAGGGCCCCAAACACAACAGGATTAGTAATAGTGTTTTAAAGAGTACTAGAAAGAAACAGAAAGCGTTCAAAGAGTGGAAGAAGATATTTATAGGAAAGAAAGCTATGTTCATAGCTGATAATAGGGATTAAGTGAGAGAGACCAGTCAAACAGACTTTGCAAAGTAACAAAAATAAATAGCAAATGATTCTTCACCCATATGAAATCAGGAAAAAAAACCCAACAAAAAAAACAAAAAACAAACACTGCTATGTAAAGAAGGAGGAACAGAAACTGAAAATAATTTAGATATTTTTCAAAAGCTAAACTTTGGATTTCAATAAAAGTCATGTGGCCAAACCTGGTGGCAAAGGCAGGATAGCGAAAAAAAAAAAAAAAAAAGGTGGTAAGCTTATAAAGATCTGAAGCAAGAGAAAAACACAGGAGTTTGATGCATTTGTGTCAAAAAAACAATGCCTGCCCAAGTATATGAAAAGAACAAGGACATGAAATATCAATTTATTTCATGAGGGTTTAAGAAGTTCGGGCAGCATGATACACCTTTAGCAACTCTTATATCATACTTGTATTTAAGGACTGGGGAAGAAACGAGCAACTCTTTCCCTTACTGAATCATCTGACCTTACTAGTACATAAAGCTTCAGGAAAGAAATCTGAAGTAAAGAATTTTGACAAGAGAAATGCAGAATAAGAAAATAGTGACATAAATAGAGAGTAAGATAAAATGCAACACAGGTTCACTAAAGGTAGGGAGTTGACAAACCTGACATCCTGCTTTGATACAATTTTCTAGACAAGGGCAACACAGCAGATCTAATCTATTTAGTACTGAGGAAAGCACTGGATTTTGTGTTACACATGGCATTTTTAGTTAAAAGGGAGAGGATGGGGATTAGAATTGTATAGTCAGTAGCTATGTAGCTAGTATTACATAGGAACCAGCTGAAATACAAGAGTTAGGGCTGGTGGGGGTAACTGCCAAGCCAGAGGGATGTCTGAAAATACTTTCTCAATGGCTGACCCTGCAACAACCTTTATTTTCATTCAATAGCCTGACACACAACAAAGCGGTCTGTTGGAATTTCCTGAGAACTATGCAATTCAGAAAATATTGGTGATGTACAGGAGGATCAAAATACCACACAGGAATCCTCATCAGATTTTTCATTTGGAAGAGTTACTGTGCTCTCGAAGTGAACCTTTGAAGAGGCAGCCCAGTTGTTAATGGGTCTTTGCTTCACAGGACCAGGCTGGGGCAAGCGCGAGTTCTTGTCTGCCTTCATACCGCAAAGGCTTAGAGCATGGGGGCCCTCAGCACAAGCTGTTTCACCCAGCATATCTGCTCCTGTTACATGGTGCCACTTGCTAATGCAGACATAGCGCTGGTATCCTTGAGGACTTTAGTCACAGAAGAGATATGTAATGTCCACAGTTCCGGGTCATACATCTAAGATTAAGAATAAACCCCTCATATTTGGTAATGCCAGAATAGAAAAGAGGTTACTGCTTCATCAGAACATGATTTTGAAACAGAAACGTAACACAGTAAGCGTACCTGTGAGGAGAGGGAACGCCGGAGCAGACTACTGCAGAGAAAGCCCACACCTGCACCTCCGCTTGCCTACGTTTAACTCCTAAGTTTGGGCTACCACGTTCTCTGTTTCGGGGCCTCTCTGTCCCTCGGCAGCTCTCAGCCACCACTTCCAAGCAGGACCGAATGAACAAGCGCATCTCCTCTGCTCAGCTCCCGGCAGGATGCACCCCGCAGCCCTGGTCCCACGGAGATGAGCGTTTGCCCTCTCGAAGGCGAGGGGAGAGGGACGCTGCCGCTGCTCTTGGGCAGTGCAGGCCGCTCTGCCCTCCTGGGGCAGGTCCCCGCCGCGCTGGGGGCTCAGCTCTTCCCCTCGGCCGCCCGGGTTCGGAGCACGGCGGCTCTGCTGCGCACACAAGGGAAGGCGGCCGCGGCCGCTCAGGAGCACGGTGCAAGCGCGGGCGGCCCGTCACTTTACTCCGCTGCTGGTCACCTTCCCGGCTGCCACTGCCTGCTTGAGCTGCTTCTGGGAAGAACGGACACTCTCTTTTGAGGTTGTTTTCCTTGAGCAGAGAGGTCCTGGACTGCCTCCACCCCTCGGCAGAGAGGTGCTTGTGAAATTTTCTGGTTCAGAGAGGCTGGCACCTGCTGCCTTCCACCTGAGACCCAGTTTGGGCATCTGGGAATGGCTGATAGCCCATGCTAAAGCTCAGTAATAAAGTCAGGTTAAAAAAAAAAAAAAAAAAAAAAAAAAAAAAAAGGCAACACAGAAAATACAACATAGATGTAGCCACAAGCTGACTAAACACTGCTATGGCCTTACCCCATCAGACAGCTGGAGAGGAGAGGAAAGGCCTGAGGATACGAGAAATGGAAGGCAGTTAAATGTAGTGCAAAATTAAAAGGGGTCAGAATAGGCAGCCTCCCCAACCCCCCTCCCCTACCTTTGTCTTGGAACTAGTGGTCCAACTCCATTAGCAGAACTAAAAACATTGTGTTTATCCAAAGCCCCTGGAGTCAGTCTGCAAAAGAGAATCCATCCAAAGCCAGTATTATGAACTATTCAAATTCACCTGGTAGATTTTTGGGTGTTTTTAGATATGCCTGAAAGATATTTAAGAAAGAATCATTTCGATTCTTCAGTCCTGGTTAAGAATTCAGCAGGACCTCTCTGAAATCTGCCCTGAATTGTGGGATGTAACCTACTTAAGTTACATTATGCTCAAAAGCTATGGTGCTGGATGACATGGAAAATCCAGAGGGAGCTAGATCAATCAGAAGTTAAGATTTCCAGATGCCATTTTATAAATTAATGATTTGATTTCCCATTTGTATGAGTGCTGATGTAAACAACAATTCTCAGAAACCTCCTAGTATAGAAGAAACCAAAGGGCCCAGCAGCATATTTTAGTGTTACAGTAGTTCAATAAGTGTATTTATTGAAGTTCCTTGGGGTGTTATGTAATATGTATCATAGACATAGAACTATGTTTTATGGGCCAAATTCTCCTCTCAAACTTCATTAGAGGCTTTAAACTGGCATAATGGAGAATGAAAATGCTTCCTCTGAGATCTTTAAATCTCTTTTGAAAGAAGGACAAAAATAGGAACTAAAAATATTTACCATCTGGAAGGCACATATAGTCTACAAAAGAAAAAAGATGGAAAATAGCCACATACTCATTAGATTTGATTACCTCTTCCAGATATAAAGAGTCATCCACCTAAGTTTTCTTCTTTTGGCAATCTCTCCCGCAAGTTAGAACTGTATCTGACAATGATCAGATATGAGTGTTGACTCTTATTTTTGCTGAAATCTTCCTACTTGTTTCCACCCTTCCCTGCCTCTTAAATACCCAACTTTTGCAATTATATAGAAGTCTCGGATTTCTGCTCCCTGCCCCATAGTATACTTCCAGCTTTAGTAGTTGCCAAGATGAACTTTAAAATTGCTAGCCTCTAACAACAGATGAACAAAGAAGCGCCTGCTGTTTGTTAGGTTAAAATCCATAATTTTTAAGCCAGTCTCATGATTTTGTTGCAGTGGAGTTCTGAGGCATAGAAATTGTTTTGCTTTTTGGTGTAAAAGACATGCCATGCTTCTTTGAAAGAGTGGCTGTTCAGCAGTGGGGCTGTTTCATACGTACTGTTCTAGTGTTGGACAGAACATTAGTTCTGGGAGAAAAGAGAAGTTACCTCTGTTTTAGTAGCAGCTGAGGGAGATGCTTCCAAGTCCACAGAGTGAGGCAGGCAGAAGGATATTTGGGAGAGTAGGAGAACTCAGAAATGGGGCAATACTGTAGATGTTGAGAGGTTGCTGAAAAAACAGGGAACTACTGAGGTGGCAAAAGGAAATTCTTTTTCTTGCACCCTAAGTAAGAGTGTGAAGACATTAAAGTAGACAAAGATCTCACTCATCTGTGAAAGGAGACTGAATGAAACTACACCTGCAAGATCAGTGGGCAAGAGAAGATTTGTTTACAAGCCTTTTTATTTCTATTTTGTCTTACCTAGCCAATTTTGAGCTATCTTCATTAAAAAGGAAAGAGCCATTGGTTCTACTTGCACTTGAAGTAAATCTTTTGGTTGTTTGGGAGATCATTCTAAGGAAAGGTGCAGACACCACCCCATCTGAACTTTGGCTGTCCCCTCTCCCTTCTTCTGGCTACATAGGGCTGGTAATGGTGATGCTGGTAACAGCCATACTAAAAAAAAACAAACCAAACCAAACCAAACCAAACCACAAACAACAAAACAAAACACCCCAAACCCAAAACAATTACAAAGAAGTATCTTCAATTCCTTCTGCATTTTGATACATGGAACTTGTTCAAGATCCTTCTCTGTTGAGGGACAGAAGGTCTGCAAAACAAACTTCTGAATAGTTCCTGTGGCAGGCAGTTCTCGCTGCTAAGTGTCAGCTTGCTACCAAGTTTACGTATGTATAATGGATATATGGAAGTCTAGTCACCCTAGTTTAATATCCTTCCACAGTCTCTTTGAAAGGGTTGCTTGTCTGATGTCAGAATCTTAATTGCCCTTTGAAGACTCTTATTTTTGACTATATGGGAGCCTTCTGCAGCTAGTCTCCTAAGCCTCACAAAAACCCCCTATGTATCGTATATTAAGAAGTTCCTAATAAATGCAGGTTACTTTTTTCCTACTAATTTAACATTTGACAGCTTGTTCCTGGCCCTATACCATCATTCCTTATATGCTCAAATGTGTGCATGCAGGTATTTGATTGGTCCTGCTGTATTGCCCTGAAGAGATCTGACTGGAAGGAAAATCCCTTAAAAATAAAATAAATTTAAAAAAAAAAAAAAATCAGAGGGGAAAATGTGTTCCCAACTCTTGTGTCAGCACTGTACAATCAGCCAGCTGAAGTGCCAATGTAGGAATGAGCGGGGTGGTGGGAGGAGGGCTGGGTGGGAAGGAGGGGCTCTTCAAACTCAGTTCGCTGCTAAAACATTGTGTTATATCCATGCGCACTCAACATCTAAATAAAAGAATTTAACTAAAGTTGTACAAACCAAACAATCTCTCCCTCTTAAATTTCTTCCTACTTTAGTGCCAGCTGAGAACTAAAGGCCTAGGCAAAAAACATTCCCAAGCTTCCAGAGGTAGAGCCAGCTATACTGATGAAGATTGTCCTTTGTTTTTCTGATAAAATGCCTCTATAACGATATTATGGGAGCATTCAGTTACTCCCTATGCTTGAAGTCTAACAAACAGTCTAGAAATCACAATGTTCTTAAATAGAAATACGATTGTTTCAGTTACTTACCACAATCATTCAAACAGCTTTAAAAATACATGCTTCATTTTGCTTAATATGTTTAAGGCCACAGTCAAGGGGAAAAAAATAAAATTAAATAAAAATATATCCCTCTTTCCCAGAAAAAAAAATTACCAAAGCTAAAGTGTCCCTTTCTTCCCCTCCAGGTTTGCCACAGACCAGAGGCATTGTCTGAGAAATTACTATGGATAACTAGGGAAATAACTAGGAAGTGACTAAGAAGCTATTTTATTATGTCTAAAAGAATCCAGATATAAAGTAATTAAAAAAAGAAATAATTTTTTGATGGACCCTGTAATTTAGCTGTCTGTTCACTATTTTAAATAAATTAGGGCAATTCCAGACTGAAGGGACAATGTATTGCCATTTCTATAACAGGGGCTTGAACATGGCAATAGTGAATTCTGGTGAAACAAATTGTGAGCCAATCCTTCTATCTTGTTGTCCAAGGGTAAGGAGGCAGAGCTGAATGAATATGATGGTTTTCTTCTACACTACTTGAGACATGAAGTGTCTGGTGGAAAGGAACTTTTATGCTCTCTCTACGGGAGGGATGACAGGAAATAGGTGATTGTGTTTAGGAAGATTAGAAACAATGCAAGTCTACTGAATGGTCACCCTATGTTTAGTAATAATATTTCCATTGTGGGTTAACCTACTGCTACTTGCAATTTCAAATACTTGAAATCAAATGGTTGCTCCATTCTGCTCACTTCCATAGGAACTGCTTACAGTGCAGTACACAGAGACTCATATCAGATTAATCATAAGCAATCTGGAAGAAAGAAACCCAGTAAAACAGACACCATAGTGCCCAGTAGATCCAAAGGGCTTGTTATGGGCTGCACACATTGCTTCTTGGGGACAGCAGTTAGAATCAAGCAAAAATCACCAGGAGTTTTTATCTTATGACATTTACTCAGTGCCTTGGAAAAAATACATGCAATAATCTCAGCCCATCAGAAAGTACGTCCACACAAACACATGCGCACATCAATCGTGTATTGGCAAGCACTGTAACACCTGGCAGCGAGAGGGTTTCTGCAGAGATAAAGAGATAAATAGAGACAGAGGAGTAAATACTGTTGTCAGCTCTTGAAGCAGATCATGTCTGGGACACATTAGAAAATGGAAATGGGTTTGAAGCAGCAAGCTATGAGATAAGGATAGACCCTAGTTCCAAGTAATGTTCATCTAATGGGCAGTGACTCAATGCTTACCAGGTTCCAGTGGGTAGTTTTGCAGGGGTCCACTGAACATGAGAAAACAGCGGGGCTGGGGCAGTAACGAGTTTCCTACTGTTGCTTTCTCTACTACAATAATGCAGCTTCCCTACTTCCCAAGGACATGGGAACAAATAATCTAGAACAAGTTATTTAAAAGATACCATCTATTTCATATCTTACTGAGATGAAGGAAGTATTGGTTTATGGTCTGGGTATAGTCTGGAATCTATCCCTAAAATTGCCCTGAGCAAAGGTAACCTGTTGTGTTTCAATGGGTTGCACTAGATTAGAACATTATTTTGTTTTATTCTGTAGACATACAGGATCTTCAATTTATAACATCTGGAAGCTAGTTCCACAATGTAAACTGTTATTTTCTTATCGTTTGCAATAAAGAGCTAAGAACATAATCCAAAGACCAAAAAAGTCTATCTCCTGACCCGCCCCCCTCCAAGTGTTTATTATTTTAATTTCATCCAGGCTTTGCTATAATAATTTCTGTAGTCAGACCCTAAGCACTACATGAGATTTAGACTGGAACACCATTTTTAATCCCCACAACCAAATTCTCATGCTCACAAAAATAGGCAAAGCACTTTGGTTAGAACTTTTTAGCTGCACACGAAGGCACTAAATGAATTACAGTATACACTGTATTCAATAACAGTGAATACTTCAAAGCTTCCTAATAACTAGGGCATGAATGTAAAATGTGTTGCTCTGCACATCTAAGAGTTTTCCCCTTTCTCATCATGTTCTTTGAAAAGGTGGCTTTATTCAGATTTTTGTGACTGTTCTTGTTCTACAAAAGCACTTTTAGGATTTTATTGAGGTTTACATACACCAGTGTTCAAGACGAAAGGCTTTCATGTCAATTATTAATAACAAAATCTTTCATCTGTCTATTTAAAAAAATAAAAACATGATCCTTTTTTTCCTCATTTTGATGTTTAATTTAGAATGAAAATCAAACTCTTTAAAAAAGTTTTCCTCACTATCACAAGGGAAACTATGATGTTTTTAAGAATTCTCTCTATGAAGATAATGCCATCTAAAAATAAAATAGAAAATAATAAAATAAAAGGCTTAATCCTTTTTAAAAAATGTTGAACATACTTAGTGGTTTCAACAGGAGTGGAAAGGCACTCAGGATTCTCATGGAATCAGAACACAAAATGCTGTTTCTACTAATGTATTTGGGAATAATCAGTTCGTTGGCTTGGGAAGTGACTCAACAGGGACTTCAAGAGCTGTAAAAAATGGAATAACTTCTGACTTGAAAACCCTATTTTATTTGACATCCATTCCTCCAAAACATCTCAGCAAGACCTCAGACTCTCCATGTATTACCACTGAGCACAAGAGCTTGTCCTGTGATGACCTGGAAGTCCCGTTGCCCTTGCTCATCTTACAGTGTAATTGCTCGTTGACAGACCTCTAAGCCTGTAGTACACGCAGTTGAAGTTCATGGTGCCCTGCAAGAGTCATTTCATAGACCTTATTGTAGCATTGGTGCCCACACGCCATCTCAGGTCTCTGTTCAGGACCTCAGTCTGTCAGATGTCATAGAATCCACTTAAAATTCTGATTTTAAAATGCCATTTCATTCATTTTTATTTCTGGAGCACTAACTACCACAGAAAAATACTCCTCCTCCAAAACAATCATCAGGTAAGTGTCACTTCATACAGACTTCCCTCCAAAATTTCTAATAGTTCTACCAAATTTAATAGTTAAGAGTTTGAAATGAAATTATTTCTTTTGAGACAGCAGTGCTTGCAGTTCCTGGATTTTATTTTAAAAAGTTCTTGCCCAGATTTGATGTTTCTAGTGTGATATGATGTTTCTAACGTAGACTTCATCATTTAATTTTGAGCTACAGCTGTACCTTTAAGTACTTTCATACAGCTTCAACAAAATACAAGTGCTAGAACAAGCTGCACAACAGAAGTCAGCCTCTCACATACCTTGTCTCGATGTGGTCCCTCTTGTCAGCTTTAGGAATCACACATATTAAAGTGTTCTGCTGCTACAATATAACCTGACTTCAATTTTCTTTTGCTTCTTATTGCCTTCAGGACCACAGACTCAGTGTCTTTTGGTGAAGCAAAAGTAAAGAAAAAAATAATAACATGCCTGTGACCACTGATCTCAAATAGATGCTAACTGAGTTCAGAGTGCAGGAGCTCTGCTCTTGGGACAGTGAAACTTGCCTATGCAGACACATTTCTCTGTGAACCATTATGTCATGAGTGGTAGAAATGCATATGAATTTTTCTCAGTGTCATTTTGATTGGCCGTGCTCCCAGCAAGCTTAGGGGACATGGCTGTTAAAAATCAGGGGAGCTACCTGCAGAATTATTCCAAGTGCTGATTCTTGTAGAGGATCACTTTTGATTTATTTTGCTCTTAAAAACATCCTCTAGCCTAAGGCTAAGAGAACAGGCCTAGGTCTTCCATTAACAGAACACTCTGCAGTACAAACAGGAAAAAATAGCAATGTGCATCTTGGAACTCAATAAAATGTGACTAGAATCATTTTTAAAAGAAAAAAGAAATCAGCAAATAAAAAAAACCCCAAATACAGTTTTTCAGAAACTTTTTCTCCTTCTACACAGTGTAGCTGCACTTCAGAGCATTTCCATATTGCTTTCTCAGTAGTCAATTTTATGCTTAGGTTGTCTTCAGCTAGCAGCTCCTATTAGCAATAGAAGCTGAATTCCTTTCATAGCCTTCACAAAAAAGATAGGTGAGCCTCTAAAAAGTTTGGGAGTCATTCCAAAATATTATTTAAAAATCCATAGAACAAGTCCATATTGTGCATTTGACAACGGAAAGAAAAGAAAGATATAAAAGCAGCAGTAGCTAGTGTTTTGGTAAGATGATGGTAAGTGAAATATTTGAACTCCTGTTCCAGCTTCAGTACTTATTAATCTTATAATCTCTGACACATTATACCCACTCTATGCCTCAGTGTTTCCCTCCATATATTGAAGACAATAATACTTACCCCTGTTTCTGAAGGGGTTTGAAAGTTTTGTACAAAAACCACCAGGTAAGTATAAATAATCATCATCATCAATTTGGGTTGTTAGAGTGCTTAAGGGGCTCCCTTCTCACATGACTGATGGTTGCCTTGGGAGGAAAATGAAGCCTTTGGACAAGATTCTGCCTTTTGTTACATCTTCTGCCTTTAATTACACACTCAGCTGCTCCTTACTTTTCATCTTCTGATTAAGCTAGTGCTGATCTGGAAATCTTAACCAGACTCTTATGTGAAATAAACCACTCACCTTTTTATTTGACAGCATTGGAACTCTTTCATCATGCATGGAGGTACATTAATTCCCTATTCTTATTTTCCTTCCTTCCCCCCTGCCACCCAAATGACGAGGCTAATCCTGTTTTACTCTTTCTGAATGATAGCAAAGGTGTGATTCATCTGCTCTAATTTAGGCACCATCTGCACAAGGTCTGAGGCAGGTACCCTCAGTTCCCTTTATTATCAGTAGAGAGAAACAGGCATCTCCAGAGAGCAATTTATCTTATCCCGAGATGGGGGTGTCTAAAATAGGTCATAAAAATCACACTCTGGAGATGTCTATTGTATTTCTGTGACTATTAAGGGAGCCTTAGGTGACTTGCTCAAACTTGGGCAAATAACTTTTAGACATCCTACCCAGAATATCCACAAGAGCTGTTCAAATGATCACATGGTAGTCGATCACCTCAGTGTAATTCTCACTGCAGGCCGATACAGCCTAAACGGGACCGATAGCGCTTCCTGCATCTCACAGCACAGATAAAGTCTGGCACAGACGGTCATAGTTAGCAACTGTGAATTTGATGCCTGACATTAATCAGGAGATAATAGTTAGATTGTAAGCTTCGAGAGCCATCAGATGAACTCAACCCAGTCATCATCAATCAAACACGTCTCGCTTTTACATCCCATACATCGGAGCCTCCATGCATGAGGCAGAGATGCTAAAATGTGCTGCTGAGCATCTCTTTTCCTGCAACGACGAGTTCCTTATTTCTAATAGTAATAATTAGCTAGTATTGATTCTCAAACACCCTGCTTGTCCCAGACTAATCATTAACCTTCCTGCAAGGTAGGAAGGTTCCCTAATAAGGGGAAACAATTTTAGATTTGGGGCCACAAAAAAAAAAAAAAAAAAAAAAAAAAAGGAGAGGGGGGATGTTTAGGGTTTCTCATGATTGCTTAGAAGCTTGATTAGAGGTACTTTTGATAAAGTGGTAAAGTTGTATGGAGATTTATTTTATCATGTAACTCTGAAACACAACACATAGCTCTCCCCAATATGTGGATAATCATCACCGTAACCACCACTAAAATGCAGCTGTCTCACAGGGGACTGCAGTCCATGTTTCACAGCATACTGCAACAGCATGTAGCAGTTTAGGACAAGAATTAGCTAAACATATTGAGCTGCTGACACTCCTTCCCAAGAAACTTTGGTTTGTATGTTATTAGTGTAGAGGCCTCAAGTGAGAGGATAAATTAACAAGGAAAATGCCAACAAATTAAAAAAGAAAAAAGAAAAAGCCAGAGCTTCTCTACAAAAAAGCTTATTGGTACTTCCAGAAAGCTGTCTGAATCTGTCCTTCCCTTGAGTTTTCCTCTCTGCAATCCTGTTGCCATCCTAATCACTTCATATTTTGAATATTACAGTTGCTGCTTCTATGCTCGTACTAAATCCCAACTCTTCAAACTTCAGGTGTTGAAGGTACTGAAGATAAATTATACACTGCCCTGGAAAGGGACTGTATTTTCAGCAGCACTCATTTTCTTTACTTATAAAGCAGACTTAAGCTAATTCAATGTGACACCACCACCCTCCCCCCCAACAAACAAACAATTGCCCTGGTTTGAACTCGTATCACTTCTTGCTCATTATTTCCTAGTTTCAACTGACTCTCAGTCTTAACAGCTGTCCCTCAGAACCTCATCCATAATTTTTCCCTGCTTTTCATCCCACATGAACATCACAACTCCAAAACATAAAAGGAAACTTTTTTTTCTCCCAGAAATGTGTTTCAAGAGGCTTACATTTCTAAGTCACTTCAGTTCCTGAAAATTTGAATTCATATCTTCCCCCTTTTGAGAGAATACATTCCCTATTAGATATAAAAAAAAAGGTGAAATGTAAAAAAATTAGAGTACTCACAGGAGTGAAGAGAACACAGCTAGCATTCCAGCTGCTAAGGAACCACTTAAGCTACAGCTGGCCACCTCTCCCAAATTTAAAGGGTTAGCCTGAAAGGGGGTGGAGGGAAGGAGAGGACTTTTTCACTCTAGGGAAGATGGATAAGAAATATGCAGACTCAAAAAAATGTATTTTTTTTAAGAAACTATTACTTCTCTATTAAATGACAGAAGCTGTTAAGCTCTTCAATTGACAGTCCTGCTTTTTGTTTTATATAATTTCCTAGCAAACAACATTTTGCATGTTGTGCTAATGTGCACAACAAGGACTCTGCATAGAAACATGCATATTCAAACTCTTTGTATTTTCACTAGAAATTAGTATTGATCATGTTTTTTTAAGCCAGCATTTTTTTCAAAGAATCACAAGCATACGTGAAGCTTGCACCCAAATAACAGCACCAGGACACTATTCTTCTTGTTTGCAAGAAACAAAATAGTTAACAGACTTACAGTAAAAAATATATCTGTCAACAAAGCTCAGAATTCTCAAATCTAAATGGGCATTTGTGTATAGATATTTGGCAAGCCCACGTCTTAATTTACTGTGTTTATTAGGTTTAGATCTATGGGCATGTCCTTGTCTCAGAGTCAGAAATAATCTCCAATTTACATTTTAAATGAGGAAAATTGGACTAGAAAGATGGTACCAAGGAATAAAATGACTTCTATAGATTTACTTCTCATGTCAATAATGGAACTGGGAATAACATCAAATTCTCCTGATACCTGGTCTAGTGTCCTTTTCACAGACCCAACTTTTAATCCAACTTGTTAGAAAACAGAGCAACACTTTGAGCACACAGAGTCTAAAATCTGTGTGTCTCACCTGAATGCAAAAATGCAGTCAGATTTCAGGCTTCGTATAGCCATCATATTTGTCTGCAGAGGCTTGTGCACTTGTTATATACAAATGATAATTGTGATGACTGGGAAATGCTGATCTCTTACCTGAGTCTTAGGGAACCAAACTGAGTTGGGTGCAGAAGCACAAGGGCTACAGCCTGCATCAAAGGTATAATCGTCCTGACTAATGTAGTAAAGACTCTTTAGGTCACACCACAGAAGTACTCAAAAATCAACACTGCCCTGAATGTAAAATGAGACTGAAACCAACAGTTTGCCTGAACTTTGTTCACGAATTCAAATTACCAACAGTAGCAATGCCAGCTCTCACTGTTTTCTTTGGGACTGTTGTGATATTTGTTATTCTTCTTAAAATCCCAGCACCTGTGGTCAAGGGATTAGGTGATGATCTCTGCTTTCTTCTAAAATAAAAGTAACTTTCTCAGGTTTGAGGAAATGCTTCTGAATGTTGCCTGTGCGTGGCAGGCTACAGACAAGTTCTTCCCCTGCTCCGGATTAGCCAGACACGAAGCAGCTCTGAAGCAGAAGGCTCACAACCAGAGCGCTGCTTAGCCTGCGTTACTAACTCCTGCTGAGGTGTAAGAGCTCGAGCTGACCACTATTAAGATTTTTGGAGAGCTGCTTGCTTGCGTCCTGCTGGCCTAAAGCATAGGCAGAGCAAATTCATGTCTACCTGTTAAGACAAAAAGGCAGAGCAAGTGAAGAAAAAGGACCTCAAATCCACATTTTCTCCAATATTTGCTCCAATCTCATGATTTTCTTGCCAGGTGAGATGTATGTGGGATGCAGGATGTTTCTGTAGTCTAAGAGGTTGTGAATACACACCTGATACTGCATATGAGAAAGCTTTCCAGTGCTGTCCTTTCCATGTCCTGCTCCAAGAGTGCTATACAAATAGCTTACAGGATACGGCTCAATTTTTGGTCTTGCAATTTCAATCCACTTACACCTTTAGTGGGACTACAACACAATCACTTTTCTAAACCTAAGCAGTTGAGGGAAAGAAGAAGAAGAAGATTTTGGCTATCATTTGATAGGCACTCCAAACAGATGTTGTTCATAAGATATATAAGCAAAATAAAATAGAGACAAGAAAAGAGGAAGCATCCTAAAAATATTTTTTTGTGAGCAGTCATATGTGCAAAATTTGTTGTTATTGTTAATTTTGCAAGGACTGGGTAGTGAAAGAGGACCTTACAGAAATCAAAGATGGCAGATGACCAACGGAAAGAACAAAGAATGTCTTCATAAATTTTTCTATTTTGCTTGGTGTTTTCCAGGAAGGACCCATCTGAATCTGAATAGTTTTTGTTTATTATGCTTCTAGAGTGAAGAGTGTGCATTTTCCTATTCAGTATATATAAATGGGTCATCCTCTTACCCATGAAACACCTTGTTTCTGCTGTTTGAATATGTCTTTAAAACAAAAGATTTAAAATATGAGAAAAAACAGAAGTTCAGGAGTCAGATTCTAAATACTTGTCTGATCTTGGGATCTGTGACTTTCTCTCACTCTCACAAAAAACATGTGACCCCAGTGAAATTGGTCTGGGTTTTCATCTTTTTGTAAGCAGTTCAGAATTGATTCCTGCATGAATTGACAATATGTGTGTAAACGTGATCCACTCTGCAAAGCTTGCCTCAAAGTTATTCATGTTCAAGGGACCATCATCAGAACAGTCCTAACTCTCAAAGTTCAAATTCCAATTTTCCCAATGTTTGGAAGAACTGTATTATTTACCAATACCTTTAAATGGAATCGCATTTCTAATTTTCACATAGAGCTTCATCCTGGCACATACATAAATCTGTCTTTCAAATACTTTAAGCTTTTGATAGCTATTTAATCCAAATGAAATAAACCAGGCAATGCACAGAGTAGATTTTTACTTGCTGCTCTGAGGCCAGATGTGAATATAACCAACACTGGGAAAACACATTTTTAATTTTGCTGAACCACAGGACTGGAAATCAAATGAGAATCCCCATTCAGAGAAAGCAAGCCTCCTTTTAGGACATGAAGTGAAGATGTATGAGGTAAGAAAAGTATATTTGGGTGTTGTCTGCCTTGATTTTACTATCTCTTAGTTTTTCTAAGGAACAGCAAACTATCTGGCTTGAATTCTCAGCAAGTTAGGCTCACAAATATTACTGAAGTGTAATAGCTCCCCCTGCCAGGTTTAGATTGCAAACTACATTTCACACACATGCGCACACACACACACAGACACACACTCTCAAGAAATAAATTAACACCTACGTTAGCATTTGCTGTCACTGCTTTACTTTTCAATTATTATTACAGCAAAAGAAAAAATATGTGCACTTGATACATAATATGTATTAAAGTAATTTTATAAAACTTAGAAAGAAGTAGTTGTTAATATTAATTTGCATTCAGTGTGGGTGGAAGAAATATAAAATTATTCCAAGCGGAAAGGGAGAAATAAACTAAGTACGAAAGCTTACTTTTGCTTTACTTTACCCTTTACTTTTCAATCTTCTATCACATTAACTTATTTTTTCTCTTAAACAATTTCATGAATGGTAATTGTAGACTAAAACTGTTGTCTGCTGGCAACCTAGGACCAAACTGTCTCTGTGTTGAACCTTGTTTGGTCCACTTTTGGCTTCAATAAAGCTGATGACAGAAGTCCAGAGCTGACAGCCTTAGCCTTCAAAAACCTATGTGTGTGACTGGTGCTAAGAAATCTTATAGGATGATTTTGAAAGTCAAGCTATTCAACTAAAACTGTATCTGAAAGGGTAGAATTCAAATCTGTCATGAACCCCCCAATCTTAAAAAACAGTCGACAACTCTATGGACACATGGAAATGTCTAGGAATTAGAAACCTCTGAAAATCAAACCTGTCTTTCCAATAGCACTCATTAATGCAATCTTACAAGGAATGGATTATACTACATTGTTGCACTAATGCAGCACTTGTTATTTTCTGGGAAGTCTACCAACCTTGGTTCACTTTGACAAGAGTCTTGGAAGAAAGGTAAGTAAAACCACATTTTATAGGTAGTTAAATTAAGAAAAGCTATTCATTTTAAAGTATAGGTTAATTTAATCTGATATATTTTCTATCATGTCTCCAATACACAGTGGAACTCCAACAGCATTATCTGAAACACAAGAAAGTCAGTCTTTGGAGTAAGCTTTATGTAAATTTAAATAGTGTTAATTTCAAGTAACATAGCCTATATGGGACATAGTGGTATATAGCAAATAAAACACCAGACTGAAATTCAAGAACAAGGGATATTTTCCCAATTCTGGAACTTGCATACTGGATCATTTTACATACGTATTTGTTTCTTCTACAAAAGAGATATAATGCTAATGACTAGACTGAAGTCTTGAAAATCTGTGTGTGAAAGTATCTCAAAATAATAATATGTACTTATTCAAGAAAAAAAACAATATTTTGCCATCCTCTGCTTCTCCCCCATCCCCGCCCCTCCCCCTTCATCCCGCCTTGGTTTATGCGTTAATTTAGACCCAGCAAAATGTTTGATAATCATGCAGTTAATTTACAATAAGTCAGTCAGGCATCCTTCACCTTCAAGGTAAATTACCAGTGTATATGATGAATGAATTTTTTATTGCAGGCTGTTTATACCATAGCAGGTTCAAAGTATTCAGGAACAATAAATGAGGTCCCGTGGAAATCAGGGGGTTGTTTAGGAAAACATGGCTATAGTGTCATAAAAAAAGGAGGTGCTTCAGTTTTTGCCTTTTCAGCTCTTGATAAGTCACTTATTTGAGATGCTTTTCACAATCATGACAAGAGATAAGATTTTCCTGCGAGTTCACCAAGTCCTTAAATTCAAAGTCATATTCTGGAAGGAGTTGGAACCTGTGGTAAGGATGAAAGGGGAGGGTATGCCATGGCAGTTGTGTTATTGAGTAGCCGTGGGAATAGAAAAGGTGTTTGCTGAAAAAAAAAAAAAATCCCTTCAGGAAACACCAGTTATGATTTTAGGAGAGAATACACTGGAATAGGCAAGTAAAGTTGGTGGTGGAGTCTCTTTTATTACCTCTGTAAAATATGTTAGAACGGAAAGTGTTTATATGAAATGAAAAGACCACTTTGATCTCACTGTGGTGATGGAGGTGACAACAGCAGTAAACAGTTGCAGAGAGTCTATCTGTCATGATTTTAGATGCTGAGCTTTAAGAATATACGAGAGTAGCTAAAACTGAGATGAAGATAAATGCACTTATTTCCTCATGGTTATTCCATTTCACTGTCTGTAGTGGGGGAATTCTCAGCTACAAACAGCACCACATTCAGAAAAAGTTATTCAACAGGCACATATTTTTCAAGGCTGTCCATTGCTAAGCAGTGAAGACAAGGCCATATTTTAAACTTTTTTTCCCCATTGTTTTACTGTTATTCCTTTCCACACTTTTAAGAAGAAAAATAAGAAACAAATTCCTTTCATTTAATGCTTTGATATTAAACCATTAAACAGTTCTTCTGAGGCTGTGATCAATAGTATGAGTATGGATCCCAGAAAAAGCTGCAGTAAATTGAAGCTAAGGAATTTTGGCAGCTTGAAGTCTTGTGTCCTTTTTAAATTAAATGGGTTTTTTGATGCCTGTTGCTATGAAAACCAAAGGCAAAGCTCCTGTTTGACACTGATTTTTAAATAGGGATATGTTTTGTCCATTTGACCAGAAGTTTGAGGAGCGAATACTGACTTTGAGTGCTGCCAAATAAAGGAGCTCCACTTCCAGGAAATACTGAAAATAAAATTTTACAGCAAAATTCCAGACTCTCTAGATCATTAGTCACTTTCAAACATCTTACCTTTCCCTTCTGGCAGCTGGTTTCAAGAATCTACCCAGTAGGGCGGAAACTCCAAAAAAAAGCAAATGGAATTAGCAAATTAAGCACGCATCAGAGAGGAACTTCATCTATTAGGTGCTTTGTCTTTCATTATTAATAACATTACAAAGAGAATAAAACAATACATGTTGATTTTGGGAGAGGACAAGAAGCCAAGAATAAAGAAAACCAGCTAAGTTTGGATGAGAGGTAAATGAAATGCATAAAAATTTACATATTATAATGGTCTGCTTTCATCATGAAAAGACTTTAAGTCTCTTTTGTATGATTAAAGTACATAGGTCTTAGAATATAGAAAGGTGAAATAGTCAACAGATGAACAGGAGGAATGAGTGCGGAGGTAGAGGACAAAGCACTGCTGTCCATGTCTAGAATAGATTGTGCTACGGTTTGATTTGAGTTTATATCTCTACTAAGTACAAGAAATTTTGTAAATGGATAATTAGCATGTCCATTTGGCAGCCTACATGATCTGCCAGTACATCTGAGGAAAAAGATCAAAGCAAAGAATTCACAGGCTTGTGCATGCAACTATGAAGTTATTGTATGACGTTTTTCAGTTTAACTACAAATTCTACTTGTACGTAAAAATGTCATTTACATTTTTTGCAGAACTTCTTCTAAATTAACTTTCATTATTTATTAATTTAATCTGATGATGTCTTATAATTAGAACTGCTGAGAGATTGACTACAGTATGGCACTTTCCTATAATTAGAACTGCATTGTTCATGATTGTAGAAGTTTTTAATATATTCACTCACACCTCTGGTTGCTTGAGGAATGAAAAGCATGAAAAGAGCTAAAGACACTGAAAATATGATCACATGTAAACACACATAAGTGTAAATTCTTTTTCCTAAAATCTGAAAGAAATGGCAAGTTCCATTTGAGGGAAAGAGGAGAGATGAGATAAGGACAGAAGAATAAAAGAAAAGGATAATGACCTTCAAGTTGAGAAAAGGTATCTGACCTTAGGTAATGTGTTCAGTTCCATACAACAAGCATATGGACAGCTGCATTTTCATACACAAATGTTAGTATTTGTGTTCTGTACTATGTTACTGCTTGTTTGCTGGCTCCTGAGCTGTCCCAGGCCCTTTTACCCAGTGAGCACGAAGGTCTTTTTAACATTGTACAAGGCATTTGCAACAGACGTGGAACCAGTCATGTAGCCAGTTGCCACTGCTCTGCTTACAAATGATAACCAATAAGCAAAGCAACCTATTTACTTTCAAATATTAATCTGTATCTTCAAACAACCTTCCTCTTTGGTTTTTATACCTCTTGGTCATACTTCATTTTTAAAGGTGAATTATGCTGCTACTTTTCTCATGACTTGTAATTCGAACACAAAATTTGGCAGGTTTCCATTGGCATGTATTTGGCTGTCACAATAGGCATTAAAAAAGTGTTACTTTAAACTTCTCATATGGAAAATTAAGCAATTATGTTTGTTACTGGCTAGCAGTTTGCCCATAGTTAGTAGTCAAAAGTGGTAATACATTAATACATATTAACTTGATTATGTACGAGGGAGGTTAGACTGTAAACTCTGCAAAACGGGCTGTGCATCAGAACATCACTGTGTAGTTATGAAAACTGTTACTTTGTGCCCCTAAGAGGTAATAATGGTTACAAATATAGGTCAAGAATAGTCTATTTTAAGTGATTTAGATGGCTAAAAGTTATTCTGACATGGAAAGAAACAGTAGAAAAGTGAATGGTAACCCAGACTGTGTTAAATTATACATACACATTCCTTGGAGGTCTGGTTATATAGCTGTGCATTTCAATATAGGAATAATGACAAATGATAGTTGCATACTATAGTAATCATTGCTTTTTATTTATAGTAGTATGCTTTACCTCCATTTCATATTGGAATAACAAAGGCATAGAGCTGCTCACTGACTTTCTCCAAGAGCTCTTTCAGCCAAAGAATGGCAGAACGAGAAATTACCCCAATCTCTTTTAAAAGGAAGAGAAATCACAGAGTAAAGAAATCGCCAAGCTGTATCTCTAACTTGATTCCCTTTATTACATATCTGACATATTACTTTGTGCATCTGAGTTTTTAATGAGCCCAGCAAAGACAAAAGAAAGATGTTCTGTTCTCACTGACCTCCCTGGCTACAGCAAATCCCTGAGGTGCGAGGCAGGGAGGTGGGGAGAGCAACTGAAGTTTTTCAAGAAAGCTAACATGCTGGGATGGCAAAGCAGCAAACCCTTCCGCTCTCCAGATGGAGCATTGTTAATATTCTGGATTTGTGGCACTGCGCTATTTTGTAACAAATAAAACCAAGCAATAAAAAATGAAGTTCATTTGCCATATGGCTTTTTATTTCTCTGTGCTACAGCTCAGAGATAAGTAATGTATGGTTTCTCAATATGCCACATCCACACACACACACCCCAGGTGCATACAATGTAGCACACCTAAATTAGCACAAGCCGAACTCCTTTTGATTTCATTGAACATGTGGCATCATGGCTTAAGGGATTTTCTCCTTCAGCTGAAGTATAAGATACATTTGACAGCCAGGACAGGAAAAGATGCATTTAGGACTGAACAGAAGAGTAAAGGGGAAGAAGCAGGTGGATGTAAAAGTACAAAAGATAACACATGTGGTTGGTTGTTCAACATTTTCTATCTGAAATTAGTGCTCAGGAATGATAGGATTCTGACAACCCAGATGAACAAAGATCTGTCTAAAGGGAAAGTGAAACATGATTAGCAGCACCCCTGGCTCACCACCATCAGGAGATTTGACTGGATGCAAATTTCTGGTACCCAACAGAGAATGACTAAAGAATGTCAGTACTTCCATTACACCTCAAACACTTACAGTTGTGTTCGGGACGGGAGTGAGGGGCGACACATGCTCCCCCTGGCTACTCCAAGTTTGTAGTGCAAGGAAATGCCTCTGTTACAGGCATTTCATGGCCTTTGAAAGTCACAAATGTAAAAAGCAATATCTGGCTAATGTGAAGTTGATCTCCAGAACTTTCCTATTCAGCTTGGAGCAGCCACAGTCTGTTGGTCTTTCTCCTCTCCGTAGGTATGCATTCTTGTACACTGCTACATGAGTATAAAATCATGGTTGAGAATGCCAGTGTTACATTATAGGTCATTTTATCCTTGAAATAGAACAGTTCAAATCCAGAACAGGTAACTTAGAGCAGCTACTCAACCTTTTATCTTCGTTAGTCCTGATTTGAGGTTTTCTGTCTTATTTCTGGGGCATGACTGAAGTTCTCATCTGGAGCAGGAACACTACACCATTGCCCGTAGACACAAAAGTATACCGAGGGATAGTCCCACTTCCAGTCTCACAGGACAGTCATGTAAAATTCTGGCAACATTAGATGACTGAGGCTTACCTTGTGCTGACCATATAATGCTCATGCAAAAAAAATATATGTACTGAGAAGTCGACTCCCAGGGCAATTATTCTCATATTTTCTCAGTGCTGTTCGTTTAGGACAGTCATTTAAGAAAATCAATGATAATGTATAATATCCTTTAAATGCCTTTGCAAACAATGAAATCCCCACGAAAGGCTTAAAATAAGGAAAAAAAGATCGGCTGCCCATAGCAAACCAAAAATAACCTTTTTTTTTTTTTTTTTTTTCCCTGAGATGAGACCTCAGAGGTCCTGCAGATTTCACTGTGCAGAAAGTTCTGAGTAGGCATCAAGAGTAACTTGAGGGGAAAAAGCATTGTGGCTCATCCATTTTAATTCTGGATAACAAGGCAAAACTTATCTCCTGATAGCTGTCTAGCTATTCTGGTGATAGGAACCTCAGTACAAAGCCCTTACGCATGCACTTAATTTTAAACCCAGCAGTAATCCTGATTGAATCAAGACATCTACCTTTGTGCTTAAAGTAAAGCATGTGCTTAAGTACCTTTTTGTATAGGGGCCTTAATTACATTATGTGTGTGAGAGGATATGATAATTTTAGTTGGCTTTCCCAGGAGAGCCTTTAGTTAATAAAATAACTAGGTTTAATACTCCACAGAGTCGTATGGGAACAGAATTCTGCTCCTCCTCCTATAGCCCAGCACAGGGTAGACTGTAATTTAATTGTTGGAAGCACAGAAAGTGCTGAAATGCTGTATGTCTTAATATTGTACTGCAAGAGCATGTTTGTTTCTATTATGGAATACCTGGGGAAATCCACTGTGCAATGCTACCACTAGTTATTCATAACAGCTTCTGAATTTACTGACATTCAGTACCACACTTGAGCTGCTTTACTGGATCAGATAAGGGAGAAAAAGATCTAATTAACAGGAATTTTTTGAAAGTGAGAGAATTAAAACAAAAACAAAAACAAAACTCATGTTCTTTCCCACCAGAATCGCCTGCTCTAGTGAGGGAAATTAAGAATAATAAAGAGTAGACCAAAATAAAACTAGGGCAGATCAGTTTGCAAATAATTCCTTCAAATACCTTTGTTATGATTATGTTTATGATCTGTTTATGTGTGCAAAACAGGGTGTAAATTCAGCCCATGAAGTGCATGACTATGAGAGACAGTAGCGAGCAGAGGAGAACTGGTAAACTCATTGTAGATCATCAGACATCATTCCCCTCATAGGCAAAATTGTACAGATATCAAGGTGTCCATTTCAACCTTTGATTCTCCACTACAAGTCACCAAAATGTTCCCTAAAGAATCAGCTGCTCCTCAAGCTGATTATAAGCAACCTTCAAGGTAATAATCTGAGCTGGGCAACTGCAGGCAGGTGGAACCCAAGAGCCAGGTTTTTACCTGAACCTTACACTGCACAATTTACACTGACGGCTGTGGAGTTTGGTAGAGATTTTTCTTATTTGGTGGGCATATTTCGAGAGGTCATATGTGCATAACATGAATCTTTGCATAACATTACATTAAGTATCGCAAACCAGAGCTTCTTAAAAGTAATTTCCCATCCGGTAACTGACGATATGCCACTGACTTCAGAAGGTGCAAATTCCAGTAACTGTTTTGAAACAACTGAAAAAAAAGCTGATTCATATCAGATGATGATCTGACTTTCATTTTTCATCACTATATTTGCTCTCAGCAGTAAAGATGATTATGCCTAAATGGCAAAGAGCAACAATTTCTACTACTTAATTAATACATACTTTGGTTTTATACCATAGACAGGTTTCATGCTATATTTGTTTGACAGCATCACAGTGTGTTTTTGCTTAAAAAACAGTTCTCAGCTGGAAAAAAGAACCAAAATATTTTGAACAACCATTAGAAAGATATTAAAAATTTAAAAAAATCATAACAAGTAAGTAAGCATGCAACATCCTGTTATTTTTTTACAGATTTTTTTTTAATAGAAAAATGATCTTTTACCCCAAGGTAGAGAATGAGATTCTATCCTACTATTGTAATTTCACATTAGGATTTAAAAGCTAAAGATTTTTTTTAAAAAAAAGTCCATTAGGATGTGTTAATTATAACAGTGGCTTCCTAGAATTTTCTTCTCTGTTTTCTATGGGCTTGATTCACAAAGGGGTTTATGCACCTAACTACTACCTCGTGCGCCCAACTTGCACAGTTCAGCTCCTCATGGTCTATTATCAGATGCCACCTTTTGGCCATCAGCTTGCCTGTAGCTCTACAGGAACAGATATTCCACAGATTTCCTAATGCTTGGGACGCAATGATTCTTTTACACTCATTCACCCTTCTTGGCGAAGGAGGAATGACTTAGCAGCAGTGACATATTTGCGTGGGTTCCCACACAAAACCTAGGTAGCTGCGGCTGTGGGCCCCGCAGGTGCGCGCTGTCAGTGGGGTCTGGGCTGCAGTCGTGTCCCAGGCGGCACAGCAACAGAGAAACTACTGGTTTAATAGCTACATGTTCAGAAGTGTCCTCCCCAAAATGTGGGCAAAGCTGAGTGCTTTTCCAGCAGCATGTTAATAGTTTTGTGGGTGTACAAGCCCCCACACGTGATTTTAGGGGAGAGGTTTGATAAAATGAGCCTCAGTGTTAGTCAGGAAATTGCAGTTAAAAAGTGATTTTCAATAATGTTATTATTTACAAGCTTAGCCTTGTTTCCATCTGAGTCAGCAACAGACATCCAACGATTTCAGTAACAGAGGCTAAAGCACTCAATACCTTTCACACTGTAAGGTCAGAACATATATTCTTGATGTATAGATGTATAGACCCCCTGCTGGCGAGGGAAAGAGGGGAAGAGATGAAGGTCTATAACGTATACATTCAGAAATTCGAGATCTCGGTTCATCTGCATCAATTTTCTGCTTTAGTAGGTATAAATTCCTAAGCAACAGAGGAACTAAGTTGGCAAAGCACACATATATTAGTCTAAACTCAGATTAAGTTCAGATATATGTAACAAACAGCACCCAATTTCAATCACTTGAGTAGTTAAAGTACTTGAATGACTTAAATTTAGTCACGTGCTTAAATCTCTAATGAACAGAGCCCAGACTGGGTTTTTTTGAAAGTTTTACATTTCACATTTGCCTAAATACTGACTTAGGCTCCAGGACTTAAATCTAGTGAATAATTTTAATTTAGAAAGGACAGAGGTAGAAAGGGGGAGGAAATTCTTTCCTTATTCTGAAAGGAGATGGAAAATCATAGACAGAAAGGGACCTTGGTATTCCACATAACATCCCTTGCTATCCTCCCCCTTCTACCTTCACTGAAGTTTACTTACTGCAATTCACTTCACAGGAATCAACTAATTTGAAAACTGTTATTACATCTCTGTTCAGTTTTCTGATCTTCAGACTAAACAAGCCCAGTCTTCTCAAATTTTGCTTGTAAGACATTTTTCTATAGGTCTTTGATCATTTTTGTCACTTTCCTCTGGACTGCCTCTGCTTTCTTCACATCTCTCTTAAAATGTAGTAACCTGAACAGCAGATGAGAGTTGAGGACTTTACCAGAAGATTGAAAAGATTACTTACCATGATTTATATGTGACACTTCTTTTTCTACATCCTAGTACAAGTGGTTAAAATTATTGATTTATGTACAGATTATTATCCATTATAACCCCAAAACCATTTCTGGCAAAGCTGCTGTGTAGGTGGCCCTCCCTCATCTCATATTTGTGCAGAAGCTATGAGTTTGGTCAGGAAGAATCAAAATAAACATAGCACCTTGGTCTGAGCCTTATTAAACCGCCTCTTATTTTTCCAGACTACAATTCTAATTTACTGAGACTGTTTTGAATTCTAATCCTGTCCTCCAAGGTGTTTGCTACTCATCTTGATTGGGTATAATCCGCAAAAGATATTACATGTGCTCGATTCCTCCTTTCATTGCTGAAAATGGGGAATAATACCAAACCCAGGACAGGTCAAAGTATGACTCTTCTCCTTTTCTGCATTGTTCCAGTTTAACAGAAACCCATTTATAACTATTTTTTTAAAAAAATCAGTTTTCTAACTTGATGTGCTTACAGTACCTGCCCATTCCGCATTTTCTTGGTTTATTTATGGTAACATCTTTCAAATCATGTCAGAATCTGATGGTGACTCACAACTACTTCATTCCACAAAACCCGTTACCCTGCCATTGAAGGAAGCATGATTGGTTTGACTTATTCTTAGTCTGATGTGACAGATTCTTAGTCTGATGTATCTGTCAGTTGTTACTTATCACTTTTACATCCTTTGCTTACAGGTGAGTTGAGTATTGCTCCTTATCTATTTGGCCTCGAATTCCTTTATCTGCAGTTTTCCCCTGTTTAAAAATCAGATGCTACGTTTGCTCATTTCCTGTATTCTAGGTTTCCAATCATTCTCTCATTTTCCTATTCACCTGTTCTGGATTATTTCAGACCACGCAGAAATAATAGGAAAAGTTCACGTTTGTCAACGTGATCTCTAATTTATTTTTGCTTATACAAGTCTCATTTCTTTGTGCTGGACAGCTGAACTTTATTTTTATTAAAGAATATAGCAAAAAAATCCTTGGGAATTTTAACATCATCTTTTAGCCAGTCCAGTAACTAATGAGGGGACTAATGGGGGATTCTACTGAGAAGAATCAAAACTAGCAGAATCTATCCAAAACATACCCCAACAACTTAACCGAAAGCATGGGGTTTACTTTACTGTTTTTCCTATTAACATTAATCCTGTCCTTCAAATCATCCTGTCAGTGGATTAAAAAAAAAAGCTTTGTGCATTTGATCTTCTTGTTTTGTTGGTGTATAAGACAAAAAAGATATTTTGCATTTCAAAGAAGACACCTTATTGCTGAAGCCTGGTACTGGAGCACAGTAGTGGGACACCAGTTTAGTACATTCGCAGTACACCAGTTCACAATTGCATTGCAAATGTGAGCACTTACTCAAGCGAGCCCGTTTGATCTCATAACTGAGATGGCATGATTGCGGTATGGGCACACACATATACAAATCTATATATAACAAACTGCATACTGAGCACTTGAAAAATCAAATTAGCAAGAAGACGAAATAGCTTGAAAGCTATTTCAAAAACACCTTCCAACATCTGTAAAATTATTAAAATCCTGGGAAAAAAAATGAGTTTATATTTTTTATTAGAACTACAAATACAGTAATCGTAGTTCTGTGCTCTGTTGTTCCTAACCTATTACAATAAATATTTCACATGCTTTTTTTTTCACTTTCTCCTTTATTGACCCCTATGCAAAAGTGAATTTAACATGAATGCAGAAACATCAGTTAGGCAAGGTTCTCATTTGCATTTGGTGGGAACAGTTGATATACGCTTCATTGATGGCTTCTCTACATCCATGTGTATATCGTAATGTTTTAGTATGTTTTATGAACAAAGGCAGTATACATGTCGAAGTGTTGCTATAAACTTGGGCACTTGGTAGGGCTTTTACCTTTTCAGCCTGATAAGCAGAGAAGAAGAGAGGTTAAGGAAAAGGAGGGAAAGGATCTGTAATAAAGGGGTCATCCAACACCTTTGGGTGTTGGGCACAAATGGAAAGTTTTAAATTTACCAAAAGTAAAAACCAAATAAAAACCCATGACTGTAACTCTGCACTATCACCCTAAGTTTCCAAGCCCACTTAAGACTGCACCCTGGAAACAAGGAGTTCATAAATGTTAAATTAGACAGACTTTGCTCTGTGATGCAAACCATGGCTGTGACCTAAAGCAAGAATATACAATGCCTTTCAGTTAGAGAGTCTGTCACTCTCATTCCCTTTGATGCTCTTCCTTCACTTTCAGGAAGAGAGCACAGGGAGTTAAGGTTTGTGGCCTGCTCCCCTGTTGTCCCTCATTTTACAGGCACTGAAATCCAGATGAAACCTCAAGCCGCACAAGAAACACACACACAAAAGCCCGTTCACTTTCATCAGTAACTTTTTCCTCTATGAAAGTTTCTATCAGAGAGACAGTGAGCCTTATTATACAGTCATCCAGCTCTAGTTACCACATACTCATTCAAAATGAAGCATTATAAAGACTCCCACAAAAGGTTTCTTCATCTGAACGAACACTCGCCAAGGTCCTTTCTTCCTCCCACTTTGAGGTGCAGTAGAACTGAATGAGTCTCTGCGGGCGCTTTGGCTCCTGTAGATCACAGGGGCCTCTGTGGCCCCTCATAACCTTCTCGGTTATCTTTACTTTAGCGACAGCATCCCTATAGAGACAGGGAAGGCTGAGTCAGCAGCCTAGACCTATCATCCCTTTGTTAAAAACTTGTCCGTAAATGTTAGCTGTAGGCCTATGTTTAGCTACCCTGTAGCAAACCTCTCTGTGGCAAAATTACATCTTTATCACATGCTTGGAGTTTCTGGTTAAAGGTGGTACAAAGCTTCCAGTCTCTCCTGTAAATAAAAATAGTTAAAATCAAACCAGGAAACTGACTTGGATTTGGTCACAACTACCTAAAACACGTGCTGTGGGGGCTGACCCAAGAAGAGAGAGACGTGGTTCACACCCTCCCGTCCCTCATTGAGTATAACACAGCTGGGCCGTATTTAACATATCAAGGACACGGGGCATCTTCAGATATCAGCTTAAGATTGCAAACTTAGGTCTTTTGTGTTTGCATCCTGCGTGGACTGCTATCTGTATTGTCTATTCTTTGGAAAAGGTACCAAGAGCAATAGCATTGCTTTTTGGGACTGATGGGAACCTACTCCGTAGAGTTAGAGCACATGGCAAAATGTCTGGAGCTCAGTCTATGGTAATGCCCCTACTGCTGCTGCTGCTTGGAGGAAACAACTGGAGATGAATTACTGGTCTTAACTTCCCTAATTAAGGAAGAGCTGGAGGGAATACATCATGGGCAGTAGGGAAGAAACAGAAGAAAAAGAAATTTTTCTGGTTTACGCTTCAAATGATTTATGACTTGCAATACATCATATGCAGTCCTGATTCAACAAGATTCTTAAACAAGTGTATTGCTTTAACTTGTGACCCTCTCTAAAAACTATGGGAAAATTGAGTAGTGCTTCATTTCAAAAATGAAAGACTAAGTGAGGACAGAATGTAGACCCAAGAGGAACTGGGTTCATTATACTGTTTTCACCACTTTTTAGAGACACTTTTTTCACATCAGTCATTTGTAGCTGATCCCCTTCAGTGGAACTAAATATTGATGTGTCTCTCAGTTCAAGAACATGTCTTGTTTCACTATGACTTTAACAAGTCTGTGAGATGTAGTAAAGTTTTTGGGGACGCAGAGCTCACAAACAAAACTGAATCAACCTACTCTGAGCTGTGGTCATCTCTATGTCCACCTGAATAGATGACATGATCTCAGGGTCTGTCATATATAAGTAACATCTATAAGGCATTGTTCATAGAACAACAGACCTAGAACAGAATTAGATGAACGTTTTCCTTCTCTTCTGACATAATTTCTACAAAACTTGTACCTTGCTGAAGAAGGCTTCAATTCAGCACTCCTACAGGGAAAAGGCAAATTGTCTTGGAAGTAATAGATGAGAAGTGGTCAGGAATCATAAAGCCTACTACTGGGTGTGGAAACACCACGTCCCTTAGCACACAGGGATGGTGTGCTACCTTCTTAGGAGGATAAAGGCCCTGTATTAATTTGGACTTTTGTTCCAATCCCCAGAGCAAATCATACTGGAGTAGCAGAGCATTTCTAGGGAAGGTGTCTTGCTTAAACTGATAATGCCTTTTTCAGCAACATTTTAATTTTTCATATTTCTGGATATCAGCTAAATCTCCTTGCCTAGGTAAACATGTGAAGACATCTTCACCTAACAGTATTATTATTGGTTGACCTGTTTTTTATGATCCTTTAATAGACTCCAGAAGTTCTAAGAAACATTGAAGGATCATAAACATCATCCTACTTCCTCCCTAAAAAAGTCTCAAGATATACCTATGACATGCAAAAAAGCTTCCATCTTTAAAGATATGAAATATGTTCAAGTTCTTGTAAGAAACAGAGAATTCCACTTGGGTTTTCATTTAAATATGATTTCTGAAAACTAATAAAAAATTAGAAATGTTGATGCACAGAAAAATGACAAGTGAGAAAAAAATTATATAAAAATATCCAAAGGATAGCACAGGGAACTAAATGGGGGAAAATTACTTTCACTTCAGAAAGAGCATTATGTAGGCAAGGCAATTTTATTAACACGGTTGGATAAAATATAAAGGGTTTTCCTAATCTCAGAGACTTCAAAAGAGACTATTTTGGAGACAATATTAATATCAAAGCCAGTTGTCACTATTATTAAAATGTTCTTTGCTCTTCATTAGTCACAAATGATCCCCTCGACTCACAAAAAGGTACTCGGTAAATTAAAAGCTTTTATGTAACACTCCAACAAAAGTTGAATGACTCCAGAGTTAAAAGGCAACTCTTGTGTCTGCCAATATTCAAAGTGGTACCCAATTTCTTCCATTTTTTAAAGTAGCAATTTCCTTAGGGTATTTATTCATTTATAGATCTATTAAGAGACTGATTAGGAATGGACGATTAATGAAATGCTTTGTCATCCTCACAAGCAATCATTAAAGGCCTGATTTTGCATTGTGGGCAGCCTGCTGGTGCCATGTAAAATCCCTCTGGAGGATAAACAGGTCCATCCATCTACAGGGCTGTGTGAAGCCCGGATTTATGTCTGCGTGAGGGCAGAACAGTAATTCCTCGTGCTGGGTACTTTTTCTAACGCACTGTGTCTAAGCACTTCAAAAGAGTTTGTTTGCCGATCGCGTTAGCCAGAACACAGCTCATCCCTCCAGTGGGCTGCATTGTGTGACTCTTAATCACTGCTTAATTGCAGGCTCACACTGCTGAACTTAATGGGAACTTCTCACCGACGTCCATGGTGAAAGACTGGGGGATAGGATTATGAGATTTTCTTCATGTAAAACTGAGAAATACCACACATGATGCGGTGAAGTTATCATAGTTTGCCCACCACTGAATGCATGTGGTAGCTTGCTTGAAATAATGGTCACGGTACCTAGAGAGTTCCTTCCACTGAGATGTACATCTTTCTGAGGCTGAGATTTGGGAACTGAGGATGCACTGTAGTTTTTCACTGTAGTCATCTGTATTTCCATTTTCAGATAGTGCTGTTGGTGGCACCTTTTTTCTATTGTATCTTTGCTATGCGGGAAGGTTGGTGACAGAACAGTGCATGCAGCACTGAGAACCAGATTTCCAGGATTTTATGCCTGCCCTGATACTGATTTGCCTTGTGCCTTCACTTAAATCACTTGCCCCTTCGTGCCTCAATTTTTTTATTTATAAAATGGGAAGAGAAATGGTGGGCTAAGGCTGAATTAATACCTTTAGTCTGCAATTGAAAGGTAGTATCGTAGTACAAAGTATTAATTATTATATTATATCTCTCTCCTTTTAATGGGTTTATATTTAATTCAGTTACAGAGAGATGCTTTGTTCGCATAATAACATTTTCTACTGCCTTTGAGGCTCGTAGGAGCAAGCTTGTGGGAAGGAAACTGGTAAGTGTTTGAATTTAGAAATGCTGCTAGTTTCAGTGTATTTAAAATGCTGTTGAAGTCGGGACGATTTAAATGTGTGAGATTTCAAATGTCTCATTGACACACATCGCAAATTCCTTCATTGCCTGAGGGAGCTACAGCAAAAGGAAAAGTTGGAGTCTTTTAGTTTCACAGTTAAGGCAGCTTTTTTTAAAGTGAGTTAATGATGGAGCGTTTGCCTGTGTGGTTGTAACAGAGCAATCTGTCACTGTGAGAAGACTCCTGGGGTGACTACTAAGACATGTTAACTAGCAATGGTACCTCCATTTTACATGACCCATTGCTCACCCCAGTGTAGCAATATACTCTGGCTAGATTCCTGTGCGAGTAATGTGAATGGATCCATGTTTCTAACAGAGACACAGGCCAAATTCAGCCTGTAAAAATTAAAGGTAAGGCAACTATGCTGATGAAAGCAAGTTGAGGGTCTGTCCAATGTTCTTTTTCTATTCTTGTCCTAAGCATTCAGGTAATGTTGCTGTGAACAGAGGTGCATCTGTTGTGTTTTGTCGTGGAGTTGGCTCCCTCTCACATTCCCTTTATTGCACACCTCACAGCGCGCTGCGCCCAGGACATATTGTACGTACGCACTCATTGATCTTTACTCCATATGATGACAGGTACAAATTTGCTGCCACTGCACCTTATGCTAATGTTCAAATGAAAATGAATAGTATACATTGCAGCACACCAGGTTGTGCTTTACCTTCCTGTATGCCCATATGCATTTATTTGGGAATATGATGGTGACACCAGCCTTCTGGGCCCTTCTCTATATCTCAGCTCCAGAACAGCATGAGATTTTCATGTATATGAGATCCCCTACATTACAACTTGTTTTCTTGGCAAAGGAACCAAGGTTTCTGGGCTGGAAAAAGCTACAGAGAGGTCTGACATAATTCTCACCCTGGGCATAGGAGAGTCAGGACCATAGTTTGCATCTTAGCTAGACATAGATACTAGCCTATTTGTTTCAAGGTTGCATTTTGTGTTTAAATGAGACTGTAACGGTCTTTTAGTTATGCTGGATTGAACATGATTGACATGGACTCTGCCATTCATGTCTTCCATGATAACATAATATTAAAGTGGATGCGCTGGACATTTGGAAGAGAAAAAAAGCCAAAGTGAAACACGAAAATTGGTCTCATACCTTTCCACATTCGTTTGGTATGTGATGCAATTGTAAATGATGTATGGCTGGAGAAAGCACATCTCAAAAATATGCAGGGATTTCCTGTGTGAAATTCTCTATTACAGTCAACAACAAAATCCCCCATTTGATTCACCAAAGCCAGAATTTCAGCTGATGTCTATGTACAAATAAAAAAAGCGAAAGTCAGAAGTGAAACAAATGCAATATATCTCATATACTGCTCCAGCTCCCAGAAGAAGACACATCCTGTATATCTAATATTTTTTTCTGGTTTCTGAACTGGTACTCTGGAATTAAAGATGCTGGTTGTGAATGACATTTGAAATGAGAGACCCTCCCTAACCCAGATCTCACACAAAGAATACAGATGGTGCTTTGTGGCAATGCCAAAATGCAGTCATGTCCAGCTTATTCTGTCCTAGGTGACTTGGAGCCAAGTATAAATATCCTAATACTCTACCAGGACAACAAAGTCACCACACTTATTAAATGCTTCCAGTTTGACAAGCATTTTTTCTGTCACAGGCTATAGCTCTGACTCAGTATCATGGGTATCTTTGCTGCTAGTTCCAGCAATGTGTGCATTCAGGCACGGTCACTTCCAGGTTCTAGATGACCTGATGCTGTACTCCTGTCCCTGTCAAGTGAAACTCAGGCTCAGGAGATTCCTTGTGGGGTCATCTCTACTTTGTTTCTGTCACGATCCTGTTCAAGGACTGGAAAGTGATTTTCTTTTCATGTCACACTGCTCTACACCCAAAGAAATTATTTGTTCCATGTGTAGCAATTAACAAAGTCTCATTTTATCTGGAATTTCGTCCCATATCCTCTACAGATACTGACCTCAACAAACTCATTTTCTTTCCATCCCTATCTTAAGAGCCCCTTCTAAATTCTTTGGCCCATGGCATCCCACTTCCCCAGTTCCTCCTTGCGAAATGATGATGTTTCCCCAACCTGCCCTCAAATACCCTGTTGCTCCATGTGGTCTATTCACAGATTCTCCATCTACTTTGTGTCCCCTACCTGAGTTTCTCTGTGGCTCAATAAGAGACAGCACATGCCATGGCTGATCTGGTACGTTAGGCATGCTGACTGATTTGTCAGCCAGCTGTGATGAAATAGCAGGGATGGCTGCTGTTTTCACCATCTTTCCCTCAAGGAAATCATTAAAAATGCTACTCTTCTACCAGCATTTGTGGAAAATACCAACTACCAGAAGACCTGAAGGAACTGAGGCCCATATCCAGTCTCAGTTTTGAATGAAGTTGATTCATAGGTGTAACTGACAGAGACATTAAGCTATTTTTATTTTTAGCGAGTTCCCTAAGAAAAAAGATCAAGTTGCAGCATGGTTTAGTCAATTGGACTTTGAAAAGAAGATCAAGGACCTTTGTCATTTTACCTCAGTTTTTTATGCCAGCCTTAATCTGACATAACTAGTTATACTCTATGTCATCTGATATGGAGCTGATACACGGCATTTGTGTGTGCAAGACTGAGTATTAATGGCCCCTGAACTCTGCTGGGAATTCCAGATGTCACTGCAGTAAAACTAAATAAAAGTAGCCTTATGAGAAGTTTCTCTAAGCTGTAACACATGCCCCCACCTGAAGGGAATAAAGGTACTAAGGTACATTACAAAATTACCCAGAGTACGTTGGAAAGAAAAGCAACACTAGGGGGAAACTTGCATTGTCTCGCTCTTCGTTTTTCCCAGCCCAAGTTCTCCTATCGCTCTGGACCAGCCCATTACCTGGGCATTAGGCATTGCTTAACTAGCACAATCATCCCTGCTTTCTCAAAACCAGAGATACTTAATGCCTGTTCATACACTGCTTGGTTCAGGCTATCTTGAGTTCTAATGAACATATCAGAGCAATAGCTCAGAGCTCCCCATATTTCCAAAAAGCATATGTTAAACAATGTAAGCAAAGAGAAACCATAACAGGCTTCACTTGTCCTAACAGTCCATCTGTTTCCTACTCCCCACTGAGCACATCTCTTTTCCTGGTTCCCTTTCAGGTGCACTCTTACCTTATGTAACGTGCTTTTTATTGGAGATTCATGCTGTGACCCTGTCAGAATTGCTACAGCAGGGGTGACCTCGGTAATGACTGTCCACAGCCTGCCAAGCTAAGTTGGTCAGTGTTAGCTGATTAAACTTTTAACAACATCCCCTGTGCGATAAAGGGCAAAATGACAACTTTGCCCATCGTCAAGGTGTCTGTATAATAAACTAATTAGTAAACCACACAGTCTGTGGAGCTTTTAATGAGTGCTATCGTCTGGCCTCTGTAATAAAAACCCAGTCTGCCCCCTTTTGGGATTCAATTAAGGCACAGACTGTCATATGCTTGGCCTGGCTGATCAATGAATCCATTCCGACCTTTGTCGGAGCTGTTTGCAAGGTCAGCGGCAGTAGCGAGGGAAGCCAGCCTGGTGGTGGGGAGACATACCCAACAGCACCCGACAGGCACCAATATCAGCTGCTAATGTCCTCCTAGTCGTTTGACATCAGCAGAAGTTTCTCTCGCACAAAGGTTAGCTGAAAGAGAACGTGGCAATATGCATATGTATAAAATTATATATATGGGTACTGGTATTTCTGAACAGAAAAGTTCCCTGTTATTTAAAATGTTCATTAATGCCTTCACATCTGTGTATGCCTAGGCACCTGTGTTTTTATCCTGCACCATAATATGCTATCAAGTGTTTGCTCCAGATATACAAACAAAACAAACACAAAAGAGTAGCTCTAGTTTATACAAAACACCCCCTTTTTCAGGTCCTCGCATACCAATAATACTTATCACTAAGTAATTCCAGACGGGGTTTATAACCATTGAAATAATCTTTATGACACTCCAGTGAAACAAGTAACTACATTTTAATTTTACAGACAGGGAAACTGAGGCAGTGACCAAATCAGATGCCCAGGCAGGACAGTGAAGGAATCTTTAAAAGTAAGGATTTCAGTCCTTTCACCTCTGACTTGCATCCTCAGGAGGGTAAACAGGAATCATGGGAGTACTAGAGCAAAGACAAGACCTGCAGTGTCATTATCATCTGTCCTGACCAGTGGCTAAATACTTGAGCTCCAGTCAAGCCTATCGATAGGCATATAGTGTGTCCACAGCCGCACTGCCACCGCAGTAGAGCCAATGATACAAGGAGCACTGGTTTTTATTACCACTATAGTAGCAGTACAGAAGCAGTGTTGCTTCCAGACCTCACAAACATAACTTCCTTCAGCAAATGAGAAAGCACTGCATTAGATTATATGGCAGGGCCATTAAAGATTGCATCCTATTGTAAAATGCATATGCAACCGTATGAGCAAAAACCAGGTGGAGTTTGTGTCTTCACTCTTCCCAGGTGAGAATCCTAACCTCTAGAGTGGTTTTTCTCTTCTGTCCTCTTCTTTCATTTGAATTTAATAATCTTTGCTCTGTCACCTTCTCATAGTATTTTACAACCTGGGGACTAAGGAGGTGTCTGAAAGGTGATTTTTAACTGCTGTGGTGCAAAAAAAGGAAAAAAAAAAATCTAGTTTCAACTGTCCTACTGATTCAGAGACTGAGCAATCTCCGTAGGCATAACCCACATGGATTTATAGCAAAAGACCAAGATCTGTTGGTCTTACAATACCAAAAAAACAGAAACACAAGGAGATTACAGTGATATAAAGGTGATGCCTAGTATTTGCGTTCCTGCTATTTGCATTACATTTGAGGTGGAAAACAAAGGAAATGTAGAACTATGCCTTTTCTAATTTAGGCAAAAATAGCACTTATCTGCTATCCCTTGACTATCCAGTTACAGCAAGCAGAGAGTTTACTTAGGTGTCAAACAAAAGAACTATTAAATATATATATATATTCTTTTATTCTTCATTATCACTACTCCAGTGCCTCCATCCTGTGCCTCTCTGAGTCTCTTCCTAGTTTTATCTAGCATTTCTGCATGTAACTGTATTGTTTACTGTATCTCAGCTGCTACTTTGTTCCTCTCTTACCAGAACTGTTAGAAGTCACAAAACCTGGTGGTATTTAAGACAATTTTCTGTATACCAATTCCTTTCAGTAACAATAAGCAGTTCTATTGAGAACATTTACTGTTTCCTATCCTAACTCTGAATCAGCTAATTCAAAGTTATGGATTCTGGTACAGCTTGGATACCTCTATTCAGTTCCTTTCGTGATGAAGAAATCACATTATGAATGTAGTTCTATCTAAATCCATAGAGAGGACAGGTGTATCCAGAGTCAAAAAATTATTTCGGACCATGAATTATATATTTCAGTGAGAACTTTGTGCCACCAGCCAAGTCCCTACTCCCAGCTCTCCACTGGGGCAGCACACTTTGCCAGAGCTCAGGAGTACCCTGCAGTATTCCTTCAGTTATTGCATCAAAACTGCAAAGAAAAACATGCTCACAACTCAGGCTGGTTCATGAAGGAGAGGGCAAGCTAAGTGCTAACTAAAGGAACATAATTTTGCATTTCTCAGGCAAGCCCAAATGGTTATCTTTGCTGGAGCAAGCCTTGCTCTTCTACACCAGTCTATCATGCACCAGCAGGAGGTTTTTGTACCTGGTAGATGTCACTGCTTTCCTCCTTCCAAACACAGCTATAGTAATTAGTTTCAGAATTTAGCCTGTTAAGATGATTGAGGGTATAAGGAGTCACTAGAAGGGGAGATTTATAAAAGAAAACTAAAGAAAGAAGAATAGGAAATACCAACTTACTAAAAATAAATCTGAGAACTCTTTTCTTAATTTTGGAATTCAAGCAGGAAAAAAAGAACACTTTTAATTAAATATTGTGATTTTCTCCTATTTTTTTTTTTTTTGCCTATTTTAGTCATTCAACATCTAAACCAGGAAATTGCTCATTTTATAATATATTAAGATACTGTTTATTATAACTAACAGAGTGAAATCTGGATTTAGACTTCAAATACCTCAGGTTGAAGACAGACCAGCCTGTATCTGTCTCCGTGAATTTTTCATGGAAGATATGCATTTTGGTATTGTCTTCTACTGTTTCTGAGCATGTCTATAGGGCACTGGAATCTATTCCTTTCTGTTCTATATTTTTTTCAAGCAAAAATCTGTGACAGAAAGTAACATAGCTTGAAAGTTCTAATTATGTTGCTCTGTACTGAACTAACCCTCAGATCTATAAGACAGGCTGTACTATAAGTTATGCCTATATAATCTTGCAAACCTCAAGACTCTGTATGGGTATTTATAGGTGTAGGAGCATATTATATGCTTATAGGGACAAATTGACAATTTTGCAAAGAAATAAACAGTGGAAAAGGTATACATAGATGTAAAACAATTTTAGGATTAGCAAAGTTTTGTTGATAAGCGTGGCTTAAAACATTCTGAATGTTATTCTCCCTTTCATTCTACCTCAATAATTTGAAGCTGTGTTTGAGAGAAAATAAACAATAAAATATAAAATAATTTTATAGGTTTCACTGTATCACTTCTGAGTTTCTCAGCTCTCTCTGTACATCAGCTGCTCATTTATAGTCCTAAACTTAGAAATAACAAACATAATATATTTAGATACTTTCAAGATAATTCTTACTAAATGCACAAAGCTGCTAAGAAAATTTACCGGCCCAGACCCAAAATTTAATCTCGTAGTTTTACTAAGGAGATGACTGGGTGAAATTTAATGTTAGCTCTTGCCTATGGTGAAATTTACTTTTCCTTGGGTTTGCTGATGGCTGGAACAGCACTCGGAAATGGAATAATATGCAAGAAGGTATCATGGAGCTCTACCACTTGTGGCTCACCAGTAATGCCTAATTGTCACCCACAGACTTTGACCAGTCTGACTTTTGGGCTGGCGGAATTATCTTGAATATTCATCTGCAACATGACTGCACCCACTGCTAGAGATCGGAAGAAGGTGCTGAGAGTATGACAGGTTTCCACTGTACTCAATCATTTTTCACTGTGGATCTTTCCTCCCCAGTCCCATGAAATTTAGCTCTTCTTCACGGTCATGAGGATTAAGTGGCAGATGACTGAATAATATAAAATCTTCTAGCTACTCTTTTCATTCACATTGCAGAATAATGGAAAACATTTAGGAAAACTCTCTGAAGAAGCATAGTAAAGACCAATACAGTAAAAATAAATATCCCATAAGCAAAATATTTCATTGTTACTCTTTGCAGGGTACTTTGCATCAGCCTTTACGCAGCTGTGGCTGTGCAAGATGTGGTTTATCTGCATGGGTCCTCTATCCACAGAACACATCTGGGACAGGCAAAGCAGGTCCAATTACTTTTGATGACTAGCATGGGAGATGTGATGTAGGAGAGAAGCATGGCAAGAGCATCCTGACTCGAGAGAAGGCAAAATATCTTAGCTAAATATAGATTAGATGAAGTCTTGAAGCTGCTCCAACTTTTGAGAAGGGCTGGAGAGCCCTGGCGGGCGCCGAGATGGCTCCGAGAGTGCCTGCTGCTGGTGGTGTGCCATGCAGGTCCCAGGATAAGCATAATCTGACTCTGTGCCGTTCAAATGACTGTAAGCTCGTTCGGTGATACACGATGTGCATTTCTTCCTTTTTCAGTGCTCTTTCCTTGGACAGATATTCAGTTTAAAGAGCTAACGTTTGACCACAGTTTCTTTGGGTAGAAGCTGAGCCAGAGGTTCCTGTGAATATTCATAATAACTAGACTATTACTAATTTGAACTGAGTTTGTTAATTTGGGATCGGAGTGGCACTTCAGTTCAGAAGCAAACATGAGAACTGATCTAGAATTTTATCTGGCATAAGATTGATGAATGGGTAAATTGTGTGTAAGTGTGTAAACACGAAGTTTTTGCTGTCTTTACTTTTATTTAAATTAATGTTGTGCAGCATTTGGTATGAACGACTCATTGGGAAGCTGCAGCTAGGTAAAAGGCAAAAAAAATATAGGCAGACAAGTATAAAGGAATCGGAACTTTAACATACTCTCTTCACTCCAGTATTTCAAAAAATCTCTGAAAGAAGGCTGCTCACATAGATTTACTGACAAAATCAGGAAGTTAAACTTTTTCTCAAGTTAGCTATTGCTTCTTTACAAGAAAGCCTCAGATTTTGCTACTTACGGTTCAGTATGAAGGAAATGTTTATAAGAGATTAATTTCTTAATCAAGGGTTTATATACAATTCTGATTTAGCATTCTTGAAATTTCACCATAGTTAAATTATATTCATCAGTCCGCTTTTTAGCTCCTGTGAAATAACTCTAAGTACAAGAGGCTGTGAATTTGTAAATCTTCAAGAATAAAAAGGACCGCTGAAAAAGATTTGGGCTGTGATTTTCAGTGGTTTATCAACTGGTGTACTAACAGTTGCCTTTCTATTGAAAAGTGAAATGACATATAAAAATTGACCATTTAAACTTCATACTGCCTCAACAGGCCTTATCGCTGTCATCCTTTTAAAACAGAGAGGCTAGGACTAAAATTTTCATAGGTTGGTCAACATTTTTTCTACTCCCATGCTAAGACATTGGAGGCCTGATTTTCAGAAGTACAGAACATCAACTCCAGCATGAATCCGTAGGTCAAGAAGCTGCTCAATGCCCGTGGAAAAATCATGACCTGCAGATGCTTTTCAAATGTGACCTTAGTGATTGCCCAAAGCCAGATTGTGATACATAATTACTGCTGAAATAAGAGTTAGTGACATTGGGGGTTTTTTAAAATGCTATTATGTATTTGTATTGTGCTAAAATTGAAAAACACTATAAAGAGCAGGTCACCTCTGAAAGACATTTTCTTACTTTTGTTCTGGTTTTCCCTTACATTTTTCCTTCTGCAGTAAAAGCATGATGGCACTCAGTTGTGGTGCATGGCATGAGATCCACAGCCAGCAGGAAGACATCTGGCCAGAAATCCAGGTTTTGCAAAGGGACTTGTGTCCCTTTTGACCTTTTGTAGGGTCTGAGCTGATTCAGCAGGGCACTGTGACCTAACACAGCATTTTAGTACACACTTAAAGGGAGCTTAAGAACGTGTTTAAAATCAAATGTGATTTTAAGTGCTTACTCCAGAATTTAGGCCCTGATATACAAATTTTGTTAATGCATAATCTACAAACATCATGAATATATATTTATGTACAGGTAAGGGAAGAAAGGCATTGCAGAATATCCATATCATAGAAAATAAGTGTACTTCTAAGACAAAATCACCCAGATTTTTTTGGCACGAGCGGAAGAGAAAGAACATTTTCTTCAGCAAGCCTCAGCAATCCCAATTGTATTGCAGGGCAGTGGTTAGGTGCAGATCCAAGCTGCGCCCAGGAAAGCATGCAGAATGTGCCACATTCAATGAAACGCATGCCTGAATGTTTTCCCGAATCGGGGCCTCAAGGAGGAAGTTTCCTTCCTCTGCCTTTGAAATGACGGGCAGATTATTCTTTTAAAATTCTTTCCTATCTAGTGTTTAACCACTCTCACTTTCTTCTGAGCTTGCTCACAAAGCCTTTATCTTATTTGTCAATGTTTGATATTAAAATAAAAAAGGTATTAATCTCTGCAGTGACCTTTCTGCTTTATTTCTCCTGGAAAGGGATGCTGCATCTTTTGTAAGTAACTTCAAGGCAAGATACTATGCGACATTCAGACATATGGCTTTTATCCAGTTAATCATTGTGCATTACCTACTTTCATCAATGTTCGGAAACTTAATTCCAGGATTACTCATCCCCCCCAAAACCCAAATAAGAAAATCAGAAGAATAGACCCAAACAATAGAACTTTTATACCAGGATAATTAGAAAAGGAACCTATTACTCAGGATTATAATTACTGACTAACATATTAAATGACCTTTAACATTTACCTTAAGCCCCAGATTTCTAGAAAACCAGAAAGGTTATGAATGCCATATTAGTAATCTTTAATCTTTATTACTGCTGTGGACAGAATTTTAATGATTTTTAAATAGGCAGCGGTCACTAACATATCCCTATTAAAATAAAAAAAATCTCATAAAAAATTAAATGGATTAAGACTTCAAATGTACCATCATCAAAAGTATTATCTAATTATGGAGTTCAGTGAACAGGCCAAGTGAAATGGTTGGTAATATTAGTTACTTACCACATGGGAATGCCCGGGATTTATGCACAAATAGATTCTGCTTCTGTTGCAACATAGTAATTAAGAATTTGTCAGGGAAATTTGACCCTCTAGGGTAGATATTACTTTGTAAAATAAGAATGGCAGAGCACTAGTCTCCTTGCTGCACATAATTTAACTTGATTATTTATACATCAAAGGGAGTCTGCAGTGACTGCAGTATAATATTTAAGTAGAAGGATATTAGAGAAAGAAGCATCTAGTGAAATCTTTTTCCCAAATCTCCGTGAGAAAATAGAGGAAATTTTCATAAAGCATTTCATTTTGCATATAAATTGGTGCCTAGATTGTGCCTGTGAATTTACTGCTGTCAAATTTAATTTTTCTTTAATTCTTCAGGCCCAGATGTGAAAAGCTCTGTGTGCAGGCTGCAATTTTCAATGCTTACAGGTAGCACCCGGATCGATAATGTGTCTTTATGAGAAATTACTGTTAATGTTATTGAGTATGCGTTTTGCTTTATAGGATAATAAGGTAATATGAAATGCCAATTCATTCATTAGGAGAAAGCTAAGTGCTTAAATGAAATGGGTGACAGGTCTGAAAAAAGATGTAGTTGTGGGCAGGAAGTCAAGAATGGATTTTTAATGACCTAATACCAAAAGGTTTTTACCACTTATTTGCATTTGCTTCCTATAAACAATATTAACTTTAAAATAAAAGTGCTCAAATATTTAAATTGCAGTAAGTGATTCCCCTTGAAGAGGCTATTTGGAAATGCTAGGTTTCTGGGAAACTCTGCCTAGCCTTTTTGAAGCCCACAAAATGAACTCATCTGGTATAAAAATTAAAACAGAACTCATTCAAATTGACAGGCATAAAGTGAACATATTGTGGGCATGGCCAAAAGCCAGAGGTTAGTATGTGAAAAATTAAAAAAAATGCTTTAGCTCTTTGTTTTAAGTACAGTGTACTCCCAGCTTGGTAAGGTAAAAACAGGAGGTATTGAAAACAAGACCCAAATGCTTTGTCCAGAGAAAAAATTCCAAACCAAGCCCAGACCCAGTTGTTAGTGTTCAAAAGAAGACTGCAGCTTCCATAGAGTATAATATTGCAAAACGAAAAAAAGAAAAAAAAACATTGTGTGAAAGTTTCTTCACAAAGTAAGAAATTCATTGTTTTCTAGATACATTCAGTGTCTGAAACCACAGCCACATGAAGGAAAGTTAATGGACGTTTCTGTGAGCCCTCGCTCCGTTCTTTCTCCTCCTCACCTGAGTCCTAACTCCCTTTTGTGAGCCTCACAGTTTTCGCTGGGTTGTTTCCCTACGTTTTCTCTGCGCTGGATCCCCCAGGCGCGGACCCGGGGCACAGACTGTGCCGGCCGGCCCTGCCAGCCTGACCCAGCACAGGCTGGAGCCGGGGGGGGTGGTCTTCCTCCTGGGAGAGGACCAGGGCCTTCAGGAGGTGACTGCCTGCTGGTGACTCCTGTGCCTGCAAGCGGGGCTGGCTTTGCTTGGAGCAGTCCTCTCCGTTAGACACGTGGCCCCATTCCCCGCTCCTGCCTGCCACAGAAAGCCTCCACCACCCAAGAAAAGCCTCCTGCAAACTTCTGACTTAAAAATGCCCAGTTTTACCTCATTGATGTCATTTATTAGGACGGAACACATGGCAGGAGAAGGGAGGAATTCGTAAGCCTACGTGGTGAACAGCACCATCCAGGTGCTCCAGTTTTCCTCATTCCCACTGCGAAGCATTATACCAGTTACAGCTAAGTACACATGTAGCTTAATGCTGAAGTTTCCAAAGCTGCTCTTCTTTCTAGAGAGATATAGGTACCTGGCTCCAGTTAAAAATGATGGCATTCTCTTCAATTAGATATCCAAATCCTCCAGAATTCCTCAACAATGGTTTTCCTAAAGTTTTCATTTGTTCTTTTAAGAATTTGACATTTTTGCTCTTCAACAATAAATAAGATACGTTATTTACTATCAGCACCTTAAGTCAGCATTTTGAAAGCAGAAGGGTTTTTTTCTTTCTGCCCCCCCCTCCCCCCTTAAATAGCTAACACTGTAAAAACAAAGGACAGATACCACAGATACCAGAAAAACCTTTAAAGATTTATTTTTATTTCTACTTTAACTTGCAATGGCTGCTTTGCCTAAACTTTTTTTTTTTTTAACTTTTATGTAGGACTCTTTTTCTTTTTTTTTTTCCTTGACCTTCAACATCTCAAACTACAAAGAGAGGACTTTCTCTAACGCTGTTTGAATATACTGTATTTTTCTTTTAAGGAGCCTTCCACTGATTTTTATCCTTCAGGGATCAATGGTTCCTTCAGTTCCATAATCTGACAAGCTATAGTAAAAGCAAAAGGCCCCCACTTCTAGAGCCATAAGTGTTAACGTGAGATGGCAACGGATGTATTTTCACACTGTACTCACAACAGCCTAAGGAGAGCTTTAAAGTATCTTAGCCTAAGTCTCTGTCTTTGGGAGGAATGAGATATGGGAGGAACTTTAGTATTATTGTTAATCTGTATTACAAAAGCACCTAACAGCCTCTGCTGAGTTCAGGGCCCCATTAAAAGCAAGGATGGATAAAACTGGTTCAAATGTATATTCATTTCAGCATAACCTATTCATGCCTTTGCTTTCCGTTAGTCTGACTGTTTTCTGAAAAAAACTCTTGTTAAGTTTGGAAAGGGGGAAAAGGAAAGAAAATAAAAATGCTGATTCACTACTAAATTAAGCACCACTTATTCTCTGCTACAGTTACCTGGAAAAAACAAAATTCATTGCTTTAATGTTAATGTAGTAAGTTGATTTCCAAGGGACTTTTTGATAAAATTCATCTACATATCACCCCATACTTCTTGGAATGACTCCTTCCCCAATGTCTCCCCGTGGTCCCTTGCACAGAGTATCAACACTCCCTTCTACTCCATCACATACTATACGGAAGGTTAACTTTTCTCATTTCTTCAGTACTTCAGTACTGCTTACTTTGTCTCACTGACATCCAAACACCTTGACATGATGCCAACCACTCCTAAAGATTGAGAAACCAGCCAGGCGGTCTGCCTGGAGGAGTATCCCACACAGGGACCACGTAAAGGGAGGACAGATCGGCAAGCTGAGGTGTGGAGGATAAGGAAGCTGCCCTCCAACGCTGGTCCTCCAGCAAGAAGGGCTCAGAAACCTGGTTGGTGAGTCTCTGGGTGGTACTCTCTGAGAGAGAGCAGCCATCAGCAGCAGTAATTTAAGTTCCTAAGTGTGCAACTGAGGGAAGAGGAGCTGGGCCCCTGCTTATGTCTTGCTCTGATACTATCATACTGCCTCTAGAGCATGCTAGCTTCTAAAATCAGAGTGGCAGCAGAGGGATGTTGATAATTTAACAGCCCTTTGATATAGGCAGGTGCTAATGCTGGGATGGTACAACTGAGGTAATGCTGTCACCACTTCAGATTTGTCAGAGCTGATGTTGTAGTAGAAAAAATACTAACTAGGGTTTAGTGTAAAGCAGTTAAATGGGATTCAGAGGGAAGATAATAGCACATATTCACAATGAGTCATATATTTATGTCCATTTTCTCTAGAAAACAACAACATATTGCAACCAGATTGTGACAGGTTTAATTTACATATACACTTCTAAGATCCTGTCTTCAGTACTTGAACGATATGGGCACTCCAGGCACTCCAGTTTCTATTTCTAGCATCAAGGTATATGAAAGCCTTTGGCTGGGAGTGAGTAACAAAGAGCCTCGGCGAAAGTGAAAATTCGTGTGCAAAAATGAAAACATGTGTGACTAGCAGACCCTCTATATTTGCTTAACTTAAGAAAGAATTGCACTACCTCCCAGACTATCCCCTGTGGATATACAGGCACTACTCTTCACTTCTTTGACCTGGCTTACTATGTTATCACTTTTTCAAGAACATCATCCTCTGCTGCAGCCAGGACATTGACATTCCAGCTCACTTCAAGTCTGCTGTCGAGATCTCATGATTTCTCCTTCCCACTGTTATTTTGAATCAAAACATTGCTGAGCTATGGTTTATATGACACATCCAAACAGTTTTGCTCTGAAAAAAATAGTTATCTTCTAGCAATCAAGTAGTCCTACTGAAATAAAGGAAGCTAAAAGACTGAGTCAAAGCCTATTAAACTCCCTGGATATTTACTCCAAAGAGTTTTGGATCAGGCTCTTGACATACTTCATCTTCTATACGTTGTCTAAGGGTCTAACAAAGATATTTACGACCAATTACTAGCAGTAATGATTGCAGAGGTTACTGATGATCTATAGACTGCAGTGGGACAATCGCTGTGATAAGACATTCTTCTATTCGCATTGCAGACATCTGGGTAGTATTGTTACATTGCTACAGTTAAAGTGGTTGTGCAAGTGATTTCTCTTAATAATCTAATAAGTGCTTTGGGATCTTTCTGAATAAATGGATTTCTAGAGCACATGCATTCCTCTTATTATTATTTATCTGCCTGAGTACTGTCACCCAGAAATAGAGATTCTCTCCGTTTATTCGGTTTTGAAATAATATATAATCAGTTCAGCTATAGATCTCAATCATGTAATGGGAAGCAAAGCACTATCTGTTATAATATATTAGCCAAATGTATTCAGACAAATGGATCCAACAGCAGCTTAACACAGACAACAAATTTCTCTGGTCCTTTAAGAATGTAGGGACATGTGAGTTTTTTAATGTTGTTGTCGTTGCTGTTCTTATTAAAAAGCACCTAGTCCCATATACAAAATTCAGGATAGTTCCTCTGTCTCATCTGCACAGGCAGTTACTCGATCTCTTTATATATTCACCTGTTTGGACATTGGATGTAATTTCACATGTTCCTTCCCTAAAATGAGGCCGACATTAAACACATTTTCCCTAAACTATTATTATCTCCTATGTGTTGTTAAATGAAAATAGAGCAGCTAGTTTGAGTATAATTATTCATAATGTGTTGAGAACTGATAGCATCCATCATTCTTCTGTCAGGAGAAAACTTGATTCCTACACCAAAAAGCTTATCAACAAAAGCAAGGAAATTTATGATTGATACTAAAAAGTACAAGCACAACATAACCCCCCAATTATATCTGTAGTGAATTTTGGCTGATATTTGGTTTAATTTTGTAATTTAGGCCGAACAAGTCCCATATGTTAGAGAAATTCAGATTTAGATCGTGACTTTGCAAATCTAGTTTATAGTGGCATTTAAAATATGTGAAGCCTAGGAGTTTCAGAGAGGGGGACAGAAGTCTTTCAAGATAACTACATGTTCAGTGCATGCTGAAAATTCTGAGATAGCAGAGCCTATTTTTCCCTTGTTTTAAAAACCAGAGGTAAGTATGATGCAAATATGCAAATACTCTTGTGTACACTTGTGTGTCTATATCTATTTAACTACTTAGTATTTTATATTCGTGTTGTAAGTCACACAGTGAATTTTTTGTGGGGACTTGCATAGTTCTGGCCACAGAGAAGTCTTCATCAGTGACTTGGACTTGCAAGCACTGCCCCAATGCAGATAAACACGTATAGAGATGAGAAAGCTGCAAGTGTAAAGGGCAACATGGAAAGAAGTTCAGTAAAAAAAAAGACTCTTCAACTCTAGTCTAAGTTTTCAGTAAAGTCCAAGATTTCTCTTCTCTTTTCTGGTTTGGTACTTTAGTGGCCTCAGGAATGCCAAAGGGTGCAAAAAGTGTATTTAATGCCTGTAAACAGCAAGGAATATGACACAACATAAAGCATTAGAAGTACCTGAATGATGTACTGGCAGTTAGTATGGGCGTTCCTTTGAACCTGGGAAAACTACTCGTGTTGATCTTGACTCTACTTCTTTGTACTGGCTATTTGCATGCATACACACAAACAATGTTTATTGGCCTGGTTTCCTGGTAAACTGCTATTCTTAGTGTCTTAAACTGTCTTTCAGCTGAGGACCAGTTGCCCCCCAGTTGGTGCAGCATGACTCACAGTTCGTGTGAGCCCTCTGTGTGCTATTCAGTAGACATTACACAGTGTCACTCACCTTGCTCTGGGTCCCTGGCCTTGACAGCAGTGTCTGCCTGGGTAAACACTCACATCCACATCATCTGGTATTTCTACAGAAAAGAGTGGTCATTATTTTATAGCCTTGTTTTCCTGGTTGAAAATGTATTTATCCAGGTAAAACCAATTCCATCCAAACTAAGGAACCAATTATGAGCCAATGAACAAATGCTAAACAATGGAAAAAACAGTAACAACAATGAGCAAGAAGGTAGAAAAGGGACAGTGGGAAGAAATCCTTGCTTATCCATGGTGCAAAGATGTTTTTAGTGGCTGGCCCTGCTTCCTTACTGAGACTGGATCTGGCGTGTGTTTGTACAGCAGCAAGGAGCAGTGGCGACACACACACAGCTGTGGGTTTCTCACACCCATTTTTTGTGTGTGCGTATTTACTAGGTTACTGCTTTTCTGATGATTAATGAAAGCAAAATGAGTCTCTTTACATGAGACCATACAGACAAATATTAGCAACATCTAACCTATCACAGGAGAAAAGAGAAAAGATTATGTTTGATTACAGAGTTAATCTAAAAAGCCATGAAAGTCTCCTTCACTTCAGGGAGGAAAGAGAGGGAAAGTTCTCATCAGATTCACAGCCTCTGAAGAAGATTGACATCTCTTTCACAAAAGCATGTCTAACTTTTTCTTGTCTAAATACTTACACCTTTTACTCTTGCACTTGATGTAAAAAGCTGAGATTGCCTCCTTTCAAACAACCATCTCATGGAATGAGACCATGTAAAATAACAGGGAGGAAATAGGTGAAGGAAAGACAAAACTTCCACTAAGACAGAAAGTTTGTCTTCTCTTGACACATCTATTTTTGAAAAAAACTTCTCATCTGCCTGAGCTAACCAGTTATTAGCGTCAGTAAACAGTAATTGTTGCCTTACCTACCGGTGAACCAAGAAGTCTGTTAGGCACCCAAGTCCTCCTTCAACCTCCATCTTAACAAAATCTTAGCTACATTAATAATAATGCCTAGGGATTCTGAACTAATTTTCATTCAGTTTTACAAAATTTAAATTCAATATGCAATTTAGTGGGAAGTAAGTTCACAAGACATTGCACAGTTTTGAGTTCACATTTCAATTCAAAGGAGTAAGGAGCTAAAGGTAGGGGGTGAAAAATATATAATGTAGCCAGTCTCTCTTTGGCACAACTAAAGTGTGAGAATTTGAGACAGCTGCTAGTAGTCACAAACGCTTTTGTGAGCAGGCCTTGTGGGGTCTAACTCTTGAACAACCAAGAAAGCACAGGGATCATTTTTGGTGCCATTTGCTCAGTTACATGGGCTAGAAAGAATGGTTTCTTGATGCTGGGAGGTTTTCTATGTATTACTCTGGTGTCTCTCTCTACTTTTGAAACTGGACAGGGCTCAGAAACGTCAATAAAATATAAAATAGATTTTTCTTCCTCCTCCTTAATTCTACACCACTACCCCCCAACACATATCATTCAGGTTTTAGGTGAAGGGTTGAGTCATGTCCCCCTCCATCAACATTTTCGTAGATTTGTTTTCATGCTTCTGCAAACTGTATCTCTTCCCATTGCACAAGAAATCAATCGCAGTGTTGGGAGAGTTGAAAATATGCCACTCCTCAGAAGAAAGAACTGTATGGCTGGAAAGTAATTATACTGAGAAAGCTGTTCTGGGTGGACAAAGCTAACCAGATACTTAAGAGTGTGACAAAATGCTAAATTGATCTGAGCTGTCTAGAGACAGTTTAAAATTTCTTCTTGGGATGTTCTGTTTTAAGACCTTATTACTGTAACTTCTCAGTGACTATATGTCACGATCATGAGTTACTCCATTTCAATGTGTATTTATTTTCTGTTAATGTTATAACTTAGGAAATTCAAAAGGATGGAAAGGGTACTTGGTTCTATCCCTAAATGTCAACCATGTAAGTGCTTTGACTTTTATTTTCTATTTGCTTTGGTCAGTGTAAATTTCTATGGGTTTTGCTGGTTGGGGGAAGGGGATTTGGAGATGTGCAGTTCTTGGTTATTAATATTTGACTTTGTTAGTGCTATCTGTTTACCGTATGGCTTCTGGAAAAAGATAGGAAATATTAGCTGGTGAGTCCTTAAAATGCATGATGTGTGGGCACACTCCTTGTACTTGCACATTCTTCGCACTGCTGCTTCATTTAGCCTGTGAACTACCATTCAGGGTTTTGATATTGGGGTTTTTCCATACTACTTTTCTTTTACTTAATTATTTCACTCTTTTTACTTTTAATAGATTTGGATGGTCAAGTTTGTTTGAGTGAATTCTACATGCTTTATACAGGCTAGTTTTTTGCCATATTTCTGGAATAGAAAATATGAAGGCTGTTTTTAGCCTCCATTTACATTCACAAGGCTGGATCCTGCACATAAATGAGTTTTTATACAAATGCCTGGGATTTTATACAAATCGCATTCCCCTTTTGCTCAGAAAGAGTTACAAGACAGCTGTCTCCTAAAGCAGAAAGGGCTGTTGTTAAGAAATCAATAGTAGGCCAGGCTTAAGATCCTTAGAGGGCCTCCTTTATTTTGGGACTTCTTTTACCAAAGGCTGAGATGGACTCAAAGAAAATATCAAATATCCACTAATATCAAGGGCCTGGTACTCATATTTGGCAGGGTATGAAATTTGTTTCTATAGAAATCATCTTGTTTTGCAGAAAACTGAAGCTGTGTGAAGGCTTTTTGTCTTTTCTTTTCTTTGCCCCAAACCGCACATGAAAACTTTTGGGGGTTGGAGGTGATGGAATATTGTACTGTGAAAAATTAGTTTATGCTCAAATGCCTTTTGCAGTCACGAAATCATTCCTCACCTCTTCTTGTATGAAAAGCCAAGAGTCACAGGAAGCTTCTCCTCTGTTTTTTTTGCTGAGACCATTTATGCTTTCCAAAGCTGGATCCAGGTCCCAACTGATGGAGTAGGACTGTTGCTGCCCAGGCACTGTCCTACAGGGTGTTTTCAAACAAGTCATTTTTCTTGTTTATGTTTATTTTTCCCTCTACAAAATCACAAAAAAAGGAGAGGACGTCGATGTCAGTTAGATTCACTGACATTCCCTGAAATGCTGCTGTGACTTTTATTATTTCATTGCTACTAAGGAGGTTACGCAGCATGCAGCGCGCTGTGTAATTGTGCTGGCAAGCCACTGGGTGTCAGCAGGAATGTAAAAGCAGCAAGGCAGGGACACTGGCTTTCCCCTCTCCGTAAAATACCTCGATTCACACTAAACTTGTAACAACGCTGAAAAGCAAATAGTGGGCAGAACTTCTTCACCCTGGAACATGGATGAGCAAGTGGCCCCTACATAGCTCAGCCTGAAGAACAAAACTCTTTTAGTCCTTCTTCTTCATCATCCACTACCTTTGAGAGCTGATTTTCAGCCAGCTTTTAAAACCAGACTATAAGCTCAACCCGATGCCTCAGCTAGCTAGCAGGATCACTCAAAATTAGAGCAAAATCATCACTGGAATGCATACTGGGGCATAACACAAAGTCTTTTTAGCACATCTGCATTCCAGAGAGTAATGCAGAGTTTGATTATCCTTATCATTAAACTGTACCAAAGTTTTGCACAGCTTTCACCAGATTATTTTATACGCATTTCAATAGCGCCCACAGATCATGCTCTGCTCTATGTAAAACCTGCTCTGTTCAGCTAACTGTTATACCAATACAGGATAATCCTTTGTTAATTTGGACCACAACCCCCATAAACCTCAAGGACTCATCTTTCTTTGGGGTCCCACAAAAAGAGCAAAATAATTTAGGTCCACATGTCTTTTCAAGGTTTGCCTGTCTGCTGTTATTGGTACAATGGTCTGGCTGGTTGTGAGAGACAGAAACTGAGACAGGCACCACACTCCAAATATCAAATTCAAAATAAACTCAGCTGGTTTTGAAACACGAGCATTAATAATAACTTGTAAACATATTATTCTGGGTCCCAGTGTATGTCTTCTGTAAATCAGTAACGGAAACAGTAGGATGAAACAAGGAAGAAGCAGCTGCTGACACTTCTGGTTCTTCTGAAGGAGGAGATGTATACAGCAGGAAAATTTTGGATGATATATTTTCCCCTAGTGACTTCTAGACTCACTACCGCAAGGTAAACACCTGAGGATCAAAATCCTGTGAAATACAGACCGTCTTGAACCTTTGTGGTCTTCAGTGAGAATGGAGAGCACCCAGCTTCTGGCACAATTAGGTGTTTACCCCCATACATGTTCTAAACACATTTCTCTGTAAATAATGCAGGAATGCTGTCACAGTGGACTCAGTTAACAGCTGCTGAGAAAATGCTCTTCCCCTTAAGAGGTACTGCTTTCAAAATGCTGGCAACAAAGTATTAGCTCATGTCTCACTCTGTGGAGTGGCCTGATTTAAATAACTATACTTTATTCATAATGAAGAGGAATGCACTGATTTACTCTCTCTTTTCCCTCTCCTCCACTTTCATTGCCCTTTTAAGGTGCAGAAGGTCATTTTAATTCTACTCAGAATTACTTCTCTAAAAATGTTGGTAATTCTGACAAAAGCATCACACTTTACTGTAAAGGCACCCAGTGAGCAACACTATGAAGGTTACAGGAGAGCACCAGCTATAGCTCTGTTGTTTTCATTTGCATACAAATTGTCAGCCAGAAGCAAACATTTTCTAACACTCTCAGTTATATAAAATCAGCTTTTTGGACTAAATTTTAATTTTATTTTTATCCACAAGAATTTCTAAAGAAATAACTTTTTTTTTTAAAAAGCTGGAGATCTGAACTCACTCAAGGTAATTTCTTCAAATGACAGACATTTTGAAATTGTTTTATAAGTTCTTTGTAATATAGCAGCATTTGAGGACTAGCAATCAGAGATTAAGACCCTATTATGCCAGGTGGTCTACAAATGAAGACAGTCTTTGGGCCAGAATTGCAAAAATGGATTTATGACAAGAAAAAAACCAGACATACGGGAAGACAGCAGGTGGGAAAGTGAGGAAAAAGTATAAGAATGGGGGGGGGGGGGTGTTGCATAACAGACAGTTTGTCACCTGTGCGGAAACTATCAGATGATAAAGTACCACAATGGAGATTTTAGAGGTACTGGAGGAGACTAATGTTTTACTTGGGAGCTTGATAGACACGACTACGAAGCTTCCTCCATTTCTTTCAGCCTGCACAGGAGAAACTATGAGCTGAATTACTTCCACTCCTACCTATGAGCTTTGCTTGTACATTTCTAACAATGAGAAGCAAACATTAGTAGCAAATGATATGAAATAACAGATAGCATAGAACAACCTGAGTTATAACTTACCTGCTTTATCCATCTACAGTATGCCGTTACATTTACTGGAGCTTTGCTTCTCACAAAAGCACTTCTGTGTTCCCCATGAGATAGTGTGAAATGGGATGTGGCTGGCTCCTAAGCCACCTGGCACCCAGTGTGATGATGGACTCCAAAATCACCTGGGCCTGCCGACACTTTTGTTTAGGGGATCAGTAATACCTTGGTTTTATATAAAGCTGCAGGCTGTGGCTCTTGCCAAAGCTGGAAACCAAGAGCTTGTGCCTGGGGGCACAAGTAGACATAAGGGGCTTGTCACAGGAGGCTGGTTATAAGGTTATATGTTGACTTTGTATTGTACAACGTAATGACATTAGGCTACTGCTATTTTTCCCCAATAAAAGTTGGTTACCCATAAAGAAACTAAACAAAACTGTAATGTTATACAAAGGAGTTTTAAAATATTAATCAGTGTTAAGCCTGTGACAAATGAAGGTCGGCAAAGTTTAATGTCATATTGTCTACTTGTAGTGGTAATTCCAATAAAAATACCAGTGAAATACTAATTTAAGTGCTTTTTAAAAGCTTGCAGCATTTTGACATTGTACATTTTATTTTCTTTGCTCTTGGACTGTGAAAGATTAGGCACACCTGCACTAAACAGATAAAAGTTTGCTTGGAGAGATTTTATTGTGGTTATTTTTTCTATTTGTTCTTCCTTCCTTCCAGAATAAAGACTAGGGATGAGATTTTCAGCTGGCATAAATTGGCAGAGCGCTCTGGTTAAGGAACAGAGCAGTGCTCTTCCACAGGCATTCAAAATAAGGCCTAGAAATCTGAGAGCTGCTGAAAACCTGGATCTGTTGGATCCTTTTCAGCAATGTACACATATTTGCACACTATCTCTTTTTCCCACACTTTCAGGTTACCATGTTATTTCAACTTGACTATTGCTGCTATCCAGTTCACCTAATTAATTAATTTCTTTTATGATATTTGTGAAGTTTTCCCCCCTTGCTCCCAACACTCCCAAATACTTTATTTCAGTGTGATATACTGACTTAAATTCTGTATCTATCCAAACAGGCCAGGATGACTTGATTTAAAGAGCAAACTTCTCTTATGTTTGATGGCCTACTGAGCTTAACGGTTGCAAATTTCTCACTCTGTGCAAAATGTGTGTGCATGCATGCATGGGCGTGTCTGCATGTACATAACATCTGGGATCTAATTTACAGAATTCCGTAACCTGAACGTGCTCATTGGCTGACCTTGTGACCATGTTAAAATTTGAAAGTTGGGAGAAACCAGCAGTTAAAATAGACTTGTTATAGATTGCTCTGAAAAGCTTCTTTAACCCAAAGATTGTCAGCTCTGAGCTGAGCCCCAGCAGAGACCTCTTTACAGGCATCACATAATTGGCTGATCAAGTTTTCAAAATCAAAGGGTACCATACACATTTCACTTTGTGGAAGATGCTGCCCTGTAACTTTGAGTAGGATCCATTTAACCAGTGGTAAATGTATCAGTTGGTGACATCTAGATCTGATATAGCCACTTAGACTCCTTTTATATTCACTGGAGTGATTTTAGGATGCAAGGATTGGAAATGTCTAAAATGTGTCAGATGAGTTATGAGCTAAATGTGCCTGTTCCTCTTTATCGGATAGAAAGGTCACTGGGGATGGCTGGCTGAGGTGTAAAAATTTATGCTGCAGCCATCTAAGTCTAGGTGAGGTGAATCTCACACTCACTGTCTTAAATAAACTCATCAAAATAACATTGAACGAGTGTCCTTAACACTGAGCGTGAGCAAATGCAAGGCTCGGAATAGCATCTGTGTTTGCTCAACTTTTCATTTCAAATTGAGCACTCCAGTACATCATCAGTTGAACAGAATAAAAGATTGGCTCTGCATAGGAGTATATTTTGTGGAAACATGCTAGTATACTTGAAAAACACAAATCTTAACTGACGAAATGAAAAAAAAAAATCCTCGATGCATTCAGGTTACTATTATTCTTAAGACATCATATGAAATGAAGAGGCCTTTTTTGTAGGTATTAGAGGGACTGGAAGGAAACAGATCCACTGTATCCACGATGTGCCAACAAACTGTATGGGCCTATCCTTTAAATCTCATTCAAACAGCCCAGGAGAGAGGTCCTGTGGAGCTATGAACAGACGCAGGATGAAGTACCCAATTGCAAGGCAAAAGCATCTCTGAGTGGTGTGGACCCCATTCTCTGCCCTGGGCATTTCTACGTACATCAAGCAGAAGCTGCTTCAAAATCAGAAAAGCTGCAGTCCTGCAAGCTACTGTGCAAGGAATAATAGAAATTCAGATCTTTTGACTGGGACACAACTCTCCAAGAGTGCTATCGGTACGCAAACATCAGCACGTGAAAAGCATTACACAAATACCTGGCTCACAGAGTGAGAAGGCATGTTATCTGACTCTGAAGTGAATTCCTAGCTATGAAGATGTAAAGGGAGAGGGGAGGAGAAGGTCACTATGTAGTAGAAGACAAACATATCTGACGCATGCAATCAAGCAGGGTCTGTAAATTAATTTTCAGCTCTAAAAATTGACTATCTCCTGGGGAAATTCTATTATCGAAAAACAAGATATATTCCAATTAGGAGAGAGGTCATATAGAGGGCAGGATAGAAAAGAGAAAAGGAAGACGACAAAAAAACCCACTTTACATATTAGAGCTCTAAAGGTATGACCGTCACTAAATGGGACAAAGGGGAGGAGGCTCTTAGGAACCTTAATTTGGAATGCCCTTGATTTCTGTCATTTTAAGTTAAAGCCTGCATATTTTAACACAGTGGTGCCTTACAGGATTCTGGCACATTGTGTGTACTGCTACCTGCTGTGGATCTGGACCTTGGATCACTGCTCTGTCTCTCAGCATGACACGAAACACTAAGGGATACATTTTCAAAGCAGTAAGTGGGGATTTCACTGCGTGATTCCCACTGAAGTCAATGTAAGATATGTAGCTGAAGCCCTGTGGAATGATTTAATATTTCCCATATCACTTCTTAGAATTGCCCAAAACATTTCTGGTATATAATGGGGTACTAGAATTTCCAGGGACCTCTATTCGATTTCAGAGCCTTTACCTTGTAAATTTGGGGCTTTGATATGTTTTCAGAAGTAAACAAATATTGTTACCATCGGTCTTCTGTAGGTGTTGTCAGCTGATCATCTCATGATGAAATCCACTAATTGTTAGTGGAGACAACAGATACTCATAGAATGCTTCACTGTTTTGCTTCAGTAAAACTATACAAACATTGCACATTTTGGTACCACCTTGCCTGTCTAGTTTGTTTTATATGATTTTGTAGTATTTTGGATCACAGAATGGTACTCAAAATTCTGTGCTAACCTGAGTTTTGCTAAACTTCTGCAAAGAGGAATTATTATTTTTCAAGCAGCCTTGTCCCCTCGCACCAAATGCATATTTTTGGGATTTTTAGAACTGAATGATTTTTTTCTTTTCCCATGGAAAATCAGATCTTCTGAAATAGAATAAATAAATTTTATTTTTCAGAGAAAAAAAAATTAAAATGCAGTCCATCAGCTAAGTGGGAAACTGACATCAGCTTTTAGGAAAGGTAAAAATATTGAGCAGGTAAGGGCAAGGCAGGAGGCTGAGGGTTTGTATAGGCAGGAAAAATAATTTTATTATGTTTCACTGATGCAAAGTTAAAGATGTTAATGTGCTCAGATAAAGAGAACTAGAGGATCATTGTAGCAGACTCTGGAGACAGCTGGTACATGGAGTGAACGTTAATGTAAACCATCATTTTTATACAGAAAATAATAAAATTATTACCTATATATATTGAATACAGGTAACGTGCTGAGTGATATGAGCAGCTACCTTCCCATAGATTTGAACGCAAGAACAATATAGCTTTTAGACAGAACTGGGAAGACATTCCTACCAATACCATACTGTAGACAAGGTAGTGGCTAACAGTAAGACTGACATAGGTTGTTCTGAGAAGGAATGCTTTAAATTGGCTTAATTTCATGCTTTCACTGGTGAACCTGACATTAAAAGGAGCAAAATGGTAGCAAAGTTTGATGACAAATTTGGGAGACACGAGTAGTATGGAGCAAGACTAGAAACACATCTACCAAAAAAATGAGCAAGTAAGTAGAAGTACAAGGTTTTTAGAAGCCAAAACAAACAATTGCTCTGTACGGTCTGTATTGAACAAGAGAAGGAAGAGTGACTGTGAATCACAAATGTGATGCAGCAACAAGACAGGGAAATATAGACATAGGATATAACAGACATTTGAGCTGGAGAAGTGATTAATGATACCGTACAAGTGTACAACACCTAATGAGACCTGAAATGCTGTATACAATTCAGTTCATTCTCGTACAAGAAATATGAATGCAAATTGGAACTGATATAGCAAAGTACTAGTAGGTTGGTCAGGAGAACAGAGACCCTACTTCACAAGAGAAAATTAAAAATACTCTAAGAAGCTGTGTTTCTGCGCTCTAAGCTGCTCTGTAGCAGCCATAACTTAATACAGTGCTGGAAGTAAGCTAACACGGCCTTCCACAAGGGTGGGTACATTAGGCTGAGTACTACACCACTATAGTTGGATACTTATTAGTTAGCTTGACGTGTGTGAACACAAGTTCCCCAAAATCTTGAACTTGACTTGTCTAACACAGTGGTTAAAGGGTTTGAATATTTTTATAGATATAGTGAAAGGATGAATACCAAAGAGCTAGATGAGCTGAAGTTCTTAAGTTTCAGAGTATTCTGGCAAGAGGAAAAAAAAAAGGTCACTAACTGCCCCTGGAAAAACTTTGGCTGAAAAATTACAAGAATCTTTCTAACCACTGGTGGGAGTTGTTGAAGCACTTTCCAGTAAAACTAGTGGAGAACAATTAACTAATTTTATGATGAAGTTTGAAAGGTTCAAGAAATGGAGTATCTAATCCCGAATGACTGTGGGATACCTCTGAAAAAGACGTTATAGACATATCCCTGGCGAACAAGGCAGCCATACACAGTCCTACACAATTGTGAGAAAACGAAACCATTTTTCTCCAATTTAAATAAATTTTATTTTATATTACCCTTACCTTTTGCTAAAAACAATCAAACAAACAAACAATGAAAAGTAAAAGCCATTTTTAGTTATATTTCTTAAATCAAAATGACTGGTGGAAAGTTTGTTTTCGGCAAATCAGAATTTGAACAATGGAAGATATTCCACCAGAGAGTGTTGACAAGCTCTAGTTTCCTGGCTCTAGCTGTAATGCTAATTCTTACAGCTATTTTGAAATAAATATGCTGAAAGGAGTAATAGGAAAAAAGCCACAGTGTGCAGCAGACGCTAAGTCTACCCCTTGCAGTCTCCGCAGCAAAGAAAAATCTTGTAAGTAGGGTCAATTCTTACATGTTGCAATTGCAAAACAGCCTGTTACCCTTATTCAGCGAAGGAAGGAATGATCCCTGATCAAAACATGGGATAAGGGTCAGATTCAGTGGCAGCAGAAGGCGGAAACCTAGTCACTCTTCTCTGTATCTGGCTGGCAGGACCTGTCCCAGTACTCATTCTCTGAGCACGCCTGCTAGATTGGCTCCATTCTTCTGTTAAATGGGTTCACTGATTAGAGTATTCATATGGGAAATGTGGGTTCAATTCTTTTCTTTCTCTGAGCATAAACAAACCTGCATCTTCCAGGGGAAAACTCCAACCATTATGCTAACAGGTATTCGGGAATGATGATCTCTCTCAGTCCTTCTTGTTGAAGCTTTGTATGGAATAATAAACATACATTAGGCCACAGAGGAAAACTATGTGTGAGCAAGACTTCATAGCCAATGGTTAGCAGACTTTCACAAGTCTACGTGCAACTATGCGTGTGTATAGATTTGTAGACATACTGTTGTATTTAATGGAGCAGTGAGTAGCCCTCAGGTTTCTCTGCTTCCCAATAGCTTCTGTTGCCAGCAGAGAAGAGAGCCATGCTAGTCTTTGCTTTTTTTCCACCCTGTTTCTGTTACTTTTAGTTCTTATATGCAACATGCAGAGCAGGATGGATGGACCACTGAGAGATCCACCCAGGAACATGCTTTTGGCTGGCAGGTTCATAGAGAGTTGCAAATTCAAAACCTCTTTGACAAAGCCAGAATACAAATCCAGATCTTCCACTGGCTAGGTTAAGTTCTCTGGGCATTTATCAATGTGATAGCAACAAAGGGGTAGAAGTGGCTTTTCCTTCAACATGTGTTGTGAGATGAGGTGGTCACTGGTATCAAACTTAAGAAGACTCGGTTGGAAAAGACATGGAAAAGGACCAGGTTTTAAGTCACTTCTGTGTCCATGGCAGTTTGTAGAGGCTAGTTTGGATGACCAAGGTTTATTTACACTTATATATACTTTCCTGGACTCAAGTTTTAGGACCCCATTGTCCTCATTTTAAGCACCTTGCAGTCCAGTTCAGGTTGTACATCCTTCTGGTAGGAGGCATTTGAGACTGGGGGTGCTGGAGACAACCAGCATTGTGATCTTTTGTGAATTTAGCCCTAAATGAGTGCTGTAGATCTAGTCCTGGGCATGTATACCCTTTTGAAAATGTTGTTCTAAGAGACTGAATAATAACTCAGTAGTTATCAGTTAATTACTAAAAATGGCAAAGCAGATGAAGAAGTACTCACACAAAGGTAATGTATTCATCTCAACAGCTACATTTGCCTGATAATGCAGTTCTAAATTATTTATTTACGCTTATATTTGCACTGCAGAGTATTAATAAATGTTGTGAAGTATTTTTTTTTTATAAAGAATCAATCTTACTATATTTTGTAAAAGTCAGGAATTTACAATAATGTGAGACCTTACAAAATATTGTATCTGCTATTAAATATTTTCTGAGAAATGGTGACGAAACCATTGTTTTTTATGTCAGTTTTATGGAATATGTGGATAGGTAAAATGCAACTTAGTGAGCTTTTACTGTATTGCTTACTGATTCCAGGCATATAATTTACAGGATCGGAGGATAGATTTGCATACATTTGTCTTATTACATAAACCAAACAGAGATTTCTTGTAGATATCAAACAAAACCTGTTTGAAATATATTCCTATGGCTGCCAAAAGGGGGTTTGTAATGTGTTGCTAGATTACACTTGTCAGTGGTAAACAAAATTCAAGAAAACCCCAACAAATGTGCAGAAAAGAAATTTGAAGGTGCGCTCTCTTGGTAACAATTACATTTTACTGTTTTGTGAACTTGTTGGTAGAAATTTTCTAAGCAGCCAGTTCAGGGAGACCTGCGCTGATGATCCTCTCTGACTTGCACTATGACCAAACACTTTAACAAATCAGGATAGATGGCCCAAGATGTGAACTTGTCAACGGAAAGAAAATGCAGGAGGACAGTGCATGTCTGCTGTACAATACTGCAGGAAGAATATTTGACAATGGGCAGAGTATCTTTTTCCCCCTCAGCTTTGTAAGGCATAGCTGTAGGCCATCTCTCCATGACATATTACCTTCTGGCATAGAGACAATAACATGTAAGGTTTCAAAGAGACATCATGATTTCATTCACTGAATTTAAAGAAGGGGAAAGACAAAAACTCGCAGGCTGAAAAGTGGAAAACCTAACAGGTATTTTTAACAGTGATGGCGGGATTGTTTTTATGCATTGAAGTAAGAAGCTGGAGCTACCCACAAATCACACCACTTCAAGAAACATGGCGTTTGTCACAGCTGATCAGACAGCTACTCTAACTCCTGCCTCCAGCTGTGGCCAGTACCTGATGCTGTCAGGGGGGTGGGGAAGCCCCATAATACATTTAAGTCAACTGAATGGAGGGAAACAATCGAACCTGACTATTACAGCCCAGAGCATGAGGCTAGAATTCCCTTACCTGTGCTGCCAGAGTTACATCAGCTGAGTGCAGTATGACATTTTTTGCACATTCAACCCTTCCTGTTGAAGTCAGTGGGAATGTTGAGTGCACATGAACTGCAATGATCATAAAATTAGTCAGACTTATTAAAAATCCACTCACAGCATTTAAAACTCCATGACCATCTGTTGAAATACATTCCACAGGCCAACTAGGGAAAACTGAATTTAAAAAACCCAAAATCAAACCAAACACCACTACCAGCAAAAATCCAATCCTTGCTGATTCCAGTTGGGCAACTGAAGTTTTTAAGCTTCCCACAACTGCAGGAGGTACAAATGGCAAGCAGGATGAAAGAGTACAGAGCAGGAGACAGAGGAGAGCCTGATGGCCTAAGTTGCAGTTTGAAGAATGTTTCTTTCAGGAACAGGTCAACACAAATAGCCTCTGAGACACCCTGCCTCCCACCATTACCACATGCTGTCCCTCTTAAATGCTCATGCAACTGTTTGGGGTTGTTTGTGAGTTATTTATAACCTAATGAGTTCCCTGACCCAGTTCAGAAGTAGCCCCACAAACACACAGCAGAAGGGAAAGCGTGGGGATGGGATTAAATGCCTGAGGGCCTGTGAGGTTTTTGTGACCTTGATCTCTGTGAGCATTTTAAGAATTTAGACCCTTATAGTGCTTTTGAATTGTCAAAATGTAGTTGAGACTATGCATTTATTTTTGGTTGTTTAGCAAACAACTGTGCGGACAAAGAGTAGCATATGCTGTGCTCCCACACTGCTTGTTAGGAAGCCCTGCTATGCTGCTTCTGTATAGTGTGACCAGTCAGCTTCAGTATGGAGTGTCAGATGGTACCATGTCTCTTTCCTTGATGGAAATGTCAATCACCTTTTCTGTTAGTATATTGGTTGTTCCATTTATTATGTAGAATTATTTGAATAAATTTCTTTTGTAAATAAAGTTTTTATAAAATATAGAACAAAAAGGACTTACCTGTGTGGCTGTGAGAAGCTAGCTCTATGAATGTATTACCAGTTGTGTTAGCATCTGGATACTTTTGTTTCCTGAGGAGATTCCTGTAAAAGAAATGTGCTCGTGACCTGAAGGCTCCTATATGAAGCAATACAAGGGATCACAACCACCATAGGAGTGAATTGATTATCTTTGTACATAAGAATAATTTTTTGCTCTCCTTATGACAGTCTCTAAGCTCTGTCAGCACAGAGTACAGAAATTTCCTCTAGAACAATCTACAGGTGCTATTACACATTAAAACATGGTAGATGGCATCTTAGAAATTTTTATGCCCCAAAGCTCCGCTTCCTAAGCATGTGAAAATCTCTAATTAAAATATTTATCCTTACAGCACCTATATAAGCCAGAAATGTACAGTTATGGCTGTAATACAGATGGGGAACCAAGATAGGTAAGACTAGCTCCAAGGAAAACGTTTTTTCTGCCTACTTAGAAAGCAAATGCTCGAGTTCACAAATCCTCTGTATATTCCAGTTTGGTGCATGAGAAACTGTAGGAAGCTGTGTTTTGACTAATATCTTTATTAACTGGACTAATTTTTACTTAGGCTATTGAAGTCCTGCTATTGACCAAAACAAGGATGTCTCATCTTGGCCGAACTGAATATCTTATCTCAGGTGAGGGTCCCCTATCAAGTAAATCCACTGAGGACCACGAATCAGTAGTTCAGAAAACCTGTGGAACCTCTTCCATTCAGCATGTGCCAAGATTGCAATTCAAACCCACATCACCAACACACACTACAAGATGTAATGTAAATATGTCATGGTCATGCACTTTGGGAACTGTAGTTCTCCTACCTTGTGCTCCCAGGCTACTCAGAGGTGAGTCCATGGGAGGTCTCCGGTACTGCCAGGTTCTGGGCACTCTGCTCCTGCTGAGGGTCAAACCCTAGAGGCATGGGAGGTACCTCAGTTTTAATCTTCACTCCCAGCAATCTTCTCTCTTTTTTCAAGTGATTATTTTGTGCAAAATGCATAAACACTCACTAGAATGAATTAAGCATTCCTCAATCTATTAAATAGTATAGAAAAAAAACCTATAAAAATTAAATTGTGATTCTGTTCATGAAAAAAGCTAAAGATATATGATACCTCTTTATGCCACAGATATTTTCACAGTGTGATAAGGATCATACCACCATAAACTAGTGAGAAAAATACACTTTCATGCAGATAAAATGGTGACAAACTCACTTATATGTTCTTCAGAAAGTTTTTGTTTGTTTGTTTGTACTTTTATGGTATTCTTAAATATTTATGGAAACTTACCACATTTGTAGAAATTTCCATTCTAGGAACATAACTGTTATTGCAGTCTATGACTGAAAGAAGTAACTTTCAAAAAGCTAAGCAGGACATGATGAAAACTCAAGTTCTAGCTGTTCCTGCCAGGAATAGAGAATTAAAGCACAGAATAGATGTCTTCTGTGAAGGGGAATACCTCAGGTGGAAGAATTCATTTTTGTTGCATTCTAAAGGGGAGTAAAACATTTTCATAAGATTCTTATTGCAGTCATTTAAAATATTAATAATTCCACTTTAAGATGAATGTATTTTTCTCAATTATATTGTTTTTCCTGTGGGAAATTATGTTTTCAACTAGAGGAATCTCTGAGCATTATTTTTTCTTTGTATCCAAAGTACTGGTTTTCTTACCACCTAAAAATACTGATCGCTATCACAGTGCTTCAAGGAAACTATAGTCCATGTCATGTTTTCCATCATTCAGAAGACTGGTCACTGTCTTTTCCCATAACATGTAACAATATGGAATTCCTATTAAGATGTGTTCCCTAAGCAGGGAGCTGAGATATTACAGCAAATATTGTCTGAAAAGGAAGTTGGACTCTCAATAAGAAGTGTTGGAAAGGAATTCTACTGTGAGGAACTCCAGTGGCATTTCTAAATCAAAATATTCTGACCTTAGCCAAAATGTTTCTATTTTCATTATTTAAAAACAAAGAAAACCAACAAAACCTTTTTGGAGAAGTGTTAACAATGAGTATGTTATTATTTTCACCAATCTTTTCTATCAAAAAATAATTCGACCAACTCTCCATGTACTTGAAAACCAATAGAAAGATCAGTGTTCAGGTTCCTTCTAAATCTATGCATATTAATACATCCAATTCAAAATTCCTCTGGCTGAAAAAGGTGATAAGAAATAGGTGAGTGAATATACTAAAGTAATGGAAATAGATATTTCATCTGAAGTAAAATTTAAACATTGTGTGGGATTGTTAAGTAACAAGACAGAAAGGACTGAGGCTTTTTTTCAACTGCAGAAAATGAGCTTTGCAGGTTTCCCAAGGTCAAATTAGCTATTGAATAAAATGTTCTTCATTGAAGTGGGAGAGCAGATTATTGCAAGACTGATATTTCTGCAAATGAGGCACTTTGATGGCACCATTGTTATGAAATGTTGTGATGCTCATGCAAGTCCTTGCTTAACCCTACCAGTCCTCTCTCTGAAGAGACAGTGCTGCAGCCAAAGTGCTGAATTAGTACAAGGAGGGCTCCACTCATTACATCCACAATGTAAAATGTGAGAGAACTTCTTAGGGACAGTCATACTGAACTTCAGCACACAGCTTAAACAGTGTTTTAAATAAGGCAACAGCTACACCCTCAAGAAAATACCTCTGTGCTCTCAAGCAATTATTGACATCTACACAGGGCATGAGGACAACTTTTATCAAAATGCAGCAGGGATGTAGCCCAGGGATTCTGTAAATAGACAGTAAGCCTACAAAAGCAATTGAAGTAGGTTTTTAGGAGGGCTTGACAGATTGCAGTCTGGTGGCACTACTGTTACTTTCTCAGTGGCAAGCTGGCTTCATCTGATTAACAACAAAGGGATGGAACAGCACAAAACCAACACTGAAATATGGCTTAGAAGCCATGGAGCATTATGAGGTTTCTTTGTTTTTCCAGGGAAAAAAAGAAAGAAAAAAACTCTACAGACTTAATTAAATGAAACACAACCTCATAGTTCACCCTTACATCTGTAGGGAGAGCTAGCTAAGATCAGCAGCTTAGACTCTGCTGCATGTTAAGCAATATCAACAGAATGGCTTCCACTCCAGTAAGGTCTATCCACACAAAACTGTGAAAGAAGTCATGCCATCAATTGTTTATGCCATATAAGGAAACCTGAAGTATAAGTGTCATGGCAAGCAGCCTAATTTGGCACAGGAAACCTTTCTACTAACAGGGGAGAGGCTGTGCAGTGTTAAGAACAGCATTTGAGTCTGTCAGACTAGCAATTAAAAGAAAAAAACTCTTCATTTATAGACTGGAAAGGTTTTACAAAGAATAACTAAAAAATGTTAAGCCTGGTGCTGTGTTAATAGAATCAGATTTTAAAGTAGAATACTTAATATAAGTTGCATGCATCACTCAGGAAATACATGATACTCCCAAGTATGTGAAATGGGAAAAATTACAAGACCATCTGCATATGCATCTTAGTTATCTGAAGAGTCAAGTCCGAACCTGCTTCAGTGAAACAAACTGAAGTTCTGTCATTAAATTCAATGAGTGTAAATGTAACTCTTTTAGGTCTGTCGTGATTTAACCCCAGCCAGCAACTAAGCACCATGTAGCCGCTCACTCACTGCCCCCCACCCAGTGGGATGGGGGAGAGAATAACAAAAAAAAAAAAAAAGTAAAACTTGCGGGTTGAGATAAAGACAGTTTAGTAGGACAGAAAGTAAGAAAATAATAATGATAATAATAACAACAATAATAAGAATTATAATATGACAATAATAACAATAATAAAATAATTGGAATATACAAAACAAGTGATGCACAATGCAATTGCTCACCATTCACTGACCAATGCCCAGTTAGTTCCCAAGCAGCGATCCCCACCCCGAGCCAACTACCCCCAGTTTATATACTGTCCATGACATCCCATGATCTGGAACACCCCTTTGGCCAGTCTGGGTCAGCTGCCCTGGCTGTGTCCCCTCCCAACTTCTCGTGCTTCTCCAGCCTTCTTGCTGGCTGGGCATGAGAAGCTGAAAAATCCTTGGCTTAGTGTAAACACTACTTAATAACTGAAAACTTCAGTGTGTTATCAACATTCTTCTCATACTGAACACAAAACATAATGCTATACCAGCTACTAGAAGGAAAAATTAACTCTATCCCAGGACAAGGTCTTACAGTCTACCTCTATATTTTAACAGATATAAATTCACACTATCCACTAGTTAGAAATCACCTTTTCTCTTGTATAGATTTACTATCTGATGGTCATCAACTTCATATAGATGAAAACCAATGACCTAGAAGCAGAATAGCTTTACCAGTTTAATATTTCCTCAGGCTACTTGCAATAGCTACTAAAGTAAAAAACAAACAGAAAACAAGAAATACAAGATCAAGAAACTGATTAAACAGGGCAATATGTTTGTGTTTAAGCAGGCTCAGCAACCTCCTAGGAATAACTAAGTAGATTCTCCCTTTGGGAAAAGTGGAGAACACAGCCAATTCATGACAAGAGCCACAGGAGAGGGAGGGAGTTGAAATATCAAATGTAGGAGCACTGATAAAGTTTTAAAGGGCCATAAAAACATCAAGATGCTAAGGTGCTAATAGTATTATTAATAATCCCCAGGTTAAAAATTAATGGTTAACGTAATCATCAAAACAAAGTTCCATGCAATGTGTGGAAGGTGGCTTAAAAGCAAGTCTTCAGGTATGTGAATGGAACATTTCTAAATTGAGCAAGATTTGGGCACAGTGCTTATATTAGCTAAAAAAAAATCCTTAACTGGAAGGCCTTAAACTTGCAGCACATAGCCACTGCCTTATATACATATTTGTCTTTGAAAAATATTGCATATATCCACTGAGAGGAGAGTATTCCCTCTGATCTGCATAAAGTAGAACAGACTGGGAGGTATGTCAAAATGAAGAAGAAGGTACACTGGTAGTCATGGAACAAATTCAGATGGTGCTGCTGGCCATGGATTTCTAAAAAAGGGAAAGAAAGAACCATGGAGTAAAACATTAATACACTAAACAATTTCCCAGTCTTCAAATCAAATTCAGAAAATGGAATCTCTTACACAAACCAATCACACCAGCAGCAACAATAAAAAAATTAGACAAGCTCTGGCACATGCGGGAGGATTGTCTGTTCCTCTTTTGTTACAACTCTGGTCAGTCAAACATAGAGACAACTCAGACAGAAAAATAGACAGAAAACAAACAAAAAAATCCATTTCTGAAATCGACCTTCTCAGAAATGGAAAAGTGGCTCTAAAGAAGATGTTGATTTTTGTTTGCATAATGTTAAAGGTGATTTTCAGGGGGGTTTAGCTTGAATTTAAGGCAAAATTGTTGATTTATCTTTTTTTTTCATGTAATTAAAGCTTTGTTTCCAGTAAAAATCTTGACATCTATTTCAATAAAAATGACAGATTTCACAACAAGAATTTTGGGAAAGATGGGAATTTTGTATGTAAATATATTCATTTTGGAAAAAGGTTCAGACTGATTATTTTGCGATAAGTCCATGGAATTTTTTACTGCTTTTATTTTATTGGAAGAACTCCAGACTGTTTCAAAATTTGGGCCTATGTTTGCATTTTTTTAAATTCAAGACAGCTGTCAGTTTTCATATTAAAACCCCCCACCCCCTCTACTGAGAATTTAACAGTATTTTAGAGCATTGTGAAAGAATGAAAACATGCAAAATGTTTGTTCAGACACTCCATACTTTCTCCTTGTATCTTCTGTGATATAAATTTAAATTGTCCAAATTTTTATGCTTTTGTGCTTGCTGTTTTGGTTAAAACCTTGCCATTATTGAAACAGCTAAAACTTCTGGTGAAGTCACTGGGAACTTTGCTTCAATGCCCTGAAGAATCAAATTTTTATGATGTTACTGAAGGAAAAAGAAACCCAAAACAGTTTATCATGAGGATAAAAAGAAAAAAATAACTTTTGGTTCATAAATCTCTACAATATTTACAGTAAAATGAAAATCAATGTAAAACTGAAATAAAGTGTAAAATTGATATTAACAGAATTAGAAAGAAATACCATTCTGCACTGGCATACAGTCAGTCACATAAGAAAGCATAGTATCTAAGATGTATTCAGGTCTATGTTAGAGTGGTTACTTATGAAAATAATTCTTGTATAGTACTGGTTCTCTAGTTAATCTATCACATTGCATAACCATTTGTAGCACTGCAAGATTAATACAACATACCCAGACTCAGGTTTGGTACTGCTGTACACCCATCTTGCATACACACAGCAAACAAAAATATGAATGCAAAACCATACAGAAATAAGTCCATTTTTATCCCTTACAACTTCATGAATGAGTAACTGAATTTCTAGCAAACTCATGCAAAATACATACTGAAGAACATGGAGCTGGGCTTTCATTCCTTTTTGAATTTTATTTTATTTTTTTTTAATTTCCAAAAGGCAATGTTATAGTTCTCTGTTTCTGGAAAGAATTTCACCTTTTTTTTGACTGTGGAAAAGGGAAAGAAAAACATTTTCCAAATCCACACCATATTATGTAAATGAGACTGAGCTTCCTGACCAACTCTCACCTCTGCCCAGACATGGCTGGTCTCCACAGACAGTTCTCCGGTGTCCAGGCCAACCACAAAGAGGCCTTATTACTATGGCTCTGTGACTTCCCCTCTTTCTCTCTTCCAACCATTCTCCCTGTCACCTGGTTTTACCTATTCAACACGACTGGTATCACAGAGAAAGGGCAATACCAGCTCCAAATCCCAACATAGCAGAGACACACACCTTTCATTACACCCACTTTTGCCACCTTTCAGCACCCTGTGCTAGGGACCTCTGAAACAACTTCTGAAGGGCTTCATCTGATGATGGTTTGCAGGGCAGTGAGGACTTTCCTATGTACATCAAAGAGTCTAAATAATGGAGACACATTGTTGTGTGCAGAGAATTTGCCAAAAGGAAAATGGGAGGGATAGACAGATAAAAGGTAGATAAACAATCTCTTCTGATTTGTGAGCGTGTAAGGATGACAGTTCTTTACACATGAATGTGATGTTTAAGTTATCCTAACAAAATGAAGTCCCTGATCTGGTAAAGATTTAAGCACATATGTAGCTTGACACACATGAGCAGTCCTTTGGGATACCAGCCTGTTAACATTCAACAAATGAAGCTCTTGCAGAGTAAGTCATCTGCAATATATTCAAACCAAACTGAGAAATCTGAAAAAGGAAACAGCTGAGATATGAATATTTAAAACTTTGCTGCAGCAGTGGACATGTGTAATAACTTTTCAAAGAGATTTTCAGAGGATTTTTTTTAATACTGTACACACAGCACTTGTCCTAAATACATATTTACATGATGGACTGGAAAAGCTCTTTTAGAAACTGTTCTGGTCTTCTGGGTAAATAATATTCCTTTAAAAAAATTATGAATACATACTTAACTGATAAACTAGAATGACTCTATTAGGCATATCATAAACAATTTTTTTAACTGTCTAGTGAATATGTTTACTGTAGCACAGAAAAGGATCCAGTTTATTTAACCTTCTGTAATTTTCGACTGCAGTTCTTTTGCAGTTTTAAGCCCCCTCCCAAAACAAAAATAAAAAATTGTCCTCTCTCCCCTCTTTTCAGTACTGTCTAGTATGAAGCTTAGTAGAGGTAACTGAAGGAAAACAAGAATTTTTCTGTGAACAGTATTGTTGAAGTAGTGTGTTCCATACCATACATCAATCATTTTTGGCTCCTTGACATATGATGTTTAAAAAACTTGTCATTTCTGTCAATGATATGGGTGCACTGGGGAGTTAGAAAAAGAGGTTGGAATAGTTTTTCCTTCTACCCCAAAATAGAAAATATAAAATCCCAGCTGATCCCAAAGAACCTAGTTAAGAATGGAACTCATCTGTATGAAGATCCACAACTTAGCGCCAAGACAGTGTTGGTTAAGCCATTTATATTCAACAGAAGAAAGACAGTTTTGCCTTTGTCCACTAAGAAAATATTTAAATAAACAGATTAGTAAAAATGGTGACCATTCATAGGAAAAAAAACCCAGTGAACTAACCATTCTGCCTGATTTACTTACTCAGTTTTGCTCAATGTCTGCACTGTTTGTGATGTGTAAAGAACATGTCAAGCTGGTACAGATATCCACCTTATCAGTAAGCATATTTGGGCATCATTCTTCCATGACTATTAACTACTTTTAATGCAACTTTACAAATTATCTGTTTAGGTAGAGTTTAAAGCTAAACTTTGTTCACTTACAACCATACACAGGAATATAGCGTTAAAAATACTACCAATCTTAATAACATGAAATAGAAATAGAAGTTATGGAGAAGGGAAAAAAAAAAAAGTTCTCCTCTGTAGGACAAATTTCCAAAAGGGATTTGAGACAGATAATCATGCGATGAAGATTTTTAATGGCACCACATTTCTAACAGAGTCCCAACTCCTTTTAAACACCTACAAGAGAGCTAAGATTTTCAAAATGCTCCTTAACCAAAAGATCCCATAATGATATTTCATAGCCATATTTTCAAAACCACTCAACATTCAAAGTGCTTTTGGAAATCTGGCCCCAGCTGTGAGCAGTGACCTCTCCTGAAAATCTGTAGGGATCTGGCATGAAGGCATATGGAACATTGCATTTAGTTGCGGGAATCTTAATTACCAAAAACATATTGACAAATTAGAGAGAGTTCAGAGAAGAGAAACGAAAATGGTCAGGGGACCAGCAGAATTTACATATGAGGGAAGATAAAAAGAGCTATATATGTATGGCTCAGCTATGAGATAATAAGAGAGGATATATGTTAAGACTCTACAAGAGTTCCTAATCTTGTGTGGAGAATGGGGAGGAACAAATTAAATGGGATATGAGGTTATAAGTAGAACTGCAAGCGAAGAAGAAAAAAAATAATCAACTGGGTCTTCAAAAGAGCATGCTGGCAGGGAGGTCAGTTAGGCTGTGAAATGTGGTCTGAGGGGACAAAGTCCCATTGCTAGGGTTGTGTGAGAGTTTACCTGTGGGATACAGCTCTGAATGCTCCAGAGAAGTCTCTTCAGATTCCACTTTCAAAATAGACAGTAATTTGGGGTTGTTGGCCTGAGTGGAAGTCTCTTCTGAAATAGCTAAATTTGCTCTGATGGGATTAATATAAATTCCTAGAAGGGATCAAAAATAAAGCAAACTTTGGGGCCAATTTGTGTCATGTGTCAGGTAGCATAGAATCATAGAATCATTTAGGTTGGAAAGGACCTACAAGATCGAGTCCAACTATCATCCCTGCCCACTAGACCATGTTACAGAGTACCTCATCTATGCACTTTTTGAACACCTCCAGGGATGGTGACTC